>JAJEJO010002152.1:505938-516939 GCA_020662805.1 Glaucomys volans
CAATAACAAGTAACATTTTTCTCTCCAGCACTCCTCCCTCCTCCTTTATTCTGGATCCCTCTTTCCTCCATTTTATGTGATTCATGGGGTGATAGCCCTTCTTGTCCACTCCTCCCTCCAGCCACAGGTCCAGACAGAGTAGTAGCTCCTTGGACATGGTAATTGCCGAAGAGGTGGCATTTGCCCCAAGCAGAGTCAATTAGAGGTGTGTCGGGTATTTGAGATTTGATATACAAACCTTTGAAAGAGAAGAACGTCTTCCTTCATGAAGAGGAAATATATATAGAAGTTACTTGTAGCTTTGTAATCCATAATCATTTGGATTGATTTGTTTGCCAGAGGAGAGAAGAGACTAAGACAAAGAAGGAAGAAGAAATAGAAGTAAGAGAAGCCAAGGCAGATTGGGGCTAGAGGACACGCACATACACACACACATACACAGAGAGAGAGAGAGAGAGAGAGAGAGAGAGAGAGAGAGAGGAGGGTGAGAAGGGAGAGAGTATTAGGGAGGGATTTGATAACAATATCTATACTTAAATTTTTTAGTTACACACAAAAATTTAAAAAGTGAGCCAGTTTGAGTTGGTTTTCTGTCACACCCAAAATATTTATTAAATGAAGATTTGAAGAAATTAACATGATTCAAGGCGTGAGTACTTGTGTTTAAACTTACAATTAAAGTGACATGTAACATATATATGTATATATACATATATAGGTATATATATACGTATATATGTGTATATATATATACCCACACACTGTTATTAGACATGGATAGTTAGAACAACTAAATTTTCCTGGCTTGTCTGAAGAAATCATATACAGTAGACAATGCACTTTAAGATAAAGATTCTTAAAAGCTTTCAAATGCAAAATCTTTTTCCTAATTGTAGTGTTTGTTCTGTGAACAGTGGTATACTTATATTTATAAAATTTGTATGGTATGCCAGCAGTAGTGTAGGGGAAAAGAAACCAAACATTTGTCACAAGCAGTTGAAATAGACACTGCATTTGAAGAAAACAAAGAAAATTAACAAAATCTGTTATTTTTCACTTGCTTTTGGCTTCATATTTAAACAAAACCAAGTGGGCATGATAAATATTCTACATATGTAAATACTGCTATCACATCTCTATTAATCATGTAGTACAACATTTGATATTCTCAATTAAAACCCTTAATTTGCCCGTTATGGAGCCTGCAGTCCCTAGGGTAATTGCTCTCTGATTTTCCTGGATAACTTATTTAGGGAAAGAAACAATAATGAAATGATCTTAAAATGAAAAGGCTTGAAAATAGTGCTCTGACTGAAATCACAATACTTCACACTCATGTGAGATTTCTTCATCTGCAATCACGCAGCTGTTTTCCTCAGGGTGTTCTCACAAGTTCATAAAGGAAAAAACTATTATGAGCCTCCCGAAACCCCAAGGAAAGCAGCTGTGTTTTTGATAAACTGGTCTACGGTTTCAACACTTGAAGCCAGGGAGAAATTTACACCGGGATTTTCAGCATTATATATCCATGAGCAATATATTTTCAACAGTAACAACATGCACTGTATTTAGAGTTGACACAGCCGAGCGGCCAGGCTGAACGTGGCTAAATTAACAACCTGACCTTCAGCAGAAGACTCTGCCCTAAACATACAGAGTGTCCTTCTTTCTGATCTGCACAAGAACACGAGGGAAATCTGGAACCTGTGAGGAGATGGCTTTGGTAGAGGGCATACATCATAAGTGAGTGGCATTAACAGGGATCTCAATGAGGAAAGTCTGCCAGGTCTTGAGTGATGGAAGGGTTGGGATGCTGCGGATCTGAAATCTCTTGGTGTATGGGTCTGTGCTGGATCTTCCTTCTTCCCCACCTTTGGTGTCAAAACCCTTATCCTTCTGATTTTGGACATGGGAAAGCACTGGCAGATACTGCATATTTTAAAGTTTTCTTCTACTTTTGTGAGAAGTCAGGTCCACCCAATTGAAAGAAAATCTGCAGGGAAAGTGCTCATTGGCAGGTTCTGGGGTGGGAAGGGTTTGTTTTTCCTGATGTGCCCTCACTCCTTGGAGCTGCCTTTGCTTCAAGTTCAACAGCCTTCTGGACCTTTCCTGCGAGCCAATCCGTCATTTCTTGTTAGATCTGTTCTCCATCAAGCCCAATCTCATTGATTCGGGGTTGTTTCTTCCTTTCTGCACCATTTATTCTGCTTGCTTTTCCTTTAATTTCTGCTGTGACTACTTATGGAGAGTTTAACAAAAAGTCAAACAACTTATTCTGTGAGCAGTGTCCCTTTGAAGAGCTCCATTGTTATTGCTTTTATCTCTTGTTTAAAGGGAAAGGTGACATTGTTATTGTAAACGTTCCCCAATCTTATTAATGCAGCACCTACAATTTGTGAGTTTTTCCTATGGCTCAAGCATAGGTGTTTCCAATAACTAGGAGAGAGATGCTGGGTGTGGTGGCACAGTCTGCAATTTCAGTGACTCGGGAGACTGAGGCAGGAGAATTGCAAGCTCTAGACCAGCCTGGGCAACTTAGTGAGTCTCAAAATAAAACATAAAAAGGAACTGGGCATAGAGTTCAGGGTTAAAGTGCCCCTGGGTTCAACTCCCAATACCACCAAACAAACAAAGAAAAAGAAAAAGAACGGAGAAACAGACAAGGAAACAGGTAACGGTGATGTAACTGTAGCATGATGCACACATACAATCAGCTGGTTGAGACAATGTTGGAATGCAGGATAGTTTTGTGGGGTGAAACTGGCAGCTCAACCCATCTTGAGAATGGATATTGGTTGAATAAAATTGCATGCTAAATGGACTGTTGTCATCAAATTGGCTGCCTTTTGGTGGCCTCCTCTTACAGGCAAGTCTCCTTTGAGAGGTAAAATAATATTCCCAAGGTCATGGAAATAGAAAATGGCAGAGTCTGGTTTCTCAGGTGTGACTCCTTCCAAAGCCTATCTCAGATCCTACACCAAGAGACAAACTTCCTTTCTTCTGTGCAAACCTGGTTTTATATCTCTATCACCCAGGATGCAAGTTCATATTGCTTATGTATTAAGAATAATGGCCACCTCCAATACAGATGGAAATTAATTACGCTGTCTTGATTGACTTACCCTGTTGTTAGCTTTATTTACTATTTTTATGTACTATTTTATTTATTATTGACATCCCTTTTACTCGGGCTGGAAGAGTCAATAGTGTCACAAACACCCCAGCAGCTCCATCTACCTCATGATGGGCATCACCAAACAAGCAGCATACTCTGCTGGCCTGGGGGGCAGGCAGAGTTGGGAGGGCCTTCTCCACTGAGCACTCCAGCAGTTCTCCTGCAGGCCAGCCAGCCTAGGCGGGCATTATGTATTGGACTGTGTCTCTCAAAATCCGTGTGTTCTAAAGCCCAGCATCTGGGATTGTCACTGTACTGGAAGGAGTGGTCCGTGGAGCGGTAAGCAAGTTAAGATGAGGCCGTGAGAATGAGCCTTAGTCTGGAAGAACTGGTTTCCTCATGGGAAATGGGGAAAGTGGGAGATAAACACCAACACAGGGAGCACAGCACTGTGAAGATGAAGCCCAAAGAATGTAAATGTCGGCCAGCAGACACCAGAAGCTAAAAGAGAAAGACAGGCCAGATTCTTCCCCACAGTCCTCAGAAGAAACCAACGGCGCTTGCTAACACTGTGAACCTGGATGTTTAGCCTCCAAACTCTGAGACAAAAAATTACTGTTGTTTAAACCACCTAGTTTGTGGTACTTTGTCCTGGCAGCTCTACCCAATTAACACAGCAGGTAAGATAAAAGCTATTTGCCCCTGCTATATTTGGGAAGGATGCCTAAATAAATAAATAACTGCCATGATGACATCTGTTGTCATAATACATTACTCTTTCACAAGTTTTGTTTTCTTGTATTGTTTTCTTATATAATCAATACAGTACATGGTCCTATGTGGCAGAATAAATTAGCAATAGATAAAACTGGGTACCATCTGCTCGAAATGTCCTTGAGGCTGAGCAAGTCAGTACCTCATCCAGCAAGTTATGGCCACACTCACATGCAGAGAAGCAATCAGGGTGTTTTGAAGTGTGAAGCTGCAGCAGTAAAATTCTCGATTGGCCAGCATTCCTCAGATCCTGCCCAGGCTGTGCCACTAAGGAAGAGGACCTATGTGTGGCACAGAGTAGTGACATTGAGATCAGTTAGTCACTGTGATGTTTTGATACCACTTCAACAAGTGGTTACTATGAGCAAGTAGGATGAAGGTCAAGAAATGCACATGTAGGAACTTCTGTGTGTGTGTGTGTGTGTGTGTGTGTGTGTGTGTGTGTGTGTTCATGCTTCATGCTTCTCGGAAATTAGATTATGTTGTACAGTGAACAATGGATGGATGATGGATGGATGGATGACTAAAATATGACGTGGTGCCAAAGAGTGCATGGGCTTTGGCATGAGACAGATCTGCCAGACAGTAACGCTACTTTCATTCAAACTCCTTGCTTCCTCAGCACCTTATGCAAAGACTTGCAGCTATTTGTCACTGGACACCTTGACTTTGCTCTCATGGTTCTATTTCTAGCTTTGCTCAAGCTTAATCTGAGAACTTGATGAATTCAGGTGAATACGTCCCATTTCAGGTATAATAACTTCCTGCTCTTTCAGGAAAGGTGACTCTATTAAAAAACCAATCTTTTGTAAATTAAGATTTTATTAATCGATTTCCGTCTTGGAACAAATGAGTTCATTAGCAGACACCAAGCATCATATACTACTTTAGTGATCTGTGGATCCAGGAATGACATGAGCACCATTTATGTGTCTCCAGGTGCGAATTTCAGGCCCAGCCTCTCATTTCCAAGTGGTCTGTGCTGAATGTTTCCCATTTTCTTCCTCAATCTTCTAAAACGCCCTATTACCCAGTCGGCCCTGAAGGCGCATTCAGCAGTTATGGAGCTCTGGATAAGACAGCGAGCTATTTTCTCTGTGTGCCAGGAATTCTCACTGGTGTTATACCAGGGTCTTTCTCTGGATGTTGAAGAACATGATTCTGGGCAGAGGACTAAAGAAATGTCCTTCATGTTCTCTACACCACAGATTGAGTTCTTTCAAATCACCAAGTTCCCTAGATCAACCTGAGAACAGGGTAAGTCTCTTGATGTCTCCCCAGAGAGCCTCAGAGTCACTGTCACAGATTCAGAGTCACCTTGACACAAGGGAAGTGACCCTCTCCAGGCTGTATTGGTAGACTCAGCTGCCCTTTCCTTGCCAATACTCCAGGCAGAAAAGTTCTACCAAAAGCTCCCTCTGGTCCACAAATTTCTATCAACTTTCATTCTTATATCCTGCCTCTTAATCTCCTATTCACAGTACCCAATTTTAATTCCTGTGAAAATGAGTATAAACATGTCAGTAGAATACTTGGGACGTTTACTAGAAAGACTAATCATAGTTTTTCTGAAACTTATGAAATTTGAAATTTGACTGAAATTTAAACTTGAAATTTAACTGGCTGTCCTGTAGTTTCACTTGCTCAGTCTAGCAAATCTTATGTATAGTTTTCAAAGTGATGTATTTCTTCTCCAAAAGAAAGTACCATCAATATGAGTCTATCTGTGATAAAATTTTATACGTATATATTCAACTTACTAAAAAAAAAAGTAACTGAATGGAGAAAGATGTGTTGAGAAGTACTGTCCCATGATTTATATGAGTTTTTCAAGTCTCAGCTTTGTATCTTAAAGAGTCAAGGAAACTTTGATAGGACTTTGACCTCTCTGAGTTGTCGACAGACATTTTTCAGGATTGGGAAAAGGAATATGAGAGGAATAGGTGTTGCTAAAAACTGTTAGTTGTATGTCAAGAAGATTTCAAAGCTGAAGTTGTAAACAATTTAGCCAATGTCACACTGTGTATGTACTTATTTAATGATATCACTGAAGATGCTGAAAGAACATATACCACTCTTCCAGAAATGAAAGAGATATCTCAATACCCTGAACCAACTGTGCTCTCAGCACTGGCTGAAACGGCAGGCAGAGCCCAGGTTGAAAAGAGATATAACTCTGTCCAAGTCATATTTGCTGACTCCTTTGGAAGTCGAGCTGAAAATGTGGAAGAAACGTCACCACTGCTCATGACATTTTTCCCTGCCCTGTAACAAATGTGCCAACTGGAAGCCCACTGGGAAGACGGCTGAGAAGCAGAGTGCTGGAATAATAGGTGAAGGGTTTTGGTTTATGACATTTTGTCTATATAATTCCCTTCTCTCAACAATATTGTCATGTAATGGGAGGAAGTGACTAGGAAAAAGATAATTTTGACTCTCTTAATGTAAGGTAATTCAGAATGTAGCAAATAAAGCTATAAATAGCTGGTCAAGGACAAGGATTTGAATTTGAGGACAATAATCAAGTTGAGGATTTCTTCCACGTTCCTTTGCAGTTCTGTGAGAGCAGATACAATGTCTGTAGCAAAACTGTAACATATGGTGAAGGGAATGGAAATGAGCTAAGTGGCAAAACAAGTTCAAGATTATTTCCTTTCTTTACAATAGAAGTGATGCACTACTAAGAAAAAAAGAGGCAGAGTATTTCAAACTTGGATATAAGGATGATATCCCTTCAGAAACAATGACTGGTATTGGATGCCTATAAGGAGATTTTAAATGATGAATGAATTTCATTAAGAAACAAACACTATTTCCTAGTGGTTTGCAACATACACAGCATACGAATTGTTAAGCCATGAAAGTTCTGCTCTTGGATGAACTGTAAAAATAAATGAAGTCTATTAATAAGTCTGATGTTGGGAAGCAATAACTCCATATATATGTATATATATATAAGCTAAATATAATATGGTTAATTTTATAATATATGGTCTCATTGGCATTTGTTGGGTGCACAGAATGCTGAAATAAAAGCAAGTTTTCCTCTTTAAAAAAATAAATAAATGAAGTCTCCAGCAATATCAAGTGTGACAATAACAATTTTTATTCAACACTTCATACTTTCCAGATGGCTAACACATCTTCAAACCTAGTCTATACATTTATAAAATAAAAAAATGAACAATTATTTTCTAGAAGAAGAAAAATTTGGTAAAATATACAATTTATATTTATCATTTATATTTATGTAGAATCAGAGTTATCATATCGAGGCATAGTTTACATAAGTATTTCTTCAATTTGCTCCTGAAATTTTACCACATTCAGGAAGTGCTCATTTTCTTTGCTTAATTTTCTCCTTTCCATCCATATTTTTAGATGTGTGTAATATGCTTGTTTTAATTATTTTTTCTTTAATAATAAAATAAAATATCATTTTAATTTTTCTTCTTTAGCACAAGTTTGACAATAACTTTCAGTAACTATACTTGAGAGCTTAGAAAATGCTTCTCATTCTACGATGCCCTGTGATTCTGCAATGCCCAAGGATCAGGGGATGTAATAAAGATTTCTTGGAGTGTTTTGAGCACCTGCTGCATTGTGCGTGGGTAGGGAGTAAGACGGCGACTGCAGAATCACTTTTATAGCCTCAACATATTTTCTCTTAGCCTGGACCAAATAGCTTTTCTGAGATTCTAGATGTTTATAATGAAGTTTAAGGTACTCTTACCACACTCCACATGTTAAAAAAAAAAAGTTTATGAGATTTCAACAGAAGGAGAGGATATTTCCCTTATGTAGCAGCTCCAGTTGGTGTGGCAGGAAACATTCACCAAAATAGACCATAAAACAAACCGTAACAAATTAAAAGAGAGAGAGAGAGAGAGAGAGAGAGAGATCATATAACACATGTATGTAAACCAAAATGGAATTAAAATAGAAAACAACAAAAGAAAGATATCTAGAAAAACCCCAAACACTTGGATATTAAACCACAAACTTCAAAGTAATCCAAGGGTCAAAGAAGAAGTCTAAAAGGAAGTAAACGGAATGGAGGAAAAAAGCACATCAAAAACTGAAGGAAATTTTTGAAAAGATCAGTAGAATTAATAAATAGCTAATTAGACTGACAAAGAAAATACAACAGAAAGAGAGAAAACAGAATGTTCCTGTCATCAGGAAAGAGGGAGATGGCCTAGTTATCCCACAGACACTCAAAAGCTAATAAGAAAATACTACAAAGAATACTGTCTGTATTTTAAAAAATGAGATGAAATTTACCAATCATTACATGAGCAAAGCTATCAAACCTTACAGAGAGATATGTGTATGTACAAACTGAGAATTCCTATATTTCTTTCATTAAAGATTGTATCTGTAGATTGAAACCTTCCCCAAATGAAAACTCCAAGTTCAGATGGTTTCACTAATACCAATACTCCTCCATGAAATAGAAAAGGAGGGAACCCTTCCAAACTCATTCTATGAAGCTAGTATCACTCTGATACCCAAACCAGACAAAGACACATCAAAGGAAGAAAGCTTTAGAACAATATCACTGATGAACATACATGCAAAAATCCTTAACAAAGTTCTGGCACATCGCATACAAAAACATATTAAAAAGATAACACACCATGATCAAGTGGGGTTTATCCCAGGGATGCAAGGTTGGTTCAACATCTGGAAATCAATAAACCCAATTCATCACATCAATAGACTTACAGTTAAGAATCATCTGATTATTTCAATGTATGCTGAGAAAGCATTTGATAAAATACAGCACCACTTCATGCTTAAAACACTCGAAAAAATAGGTATAGTTGGAACATACCTCAACAGTGTAAAGGCCATCTATGCTAAGCCCATGGCCAACACCATTCTAAATGGAGAAAAACTGAAACCATTCCCTCTCAAAACGGGAACAAGACAGGGATGCCCTCTTTCGCCACTTCTATTCAACATCATCCTTGAAACACTAGCCAGAACAATTAGACAGACCAAAGAAATTAAAGGAATACAAATAGGAAAAGAAGAACTCAATCTGTCACTATTTGCTGACACAATTCTATATTTAGAAGATCCAAAAAACTCTACTCAAAAACTTCTGGAACTAATAAATGAATTCAGCAAAGTAGCAGGATATAAAATCAATATGCATAAATCTAATGCATTTCTTTCATAAGTGATGAATACTCTGAAAGAGAAATTAGGAAAACCACTCCATTCACAATAACCTCAAAAAAAAAAAAGTTGGAATCAATCTAACAAAAGAGGTGAAAGACCTCTGCAATGAAAACTACAGAGCACTAAAGAAAGAAATTGAAGAAGACCTTAGAAGATGAAAAGATCTCCCATTTTCTTGGACAAGTAGAATTAATATTGTCAAAATGGCCATACTACCAAAGATGCTATACAGATTCAATGCAATTCCAATTAAAATTCCAATGACATTCCTCATAGAAATAGAGAAGGCAAGCATGAACTTCATCTGGAAGAATAAGAGACCTCAAATAGCCAAAACAATCCTGAGCAGAAAGAGTGAAGCAGGAGGTATCAGACTTCCTTAACAAGACTTCCAAAGCACAAGAAATCAAAGCAAGAATCAATAAATGGGATGAACTCAAACTAAAAAGCTTTTTCTCAGCCAAGGATACAATCAATAATGAGAAAAGAGAGCCTACAGAGTGGGAGAAAATCTTTTCCACAAGCACTTCAAATAGAGCACTAATGTAAAAAATTTATAAAGAACTTACAAAACTTTACACCAAAAATACAAATAACCCAGTTAATAAATGGGCCAAGGATCTGGACAGACACTTTACAGAAGAAGATGTACAGGCAATCAATAAATACATGAAAAAGTGTTCAACATCTCTAGTAATTAGAGAAATGCAAATTAAAACAACTCTAAGATTTCATCTTACTCCAATTAGAGTGGCTATTATCAAGAGCACAAACAATAATAGATGTGAGTGTGGATGTGGGGAAAAAGGCACACTTTTACATTGCTAGTGGAGTTGCAAATTGGTACAGCCACTCTGGAAAGCAGTATGGAGATTCCTCAGAAAATCTGGAATGGACCCACCTTTTGACCCAGTTATCCCACTCCTTGGTTTATTCCCAAGGGACTTAAAATTAGCATACTATAGTAACACAGCCACATCAATGTTTATAGCAGCTCAATTCACAATAGCTAGACTATGGAACCAACCTAGATGCCCTTCAACGGATGAATGGATAAAGAAGCTGTGGTATATATACACAATGGAATACTACTCAGCCATAAAGAAGAATGACATCGTGGCATTTGCAGATAAATGGATAGAATTGGAGATTATCATGCTAAGTGAAATAAGCCAATCCCCCAAAAAACAAAGACGGAATGTTTTCCCTGGTAAGTGAATGATGATATATAATCAGGTTAGGGGGTTGGGGGTTAGAGAAGAAAGGAGGAACTTTAGATTATGAAAAGCAAAATGAGAGGGTGAGGGGGCAGGGGTATGAAAAATGGTGGAATGAGACAGACATCATTACCCTGTGTACATGTATGATTACATGAATGGTATGAATGTACATCATGCACAACCATACAAATGAAAAGTTGTACCCCATTTGTGTACAATGAATCAAAACGAAGTCTGCAAAACTAAAAAATAAATAAATTAATTAAATGCATCATGAGAAGTAGGGTTCATCCCAGAATACAAGTTTTAACATTCCATGTAAGTGCATTCCATGTAGGTGCACCATGTTGGTAGAACAAAGAAAAACTGCACGATTATCTCAGTAGATGCAGAACAAAGTATTCAATAGAATTCAAATCCATTCAGGACGAAGATTCAGCAAAACAGCAGTAGAACTCCTTTAGACTACCCAAAGGCACCTCTGGGGAAAAAAAATCTTTATTAACATCAAACTTCATAGAGAGAGACTGACTGCTTTTCCTTAAAATTGCAAGGTTAGAAGGTTGTCCTAACCACCTCTATTCAACATGGTCAGCATCAACAAAAAAGGCAAAGTTGGAAGGAAGCACTAAAACTGTTTCCATCTACGGACTAAGTGATCATGCAAATCAAAAATCCCAAAGAATCTATATAAAAACTCCT
>JAJEJO010002152.1:517039-580203 GCA_020662805.1 Glaucomys volans
ACAGCGTACAAGGTAAAAAAGAATTAATTGTATTCCTATATACAGTGAGTAATTTAAAAACTGAAATTTAAAAATTACATTTACAAAGTATTAAGAAAAGAATGCCAACAGATATTTTTACCTCATGTACATATATGACTGTAAGACCGATGTGATCCTACAACATGTACAATCAGAAAAGTGAGAAATTATACTCCATTTTTCTATGATTTATCAAGCAGCATAAATGCATTCTACTGTCATGTATAACTAAGAACAAAGAAAATAATAATGAAAAATTAGAAAAAAAGAATGGTTAGGTGTAAATCCAACAAAATGTGCACAGGACCTCTATATTGAAAATACAAAGCACTGATGAAATAATTCAAAAGGGATCTAAAAGAGCATAGAGAAATACTGCATGTGTGGATTAAAAGACATGATATTGCTAATAAGTTAATATCCTCCCCTAATTTAATTTATAGATTCAGACATTCCCACTGAAAATCCCAACAAGCAAAATTTGCAGGTATTGATGAACTGATTCTAAAATTTATATGGAAAGATAAACTTAAATAGTCAATATAATGCTGAAGGAATCAAAGTTGGAAGATTCATGTTACTTGATTTCAAGACATTCCATAAGCCATAATGATGTGTACCATGCAGTCCTGGCAAGCAGACAATGGAACAGGCTAAGTGACCCAGAAATAGCCTCAAAAACATGCATCCATTCTTTTTTGAAAAATATGTGAAGGCAATTTGACAGAGAAAGGATGGTCCTTTCACTAACTGGTGCTGGAACAATTAAATATCTTCATGAAAAAATGAAGCTCAGCACCCACCCACCTCATATTTTGTACAAAAATCAACTCAAAAGAGATCATGGACCTAAATGTAAAATATTACAAATAGGAGACAATCTGCATGAGCTTGGATCTGTCATGAAGTTTTCATAGATACGACACCAAACACATGATCAATCCATAACAGGAAAGATAAGCTGGACTCTATCAAAATTAAAAATGTGTGCTCAGTGAAAGACACTCTTAGAAGAAAGAAAAGACAGCCATGAACTAAGAGAAGATATTTTCCAAGTGCATATCTAATGAAGGAACCATATGCAAAATATCCAAAAAGCAATTAAAATTCAATAATAAGAAAACAGGAAAAAGATTTGAACAGACACCTCATTAAAGAAGATATATATAAATACACACATGGAAAGACACAACATCATTTGTCATTGGGGAAATATAAACGAAAAATGAAATTTTGCATCACTGTACATTTAATAGCATAGCTAAAGTGAAAAATGCTGACAATACCAATCGCTGGCAATGATGTGGAGCAACTGGAATCCTCAGAGGTTGATCTGGAAAGTCTTATGAAGAAACTCAAGGATTGTTAGAAAATTCCCAAGAATATGATTTGGAAAATTGATTTAAATGATGTTTGAGTAAAATAAATACTCAAATATCTATTAAAAGGTAGACATTGGGCACTTTCCACAATGTTGATGGCATTAGTGATGAACATTTAAAAATACGATAGTCATTCAACATACAGTGCAAATCCACTATAGTTGTTTCACATGTTTAACTTGAGAATTCATCATAATTCTTTTCATTTGCCAAAAATTGAATACTGTTATCTTTTATGTGTGCTAATATATGCTAATGATTAAAATATTATTATGGCATTTGCTAAAATTTCCAAGGATTAGGATTTTTATTGATAGAATGCATCTTTTATTATTCAATCTAATTCTATGTAGATTTATGAATTATTTTAATCATTTCATTGAGTTCAGATCTTTTGACATACAATTCCAGTGACTTTGTTTGATGAAATTTCCTTATTCACTAACAACATAATTACTGTGAAATGGTTAGAAATAAAATACAATTAAATGATTGTCCTAAATAACATTGAAAACAAGAAAAATTATGCCCTCTTCAGCAAACAAGTGAAGTTTTGTGGACATTCTGCTTCATGGATCACCGGTGCAACATTGTGATCATTGAGTATATGAGGCTGGATTCTCCTCTGTGCTTCTTCAACTGTCAAGGGCAGGTGAGCTCCCTCTCCTTACTTATCTGTTTCCTTCCTGCATATGATTGGTCATATAAATAAAGTCCATGGAGCTGGCTTTTCTTTGTATCTTGCTGTGACTTCATTCTTTGAAAGGAATGAATATAAGTTTAGAGTTAGACATGGTTTTGTGACCAACCAGCTTTATAATTTTGAGGAGCCTATGCATCTGAAAGCTAGTTTATGTCCAAATTAAACCATCAGCAGATTTGTTATGAAAATTGGAGCTCATGGCAAACAGCATGTCTGGCACATAGCAGTTTCTTAATACAAGTTAGCCAGTTTCTCTTTCCTTTCCTTTATGTGCTTCCTCTGAGAGGAGAGCTATCCATGTTTTGTTGTTGTTGTTCACGTCAGGGAGGGTGAAACTTTAGTAGAATGCAGTTGGGAAAGAATAGAAGTTTATGATCTATTCAATGAGCCGATATGAGTTGATGCTGTATAAAATCATGGCTAAAGCCTTGGCAATGCAAGAATGTTACTGATGTAAAATAAATTTTTTTTTTCTGGAAAGAAACCAAGTCAATTTATCAGACATTTAGTGGCCCCGAATCCTGTATAAACCTGTATGTTATGTGTGTGCTCAGAGACACAAAGATGAACAGGGCTAGTCCTTGCCCTTAAGGTGCAAGTTATTTGATGGAGACATAAAATAAGCTATAAAGTACCCATAAAGCAGAGCAGAATAAAATAAATGCTACATCAAGGCATAAACAGTGTGCTTTGAGACAGGAGGAAGAAAACGTTGTTTTCTTTGGAATTTCAGTGAGAAGAACTCTGAAATTTTTAATAAAAGGAATGGTGGAAGGAAACAAACAAACAAACAATATCCCCCCATTCCCCATTGTTCCACAATCTTATGTCCGTGGCTTTGGAGTTTACCACGTGAATGTTGCATAACATGCCAAGTTGAGTCCAAAAGATGGCACTTCTAAAAACAAAGGAGAAATTATCTCTATTAAAAGCACGTTAATATGTTAGTGGGGAAGTCATGCATATTCGTTGGTATGTTGTTCCATAAATTTGTTGATTTATGCGAGGAGATCCAAGCCAGTGTTTTAAAAGCTATTTTCCAATTAAAATTATTTTCCAGTAATTTGATAAATTACTACTAGTATTAGTTTATTGTACCAGAGCAAAGGTAGGACTAGTACTACAGGGTTATTTCATATGTAAATCACTATCTTTGTTTTATCAGTTGGTTATAATAATAAACTTTTATTTGTTTTATTAAGCATTCCAACATATGCTTTTTATCATTAATTTTACATGTAACAAAAAATACATAGGTTGTAGGTGTGCTGGTCAATGAGTTTTGACAAATCCATGTACTGTGTAACATAAATCGGTATCAAAAATAGCACATTCCCCTTTCCCAGAAAGTCCCTAAACCATCCATGCAGCTATTTGTTTTTTAAATTATTATGACCACAGATTAGCTTTGTCTGTTGTAGAGTTTCTATATGAATCCAGTGTAAACAAAGCACTTCCATAGTCATTTGTGTCTGGCTTATTTCACCCAAGATAATGCTTCTGAGGTTGAAATGTGGTTAGATACTAGTAGTGTCTTCCTTTTACTTTTGAGTTATGTTCAGAGATTTCTCTCAAACCAACAAAGCTCTGAATGGTACTTGTTTTCTGTTTCCATGATGTAGGTACTTCAAGATTAGGTAATTTCAAGCTACTCCATGTCCTCCATCATTGTGAAAACTTTTTGAAAACTGAACTGTTAGTTCCTCTGCTCAGTATGAGCCAGATCCAGCACACCATTGGTTACCTTCCACTGTAGGAACATGGCACCACCTGCCTTCAGTTCTATGTGATATCAACATGTGGGTTCATTCTACTTTTGCTTATGCTCCTAAGAATATTCTTATACAAGTTTTTGGGTGAAAATGCATCTTCATTATTCCTAATTGCTTAATTATAGGACAGGTGTATATTTAACTTTATTTTTAGAACACCCGACTGGGAAGTGTATTGGCCAAATAATATCCAAACAATATTGTTATATTGTGTGCACGTACCGATATGTCATGATGTACAACCATAATGCACATAATACAAAATACGGAAAGAGAAAAAAATAAATAAAACAGTACAAATATTAATACAAAGAAAACCCACTAGAGTGTTGTCTAAATGCATTGCACCATTTTGTACTTTCACCAAAGTCAAGGGTTTCTACTCACTTCACATTTTTGTCAGGCTTTTCAGTTTTAGCCATTTTGATGAAAAAGCATGTCTCACTGTATTTTTTTCATATGCTTATTGGCCTTTTGTATGTCTTTTGTGGAGTGTCTCTTGGTGTCTTTGAATCATTCTTGAGATCTATTTGTTATTGAATCAAAGGACATTTTCTATATTCTTAAGTTTTTATCATTTGTATTTTCCCCTTGGGTTTTAGATTGCTTTTTTATTGTCCTGGTAGCTTTCTTTAAATTATAAAACTTATTTTCAGAGAAGACTTATGTTCACAGAAAATTTAAATAGAAAGTACAGAGTTCAAATACGTATCCTCTGTTGCCATGCTTACAAAACCTCCCACTGTCAATAGTGTGCAAATTCTGACCTTTAATAATCCAAAAATTTTTAAGAAATCTTATTTATGCATTTTGGTAGTATTTTCTGTATCCTAAGAAATATCTGATCCCAAATAACAAAGGTATTTTGTTTAGAAGTTTTATTGTTTTAGATATATTTAGCTCTATTAATTATTTCAATGTAATCATTGTTTAGAATCCATACAGATAACAAATTGTTCCAGCATTATTTACAAAATAACTTTCTTTTCCCTATTGAATTGCTTTGGCAACTATGTTTAAAAAAAGTTGAGCACATAAATGTGGCTCTGTTTTTGGACTCTGTTCTACTAATAATTAATTAGTCTATCCTTATGTCAATATGTAATTCCTTTGATTTCTCTAAATTTTTAAGCAGTATTGAGATAATTTTTTTTTAAAGTTGGCTCTTTAATGTTGTTTGTATTTTAAATTTTTGCAAATTTTGTTTTAAAATCAATGAATCAATTTCTATAAAATGGTTTGCTGTGATTTTGCTTAGAAATATGTTCAAGCTTTATATCAATATGTGCATGTAAAATAAAATGATATCTTAACAATATTATATTTCATAACCCATGCATATGAGGTGTTTTCTTAATTTTGTTCAGGATCTTTCCTTTCTCTTCATTTTTCTTTGTAGTTTTCAGTTTTTAGGACTTCTATATACTTTGTTAAGTGTGTCCTTAAATATATTTGCTTTAGATGCTATTGTCCATAGCCAGTCCTAAGCCTGCCTGTTAATCCTTTCTCATTCATTGCTTCCCATAGAAACTACACTAAAGGTTCCCGTTGCCTGCTCACTGGCCTTGTTCACTTGACCTGTGGCTCCCCCATGGCAAGGTGTACTACCTCCTTGGGATATGTAAATATAACAACCTTTTCAATGGCCATCAACTTCTGATCTCTTTGTTTGTCATACCTAATGTTTCATACACATTATGAAACATACTTATACACACATATGCATGTACATATGGTAACATATTAATATCTAGATGATCTTTTATTTCTAATTACAAGTCACAATTTTATGCTTTTTTATGTCTTTGGTATTTTTTTCATTGACTGCTGAACCTTATTGAGGCCATTTTATCATATTTCTTAATATTGGTTTTTTAGAGAGTGTTAAGACTCTGGATTCCTTCAAATGAGGTATTACATGTAGCAATTTGTCTTTCTAAAGACAGAGACAGAAAAAAAAGAAAAGAAAGAAAAAAAGAAAGAGAAAAGAAGGAAGGAAGGAAGGAAGGAAGCAAGGAAAAAGAAAGAAAGACTGACTTGGTTTTCTAACTTTATTAGGTTGGGTTCACCAGAGCCCTTACTCTATCTAAGGTACAATTTTGACTCCTAAGCATGAGATTTTCTGGTGTTTGGGCTGAATGACCATTGTCGTAATAAGGCTATTTCATCCTGGCTGAGTGGAAGTGTAATATTTCTCCATTCTGTGTCAGCTTTATAATCTCTATTCTCCTCTCAATTTCCAGTAGGTCTTGTAGATTCTCACATTTTAACTGCCCCACTTAGTAATTGACTAGTGGTAGAATGTGAGCCCTATTCAGGTACTGAAGGCATCTTCTCTATCGTGCTTTTTCCTTTCTGTTATTGTTCTTCTATCCTTCTCTATCGTTCTTTTTCCTTTCTTGCAACATAAATTCTAACTGCTTTAGTAGTCCTGAAACTGATTGTGAGCAGTGAGGTGACTGCTACGTGTTTGGCTCTATACAGAGTACCAAGGTTTGGATGTTATCCCAAACCAAAAGCTCCCATGAATGGACACTGACCCTCTATGTACTCTTTCCCTTAAGGATCACCTGCCTTTCTGTTTTCAATGCATAAGCAGAATAAGTTCATATATTTGCCCAATTTTATAAGTATTTATAGTGGGAGGTCAAACATTATACCCATTCCTTTGTTTAAGCAGGAATCAAAAATATGGTAATCTATGCTTCTGTGGGAATATTCATTTATGATAATTCTCTGAGAGAAGCAAAATGTAGAAGTTTCTCATCTTTTTCCAATTACTCATTCTGCTATTGCTTTAGGATTGTCTTTCGATACGATGCCAACTTCAAGTGACATCTGTGAATTTTGTTCTCTTTTTATTTCAAATCTTCCATATATGCCATAATTCTTCCAGAAATTATTCTCTCACACGATGAACGTCTCTGTGAACTTGCCCTGTCTCATGCATTTAGGATTTTGAGACCTTGATTGTTCATTCTGTTATGATGAGCACATTAGGGACTATGTAGAGAACTCATTATGATCTTAGTGCTTTCACGAAGAACTCTGATGATAAGACTTACAGGGAAAAGTATCTTAAAAAAGTCTATTTTACCATTTCTAATTTTATGAAGCTATAACAGGATTTTTTGAAAATTTCCACAGAATATGATTAATTCTATTCTATGCAGACCCATAATTATTTTGAGATAGACTGAGTTGACTTCTTGACAACTAATTGGTTCAGTATAGGATCTGTTTGATTTAATTGCTAATACACTCTAACACAATTTGAACATATTTCTGAATAAGGAGATAAGGTTGATTATATGCAGACTGCTCATGATACATAGATCATTAAATTGAGAAATAACTGGGCAAGCATGTCGGGTCATTCTAATGCTGAATTCGAGTCACCGTTTAGTCATTTCTATTTAAATAATAGTTGCTCAATAAATACTGATTGTATTCAGTATTTCAAAGAGTTTGAACTCAGAAATATAAAAAATACAAGGAAATCAGGGATGTATTTACTATCTTTCTATTAGTTTCCTAGGGCTGCCATAACACAATAAAATAGACTGAGTGGTTTAAACAACAGAACTTTATTGCTCATAGTTTTGGAGATTCAAAAGACCCAGATGAAGGGGCCAGCAGGTTTGGTTTCTCCTGAGGCCTGTATCCTTGGCTGTCAGCCTTCATCCTGGGTCCTCCGTGGCCTTTCATCTGTGCCTATGCACTCCTGTTGTCTCACTCTGTTCTTAACAATGATACCAGTAGTATTAAGATCCAACTCTCATGAGCTTATTTCACCTTAATTACCTCATTAAAGGTAATTATCATCTCCATCTCCAAGCAGTCATATTGGAGGTGAAGGTTCGTTTTGGTTTGGATAAGAGGTATCCCCCAAATGCTTTTTTGTGAGTGCAGGAATATTTTGAGATTTGATAATTAGATTACAAGAGAGCCATACCTAATCAATCCATCCTAGTTTGAATGGACTGACCAGATGGTATCTTTAGGCAGGTGTGGCATGGCTGAAGGAGATGGGTCACTGCAGCATGCCCTGGAAGATGTTGTCATTCCTGCAGCTCTCCCCTTCTCTCTCTTTGATTTTGCCTGCCATGAATAGAGCAGTGTTTCTGCCATGATGTTCTCCCACCTTGTGTCCAGAGCGAAGGAGTTGGCCAACCATGGAATCTCTAAAACCATGAGCCCAAATAAACTTTTCTTCCTCTAAGTTGTTCCTGTAAGCTGTTTTGGTCACACCAATGAAAAGCTGACTCACACAGGGTTTCAACGTGTAGGATTTTGGGGGATAGAAACAGTTCAGTCCATGGTGATCCACATTACAAAATATCATATGTTAAGAATACACAGCAAATAACAAGAAAATTGCTAAGCTATGAAATTTGTTCTTTTAAGTTTTATAACTAAGATTACAAATGTTTTTATAAAAGTGATATTAAATCCCATGATCTGGTGATGAAAATTGGAAGATCAAGGGAAATAAAATAGCATATGAATATGCTTTGAAATTCACAAAGCATGATAGAAACACATGGTGTTCATCATCATACACATTAACATTCAAACTTCCTAGGCTGCCTTCTAATTTCCTCCCTAGTGATGTACTCTCAGGCAATGACCTTCCACCTTGCTATGGACCTAAGTCCACACTTTTTCTTTCTTAAAGATGATATCTTCCTCCACATGACTCATTATAAACCTCTAACCTCTGGTGATGAGCTTCAGGGGAAGAAAAACTTTTAAGTTTACATGAACTCATTTTGCCTTTTGGGTAAGTTTAGTTCACGTATGTACCTGAATCTTGAAGGTCAGAATGTGTCCCTAGAACCCTAAGGATGGTTGAGAAAGAGAACCCAAATTTTTAGACCTGACAGTCAGTAAGGTGTAATCAGGAAACATAAGGAAAAACCAAGCAAAAAAAAAAAAAAAAATAGAAAGTTAAAGTAAAAAGGGTAATGTTACATGGAAATGTATATTTTTTGAATGTTTCCCCTGAAAGCGGTAACAGTAAAATCTATTTCAGCCTGAATTCCCTGGTGTAGCTTTTTGTCTTCTACAGAGATTGTGAACTGCTCATACATGATTACAGTCTGGTTCATCATCTTCTCTATTTGCCTAGGATTTAAAATGTTTTGATTTCTTTCTCCTACTTTTTTTTTTTTCATTTGGAGGAATAAGAGACCCAGAATTGCTAAAGCAATCCTCAGCAAGAGGAGCGAAGCAGGGGGTATCACAATACCAGACCTCCAACTATACTACAGAGCAATAGTGACAAAAACAGCATGGTATTGGTACCAAAATAGACAGGTAGATCAATGGTACAGAATAGAGGACACAGAGACAAACCCACATAAATGCAGGTATCTCATACTTGACAAAGGAGGCAAAAGCATGCAATGGAGAAAAGACAGCCTCTTCAACAAATGGTGCTGGGAAAACTGGAAATCCATATGCAGCAAAATGAAACTAAACCCATATCTCTCACCCTGTACAAAACTCAACTCAAAGTGGATCAAGGACCTAGAAATTAGACCAGAGACTCTGCACCTAATAGGAGAGAAAATAGGTCCAAATCTTCATCATGTTGGCCTAGGACCAGATTTCCTACTTTTTTGAATTTGGCATATTTACCAAATAATTGTGAGCATTTGGCTTCTCTTAAAAAATTGAGAATATCTGGCCCCACCAAAAGTTCAGTCATCTGGAACTGAGGAAGAGTTATCTGTAAAAGATCAAACACTCCATGCTGCTGTCCATCATTGTCCCAACACCCCTTCTTTATTGATTCCCTAGTACCTTGGTGATGGAGAAGCAGTATATTCAAGACAGGTTGCTTTTCTCAGAACTATTCTGCTGATAGGTATTCCCTCCCAAACTGGAAATGTTTCATTCCTTCATTCCAAAGGAACAAGATTATTAGCAACCTTTCTCAGTTTGGCTTAACATTTGAAATATATTTATTTGGAGGAATTTCTGAAAATTAGGTATGCTACTTAGAGAGAGACCTGTGTTCATTCCTTCTCAGAGTCAAGTATATTATTACTTACTATTTGTACATAACAAGTTCTTAGAAGTTATACCATGGATTAGAGAACCCAATCCAGTTTGGTCCTTGTCAATATCACTATTGGACCCTGTAGAGTCATAACTTCCACATTGTCTAAAGGGGTCATTAGGGTCAAGGACACATAGCTACCCAGAGCCAAGGATTCCTCCCAACCTCTCTATTCCAACAATGCTTCTAGGATGCTTTGCCCCAGTGATCTGGAGCCTGCTTCTTGGACCTGTGCAGGTTTCTCCTCTGGTTTACCCTTCGAGAGCAGCCTGGGCCACCCTTGTGAATACTCCCAGGTCTAAAGGGCTCCCAAGAGTTAGTTATTTGAAAAGTGGGTTGTGCACATGGTTCTGAGTATCTGCACAGATGTGATCAGGGAGTGGGAAAGATAGAGAGAACAAGACAGGTGGGGAGCAAGGATCTCCTGTTGCAGTCCCTCCTTGAACCCAGGAAGGACAGGGGTGAACTCAGTCCTTACCTACATTGTCAACCTCAACTCTGCATCTCTGCTCACTCCTTCTATTTGCACTTTAGTCACAAAAGTTTGTCTGTTTCCTGCCTCTATTAAGTGAAACTTTCTGTGCTATTCCCTTTTTTGGGATTATATTTTTCCTGATTATTTCCTTGTCTGGCTCCTTTCCATTATTCAAATCTGAGCTTAAAAATCTCCTCTTCTAAATTTTTCTCCCCACTCCTTGATATTTTCCTTCCTTATGTCCTGTTGTGTTCCTCATAGCACATTTCATCATTCTTTTAAAGGTACTTACCCATGTGTATGTTCATCTCCTTCTACTAGACTATAAACTGCATGAGAGCAGAGAATCAGTCCTTGCTACCTTGGTCTCCCTGGGATTCAGCATAAAGTGAATGGTCAATAAAATTTGATTAATAAACAATTGACTGAGAAACTGAATGATAAATGTTTGTTGCCTTTGTGCAATATGAAGACAACAACATATACAATTAAAAATATGATTCCAATGTCAGTATTAATCAAGGTAGACTTGACTGAGCTGCAATAATTCTCTGACTTAAAAGCTGCAAGGTTAACTTGCCATTCACATTGTATCAACATGAGGGTCAGCTGATGAGTAATTCTATGTGGTCCTCCTTCAGGGACCCAGATTGACAGGCTCTTCCCTATCTGAAGTATCACTGGTGGCCATGGCTCTGGTAGGAGATTATGAAATCATTAGCCGACTCTCAGGACATCCACCCGGAATGACATATGTTGGCTCTACTCATATTTTATTGGCCAAGACAAATCACAAGTCTGACTTTGTAGGTGTTGTCTGAAGGAGGACCGGAAACATGGAATTAATAGCCTCAGTCATGGATGCCTATTTCCTTCACAGATTCTTTTTTTTTTTTTTTAATTTTTACAGACTTCACTTTGATTCATTGTGCACAAATGGGGTACAACTTTTCATTTCTATGGTTGTGCATGATGTACATTCATACAATTTATGTAATCATACATGTACGTGGAGTAATGATGTCTGTCTCAATCCACCATTTTTCATACCCCCACCCCCTCTGCTCTCATTTCCTCTTCGTAATCTAAAGTTCCTCCATTCTTCTCTCACTCCCCATCCCCCCAAACCTGATTATATATCATCATCTACTTATCAAAGAAAACATTTGGCCTTTTTTGGGGGGATTGGCTTATTCACTTAGCAAGATATTCTCCAATTCCATCCATTTATCTGCAAATGCCTCTATCTCTCACCCTGTACAAAACTCAACTCAAAATGGATCAAGGACTTAGAAATTAGACCAGAGACCCTGTACCAAATATAAGACAAAGTAGGCCCAAATCTTCATCATGTTGGCTTAGGATCAGGCTTCCTTAACAAGACTTCCAAAGCACAGATTCTTCTTCCCCACTGATATTAAAGGGTATTTTGCTTAATGTAGACCCAACTTAACATTATGATTCAAGTCAATAATCGCATTTGCAAGTGGTCATTAGCATATTAAAAACATTTTTAACAAAGCTGAATATTCTTTAGAGCAAAGGCTGTTTTCTTATATGCTTATTTCTGTCATATTTTAGTTTTAAAGGATTTTAACACTTTCAAACTTGAAAAAACTTTACATGTAATTCTTTTGCTCCTTTAAATGTGATTGCTTCTGACATATCTGGCAATATATTTAAAACAAATTGAGAGAAAATCAGGTGGCTGCTTCTTCTGCAAACATGTTTCCATAATGCAAGTATTCCTACTGTAAAGAACAAATTTGCATTGCACTGCTAGTCACAATGGGTGAGTATGAAAGGTCCACATCTTCAGTGGAGAGTATTTCTCAAGTTCTCCTGAGAAATGCAGCACCCACTCTCTCCCACAATTAAATTGTAACCCTTGATTTCAAGTTTTCATTGAAGTGTGTGATGTCACAGCATCTTGTAGGCTGCATTAAATCTACTAAAATCAAAGGCTGCATGCTCTCTCTGATCGGTGGATGTTAACATACAGTAAGGGTGGGGATGGATGAATAGAAGTTCATTGGATTAGACAAAGGAGAATGAAGGGAAGGAAGGGGATGGGAATGGGAAAGGGAGTAGAATGAATCAGACATAACTTTCCTGTTTTCATATGTGAATACACGACCAATGTAACTCCACATCAGGTACAACCACAAGAATGGGAAGTTACACTCCATGGCATGTATGATATGTCAAAATACACTCTACTGTCATGTATATCTAAAAAGAAGAAATTAAAAAATTTAAAATACAAAACTAAAAATAAAAATATCTACTATCCCTTGTTTTCTCTCTCTCTCTCTCTCTCTCTCTCTCTTCTCTTCTCTTCCTTACTTTCAATTATCTGTTCCTCGAAATCTCTGTATACAATTTGGGTGTTTGCAAGGAATTTAAATAAATTTCATTGAAATTCTTGCATATTTTACAAAAAAAAAGAATTAAATCAGCATTTATTGAAGACTGTCATTTTGAAAACTTTATTTTCTACTTTTAAATTCTGGAAATAACCTCTTTATTTTTAGGTTGAGATAAGGTTTTGGACCCAGGAGTACAAGAAAGAAAGTAACTCTTCAATGTTTCTGTGCTTTATCAAAGCAGTGATTGGCTTCACAGGACAAGTTGCTTGTTTTAGTCAGCTTTTTTGCTGCTGTGACTAAAAGGATCTAACCAGCACAATTGGAGAGGAGAAAGAATTTATTTGAGGGCTCATGGTTTCAGAGGTCTTAATCCACAGACAGCTGGCTCCATTCCTCAGGGCTCAAGGTGAAGCTGAACATTATGGTGGGAAAGTGTGGCAGAGGGAAGCAGCTCGCATCACCAGAAAGCAGAGAGACTCCACTCTCCAGATACAAAATACATACCCCATAGCTATGCCCCAATTTCCACCTCCTCCAGCCACATCCTTCCACTGCAATTAATCCCACCAGGGATCAATTCACTGATTGGGTTAAGACTCTTACAACCCAATCATTTCTCCTCTGAACCTTCCTGCATTGTCTCACATGTGAACTTTTGGGGGACACCTCACATCCAAACCATAGCATGCTACAAGCTCCAGGGAGCATCTCAGCTATTATGTTTTGTCAAATTGTTGCATGTGGCCCATCTTCATGGATAAGTCAGTAGAACTCAGAAGTACTTTGATTCTAAATAAAACTTGAAAGATTGGCCTCAAACTAAGCATAAAATATTTGGAAAGGTAATTTCTCATATTAGTCATAGAAATAATTTCCTTTTGTTGCAAATCAAATATTTGTAAATATGTCTTACAGATTTCTATGAAAAACTTTCCAATCCCTTTAGAAAAACAATGAAGAAATGGGAGGAGGGATGATAATATCTACTGAATCTCCCTGTATCGTAAACATCATAGTATTGTTTCACTTGATACATTTCTTATTCTACTTTCCAATAATCCATGAGATAGGGAGTACTTGCAAATTTGTTTGATTTTTATGAAGGCGTAAGTGTACCATAGGAACTTTCAAAGCAGGAATTTGAAGGGAGTCCATCCCACAGACTGAGACACAGGAAGAAGGATGGGGCCTATTGTGGCCTTGAAGAGTTACAGCATCCTGCTGTGACATTGTTGTCCTGTCCTCAAAGATTAGATTGATCACAATTTTCTGATATTACTTATTTTATCATGTAAAAATTTCATGCTAGTTGCATGAAATCATACAGGTAATAGTGGTAGAGAAAAACATTTTTAATTCTTTTACTGCATTCATTTCTTTTTATTGACATTTAAAAAATACTTGATTTTGAATATTTTAAAAAATAACAAACGATATTAGTCATGATCCTACAACTGAAAATAACTGATTTTTCCATATTGATATATTGGCTTTCAGTATAGTTTTATATATGATATGTAATATTGATATTCTATTGATTTTAGTTTTTATAAATCAAAGGTTACCCTTTGTATAGTTTTTACTCTCCTTTTCTTTCTTCCTTTTTTCTTCTTTTTTTGGGGGGTGGCATAGATACTAGGGGTTGAACTCAAGGTCACTCAACCACTGAGCCACATCCCCAGCCCTATTTTGTATTTTATTTAGAGACAGGGTCTCACTGAGTTGCTTAGTGTCTCATTTTTGCTGAGGCTGGCTTTGAACTCACGATCCTCCTGGCTCAGCCTCCTGAGCTGCTGGGATTACAGTTGTGCTCCAACATGCCTCACTTTTCCTTTCATAGCACTTCATAGTAAGAATTCCTGTATGATACTTTTACTGATCAAAAACTTGATTTTAATAGCTATATGTTTTTCCACTTATAGACAAACAGTACTTTTTCCAGTGTTTCGGAGGCTCTGTGTTTGTGTGCACAAGCTTGTGTATACAATAAAAGCACATCCTCTCTTCCAGATTTTCAGTTTTATTCTTGCTGTTCAGAATATCAAAACGTGTACTTTAGCTTTTGATGAAGGGGTCATTTCCAAGTCATGGTGCAGTATTCTTTTCTGCAACACTGATTAGGACTCTGCATAAACACTAGGACAGCATGAGCAGCATTGCTGTATCCCCTCAAAAGCCATCAGATCAAGTAATTATTCATTACTTGGATGACATCTATTCCTAAAATATTTGGGATGAATAAGGGTCCACTTCTCTGAATAGCAAGGATACTTTCTTTGACCAGCTAATTTTGCCCAGTACTTTTTTCCCCTTAGCTGACAGAATGCAGACCTAAATTTAATGCTCAAGTGTAGAAAATATCTGTAGTCTAAAACTGTGTTGTTTGGTATAGTAGTCACTAACCACATGTGGCTATTTAATTTTAAAGGAACTTAAATAAAATAATATTGAAAACACAATTCCTCAGTTATACTCACCACACTGAAAGTATTCAATTGCCATTTCTATTAGTTACTATAATTATCAGCACACACAAAGAATATTCCCACCTTTATAGGAAATTCTAATGGACAGCACTGATATAGGTTATGGAACAAGTTATCAACTTCAAACATGTCATGCATCTTTGTATCTTATGTTACTTTAAGCTCTCTAGATGATTATTTGCTTATTGAATGATAATTGGTACCTTTCTATTACTTAGTTATTATACCAAATTAACACTGCCTTGTATTACTCTTAGAATCAGGTGACATGTAAATTGCAAATGCATCCTGAAAAATAATACAATAAATTCTTAAAAAATTGATGCCACAGCATTAGGAGATGTCTGGATGGGTTATCAGACTGACAAGAGAAATTTAGAGATCGATTGTAGCTACAGTATTTAGATTTACATTGTTGCATTTCTTATGAGTCTCGTCTGCCTCTTTTAATATGATCTTCCTAACCTCACACCCCTCATCCAGTTTCATTTTTGCCAACACTTGTAATAGATGTAATTAAGTACACGCTTACTCAGGACCATTGGGTGGTACTGAATATTATGAAGGTGTGATGATTTTGTGCTTCTGCTTCTGCTACACTACCTCTGTTGGGGTCACCATTTCCAGGTATAAACTAGAAGCAGATGACCAGGTGAGATTCCAGCAATGGTACCATCAGTTTGGTTGGATAGCATGGAATGCTGTATATGCTATTAGGGAATTAGAACTCAGCCTGAAAATACTAAAACAACATTCATATTTTGTAATTGAAAATTCTTCACATCTAGACTTATATTAATCTGAGCTGGTTTAAAAAAAAAAAAAACCAAACCAATATTATATCTTCTTAGAGCTGATGAGGATACCTACTTTCAAAATACTTAGGTATAAATAAGGTGAAGATGACATATGCTGGGTCTGACTATATAGTTATAGAATGCATGGCCATAAATCAGTATGTACCACTTTAATCTCATTCCCTGACTACATAATCAAAACATGAAGCTCCATTTTCTCTAACACATAATTCTTCTCAATCATTGCATAAATTGCCATATTTCTTTCTAACAAAGTAAATACTCAGGTTCAGCTATGATTTACAGGTCAGGTAAATTATTAGCCATATGGTTGTTATAAACTGTTCTACTTGCAAAATATGTGTTTTAAGTAAACAAGTCTAGGACTGCAAGAGGAAATTATCTATTAATTTTTAGATCTTTGAAATATCTTCCCTATAGCAAGGGCAAACACTTCCAGCTGGGTCATGTTGTCCAAACACTTCTTTTTTAAAAAAAAATCTGCAAAATTATCTAAGGATGGGCCTTCATGCCTCCAGAGCTATCATTTAGTATAAAATTGTCATGTAACTTTTTATCACCTCTAGCCTTCCCGTATTTATCAATTATTTGACTTGATTGCATTTGCTCTATTTCCCAGGTTCTAAGATGCTATTGATTACACAATGTGCTATCAATTTCATGGTAATCTCTCCAAGGTTGAGGGAGGGATCTACTTCAATGAAAGATGTTGGCTAGTAAATACATTCTTCCATTGTTAACTAGCAACAGAACTTTCACAAGGCAGAAAACTGTCTTGCTTGGTTAACTACTTCATTGAAGAGTTGGAGTTGCTGCCCGACGATCCAGATCACATGAGTCTTAGAAGGCACTAGATCTTCTGAAGGTGTGTGTGTATGTGTGTGCATGTGCATATTTTGGGGGTTGAGTATGGAGGCATGATAACATACTGCATACTGACTAAACATTTGGGAACCTGAGGTAGGGCAATGCTGGAGATGGTCAAAAAAAGCAAGGTAGCATTATGCGAAGGGATGCATAATGGGAATATGACAAGACTTAAAATTTGACATCTTTATATGTCCCCCAAATCTTCAACAGATCATGTAAGCCCACAAACACCCTAGTGTGAGGGAATCTTCGTGGAAATTGGTGGGGAAGCCAAAGAGGTCTTTACAAACATGGATGGATATGGGTTACCACCGAGTAGTACTAGAGATGCAGAACCAGAGTCAGAAGCATCAGCCCACGTGGATATCTACAGGTCTACTATGAATATTGCCTGAATGTATCAGATTAGTTTACCCATCCCTCTATGGGAGGATCTTACTTCTTCCCAGTATTTCTTGACAATAAGTCCTGAAAAGAGCACCTGTTCATCTCTCCTTGAGTGCACAAGGTAGAGTTTCTCTCAATAATGCACTTAGAAGTACCATTTTTATTTTGTGGAAAAATTACTATACATTTTCAAAATGTCTTCCACAGTAACTATAAATATAGACTTGGTTTTCCAAATGGAGCTTCTCCTTTACCATCATTTTAATGAACAAAGAAACATCAGTCTTCTCAAAAGGTATGGAATAGTATCTTATTATTTGTTACTTTATAACTAATTTTTATTTATTTCATTATTGGTAAGACTGGGCAACTTTTTTTATTTTTACAGACTGCATTTTGATTCACTGTACACAAATGGGGTACAACTTTTTGTTTGTATGGTTGTGCATGATGTAGATTCATACCATTCATGTAATCATACATGAACATAGGGTAAAGATGTCTGTCTCATTCCACCATCTTTCATACCCCCTCCCACTCCCCCTCTCATTTCCCTCTATGTAATCTAAAGTTTCTCCATTCTTCTATCACCCCCACCCCCCCAACCCAATTGTATATCATCATCCACTTATCAGGGAAAACATTTGGCCTTTGTTTTGGGGGGATTGGCTTATTTAGCCAATCTTAGCATGATACTCTCCAGTTCCATCCATTTATAGGCAAATGCCATAACATTATTCTTCTTTATGGCTGAATAATATCCCATTGTGTATATATACCACAGTAATGGAATATTATTCAGCCATAAACTTTTTCTAAATGTATTGGCAATTAAGTTTCCCTAGTCTATATATTGCTTCAATTTTTCCTTGACAGATGCTGCTAATTATCTCTCTCCTAGCAATTCTTCACTTCCTTCCCAATACATTCTTATTTTATTTGCAATCCCAATGTGCTTGCTCAGCTAAACATATTTGCTGTTTTCCTATTAACCCAGGTGTAGGTTATGGCCACTCTGACCAGAAGTCACAGGGACTTTCAGTGAACTTTTAAAAGTCTTGTCTTTTACTTTGTTTCTGGTATTCCTTTCTGCCAATTTTTTCTGTAACACAGACTCAAAACCTGGAGAAAAGGAAGAAATTTGTGATATATGAGAAGAAAGCCTGATGGACAGAAAGAAACCAAGCCCTTGCTGACCTCCTCAAGAGTTCGTGGTGACCTTATTTGGCTGGCTCCCTACATTCTGATTCTTTAACAAAAAATAGCTCATATTTGCTAAGACCTCTGTAATTAAATTTCTATAATTTAATATCAGGATGCCATCCTGTTACAGTGTCTTTCTCTCATTTTAATTAACCCACTTGATTTTATTAGTGATTTCCAAGCGTTCTTTATATATTATATGTACAAATCTCGTCACTTAAATGTGATACAAATGTCTTCTCCCAGAGAAAAGGACTTTTAGATCTTTCTCTAACTTCACTGTGCTTCTAGAACATTACTTTTCCTTCTAGTTCTTGAGTCCATCTTCTATAAAATGAAGGATAGAGAGCAACTAAAGATTTGTCCAGCCCTTAAATTCTATGAGTCCACAAATATGTGCTTAATAAGCACATCTTGGAAAGCAGGGCAGAGTTGTGTGGTTTGCCACAGCCTGTCATCTTGATAAATCTTCTTCTGTCCCTGCCTGATTGATCACACAATCCAGACTAATTACTTAAGAGACTATTTGCAAACCACTTAGGTTAGCTTTAGAGCGATCTATCTTTCTGAGCATGTATAGAAATAGTCTTGCCGACATACAGTTGAAAACTCTCTTATATTATCCAAGGCCAAAAAAAAGAAAACTGGGAAAACCGAAAACAACATTATGCTATTTCAGCAGATGTACAGTTATACTAAATGGACACAAGTTGTCAACGAAACTTGAAAGTAGCCTATTCTATTGGTGAGTAATAGAAAGAAATGATGGCTAATTGCTAATAGATTTTAGCAATGCACACTAAATTAAAAAATGTTGAAACTTATTGAATGAAAGTAGCTTGCTAGCTGCCAGGTTTGGATTTTATTTATGAACAGAGAGGTCCTACATGACATAACAACAGAGGAACAACAGGTAAGTCATATCGAATGCTCTTTCACAATGGCCTATTTTTCATTATTACTGTGAAAAGAAAATGTTGAGTTTTGAACTGGGAAATACAGCTCCGAAATTTCAGTTTTTCCTTCGAGCTTGCTTCCATAAAAGCTGGAGTGGAAGGGATCTTGACAACCAATTCGGGTGAATCTGGAAGAATGCCTTGTGTGGAGTCAGGACTGCCCGGGGCTGCAGCCCACCACCACCTGCACCACTGTGAGCACCAGGGCTGCCAAACCCCCAGCTGTGATTCTCTCCATCTCTGCGCTCTGGCAGGGAGGAGGCTGCCAAGCTCTCCAGAGCTTCCACTCAGGTTGGTAACAGTTTACATGAGGTTATATGCAACTGCACAAATCTATTAACCTAATTCAAGTGAATGATATGTGTGAGTAAATGGATTCACCGAGGGAAGAAAAATAACAGAAAAGCTGAGGCTGTTAATCACTCCTGTTTTCCCTTACAATTCTGCCTGTGGAAAACTCGGAGAGGTGTCTGCTTAATTCCATCCTTCATCCCCTGACTCATTAGTTTTTCATTATTGTAACTAAAAGGTCCTTTGGACCCCAAAGCGTTCTGGAGCTGAATTAAGGAGTTAGCCTGATATTGTCACTGACTGAACTGAAAGAGGGTCCTGGTTTTCAAATGGTGGAGACTGCACCTTCCTCTCTTATCTCTGTGTGACAGACGGAATAGGCCACCTGGGATGACTTTTCAGGTGCAGGGAGCCACCTGCTATTGCCTTTCCTGAGTTGTGCAAGGCTGGTGCCTTGGACATTGTGTGCTCACAGTCTGCCCCTCACCCCACCCCAGTGCCACCCACACAGCAGGAGACACACTCAGGAGGCCTTAGAGGCCCAAGGGGCACCTTATGTGTCTCTCCCTGTGGCCATTTGGAGCTACTCACCTGTCCACTTGATTCTGGATTTCATGTGTTGGATCCTCTCTTGCCACTAACAAAATGGCTTTCCTTGTTGAACAAGGTTTCCCTTCTCTGTTTTGATGAGGGGCAACACCCTGAAATCAATTTTTCCATTTTTGTGGTAGCAATGCAGTCCACTGCACAGCCTTCTCCTCCACAGACCCACTTGAATGGAGTTGGAGCTAGGTCTGGAGCAGACCTCCCTGTGGGACATCAGGCCCCGAGCCACGGCTGGGCCTCAGCCCAGGCTGTGTCCTCAGTGTGAAGAGGGCTCTCAGGCACCACCCTCTTCACTCTCCAGGAACCTGTCTTTCATCTTCTCCCCTCCACTCCTCTCATTTCCTATTTTCTATAAATGTGAATAGATTTATCTGAATTCGACTTTGGGCCAAGGTTCAATTGTTTCTTCTGTGTGTGTTTGTGTTCTTGTTTGTCTAATAGAGTAGTAATGATTTTCATAAAGTTCTGAAAGAGGTTTTTGCATGAATTGATTGAGCATATTGATTCTTTTTCTCTTGGAATGGTACAGAGGCATCTTCAGGGCCCAACGCTGTATGTCTTAAACTTCCCAAGTTTACCAACAGAGGAATGTTTCCAGCCCACTAAAATATTTTTACATAAATTCTGAGATGTACAACTAACTTGATAAAACACTAAATAAAACAACATGCCCAAAACAAAATAAAACTTTTAAAGAATTAAAAAACCCAAAAACATAACAAAAAACTTAGTCTACTTTTTCGGCATTATTTTCTAAGTTATGAACACTTTTGTTCCTTCCTTACAAGTTATGGTCTTGTAGAAGCTGGGTTTGATTTCCATGCTACCTGTTTTGTTTATTTATTTTTAAAGGAAAATAAAACCTAAAAGTATCTATGTGGTCAAAATGAATTAATTTCTTGTCCACGTTGAATGTTCACTGACCTCCATTTATCCATTATTCGAATTCTGAACTCAAAATTTGTTTTCCATTACGGTAGTTTTATAATTATTTTTTATATCTGACAAAATGATCATAATCGATTATTTTTTTTCAATCCTCTCTATCACATGACACCAATTCCTTAAAACATCTTTGTCCCTCTCCATAAGTGTGTATATATATACATATATATGAAAATGTTTTATATATTTATTTTTTTATGAAAAGGTTTTATACATATTAAAACATTTTAATATATGTGTATATATATATTTTTTTATGAAATGCCAAAGTATTTAGTAAAAAAAAAAAGTAGAAACAATGCGTTTATTGATTCATATTTCACCAAATAGTGTACAAGTATTCCCATTATCCACATTCTAGTCAAAAGTTATCTTTTATCTTTTTGGTAATAGCAAATCTAACTGGTCTGAGATGATATATACACAAGCACACACATTCTATTGCTTTTATTTCCCTGGGGAACTCTGACTAGCACACTCTACTCAGATATTTCTATAAGTGGAGGTATACACCTATATTTGCCTGAACAGAAAAATGAGATGTTTACAGAGCCATCACTCTTTCTAGTACAATGGGTGTGACTTAATTCTCAGTAATATCTAGAAGTGATGGTTCTGAGAACAAAATTATTCCAAATTCATTTTTTTAAATCAATAGGTTAAAAATATCAAAGATCACTTGAAGAAGATTAATATTGATTGTGATTATTTTATCAGATATAAAGTCTCGCTCTAAAATTACTGTAATAGAAAGCACATTTTGATATAAAATTTGAATAATGGACAAATGGAGGATTTTATATACAAGATTTGATGAAAATTAAAAATTCTTATTTCAAAGGTTAATTTTAGGTGTTGACTTAGTGTTTTCAATGAGATTAACATGAGCAAGGATCAATGTTCCACATGTACAAGAATTCCATTAATCTTGTGCTTGGCACACAAGAAGAGCTTAGTGAATGTTTTTTGTGTGTATGAATACTTGTTTTTCAATAAGTCATCTATTATGTGCTGGTCTTTAAATGTTCCTCTGCTCTTTTATTTTTGTAAACACATGGTCTATCAGTAAATTTACTCATCCCTTATCCTTTCAGTACCGATATTGACAAAAAGGATTGCACCAAAACTGAAAGTTTTCTGCACAACCAATGAAAACACAGAGTATAGAGACATCCTACAGATTGGGAATCAGTACTTGCAAATCACACATTGTATGAGAGGTCAATGCCCCACATACGTAAGGAAGAAACCTATAACCCTACTGAAAATGGACAAAGGACCCAGGTAGTTATTTCTTGAAAGATACAAATGGACAACAGATGCAAGAAAGAAGGTCCCACATCACTAACCATAAGGGAAACCAAATGAAAGTCTCTGTGACATACCACCTCAGACCACCTACAACCACTATTATCAAAAAAGATAGAAGACAACAAATTTTGACAGGATGTGGAGGAAAGGGGGATACTTGCACACTGTTTGAGGGATTGTAAAACATGAAGTGCATTGTTCCTGTGCTTTTACTAACTGCTTTGGCTGGATGCTCAGAAACAAATCTCAACAACAATAAGAGAAAATAAAGTGGTCTTATTCTGAGAATAAGGAAGACCACTTCTCACATCCTAACTTTTTCTCCCCCGAATACCTTTTGTTTTATTTAGGGGCAGTTTTTCTCTTTGTTCATCCTGGTCTCTTTGACGTTTTATACTTTTCTCATTTTCAGGTGAGCTTTAGTAGTCCATTTTTAGGAATCTAACAATAAAAAAACTGTTGGTAGGTACATGTAGTATGATGGACTAAAGCTGTCACACAAAGGTGTGATTAGGATGGAAAATTCTCCTGATGTTGACGAATTCTCAAATGCTGAAAACTGGGGCCTTTAGATTTTTCCAGCTTTAGTTTCTCCACTTGGAAGCAATAGTCTGGCGTTCAGGGGTGTTGCACACAGGATACGTGTTTCATTAACTATGTGGACCATCCATGTGTCTTATGATCAGATCTTTCTCTACATTGTATCCAGTGTTTCTGAGTCTCAGACCCTTGGGAGATTCTGGAGGGTGGGATGGCAGACAGTTCCTCACTCTGTCTTCCTATCCAAGTACAGTTGTCTGTGGGTAACTTTGGGGTGTTGGCACCAGGAACTCCCTGTATATACCCATATTCAAGAAAACTCGAGCTCTTCATATAAAACTGTAGTATTTACATACAACCTACACACATCCTACTGTACACCTTATCTCTAGATGACTTATAGCACTCAATAAAATGTAAATTTATGTAAATAAGTGTTAGACTGTATTGTTTCAGAAATAGTAGTATGAAAAAACAGTTGTACTTGTTCACAATATTTAAAAATCTTTTTTATCCGAGGTTGGTTGAATCTGCAGACACAGAACTTGTGTATACAGAGCGCCAACTGCATTTTTGGCTTCGTTTCCCTTTACCTGTATTATGGATGCCAGTTCTCCATTTCCATGCTTCCATTAATTTCTAAGAACTGCTCTCTGTGGATTTCGACTTTATTTAAAAATCTCATTACCAATGGTCACAGAAAGTAAGGGGATAAACCATACTAAACCAGAACTATAATTTTAATGCTGGTAATAAGAATGTTGATAAAAGTCAGATCATGACAGTCCTTTTTAAAGTGTGAAAACATTCTTTTATTCTTAATTTTCTTAGAATTTTAATCCACATCATGTTGACTTTCTTAACAAGACTCCTAAAGTGAAAGAAGTAAAATCAAGAATCAACAAATGGAATGGAATCAAACTAAAAAGCTTCTTCACAGGAAAGGCAACAATCAAGAATGTGAAGAGAGAACCTACAGAATGGGAGAAAATCTTTGCACCGCCCCCTACTTCAGATAGAGCATTAATCTCCAGGACATATAAATAACACCCCCAAACCCCAAATACCCCAATTAATAAATGGGCAAAGGAGCTGAACAGGAAATTCACAGAAGAAGAAATACAATCAATCATCAAACATATGAAAAAAGATTCACCATCTCTAGAAGTTAGAGAAATGTAAATTAAAACTATCTGAGATTTCATTTCAATTCAGTCAGAATAGCAATTATCAAGAATATAAATAACTCCATCAGCAATGTAAAAGTATGCCTTTTAATGAGACAGACATCATTACCCTATGTACATGTATGATTAACAAGAATGGTATGAATGCACATCATGCACAACCATAGAAATGAAAATTTGTGTCCTATATGTGTACAATGAATCAAAATGCAGCCTGTAAAAATAAAAAAATTTAATTTAATTTAAAAAAATGAATACAAGTAACAATAAATGTTGGTGAGGATGTGGGGGAAAAGTACACTCATACATTGCTGGTGGGACTGCAAATTGATGTAACCACTCTGGAAAGCAGTATAATGATGCCTCAGGAAACTTGGAATGGAACTACCATTTGACCCAGCTATCCCACTCCTTGGTTTATACCCAAAGGACTTAAAATCAGCGTACTACAGTAACACAGCCACTTCAATGTTTATAGCAGCTCAATTCACAATGGCTGAACTATGAAACCAACCTAGGTGTCCTTCAAAAGACGGTTAAAGAAAATGTGGTATATATACACAATGGAATACTACTTAGCCATAAAGAGAAATGAAATCATGGCATTTTCCAGTAAATGGATGGAAGTGGAGGCTATGATGCAAAGTGAAATAAGCCAATCCCCCAAAAACAAAGGCCAAATGTTCTCTCTGATATGCTGATGCTAAATTATAATAAGAGTGGAGATAAGGAAGAATAGAAGTACTTTGGATTATACAAGGGGGAATGAAGGGAAGGGAGAGGGAATGGGAATAAGATAGTCGACTGAATCGGACATTACTTTCTTATGTACATATATGAATATACAACCAATATAACTTCACATCATGTACAACCAGAAGAATGGGAAGTTATACTCCATACATATGTAATATGTCAAAATGCATTCTACTGTCATGTTTAATAAGAACACATTTTTAAAAGTTAGGAATTTCAACATCCTTTGCAAATTTTTGTAAATTATCTTACTGTTTTACTTTTGTCAATTATGAGTGTTTTTCTCCTTTCTTATTTTTCAATGCTAATTGAGGATTAACTATGCTCTAAATATTTCTTAAAAAAAACAAAACAAAACAAGATAACCAGGCCCATCATCAGGCTTTTTAATATAATTGAGAATCTGTTTAAATAATGAAGTATAATGAAACAAGGGCAAAATAGATGTGCAGGGAAAATTCTATGGGGATCAGAGGAAGAAGCAATTAATTAGAAGTGAGAATACTAGGGGAGGTTTCCCAGGGCTGCTGTCACTGGGATGGAACTGGAGGGATGGAGATGCATTCCCACGCTGGAGACAGGGAGTGGTGAAGGCTTGCAACGATATTCCAGGAGAAAGGAACAGTAAGCGAAAACAAGAAATGTGGGGGGAAGTGGGATAAATGGAAAGTGGTGAATAGCCTTCTCTTCTTGTCCTTTCAGCTGCACAGATGAGGATATCTGTTACAAATCTGAATTGGGGTCAGACCAATGAAAGCCTTGGAGGTCTTTTGTGTTTATGTCCTGACCATGGACATCCAGAGTTGTCAAATTGTTTTTACAGTAATAAGATGATCAAAGCTCTGCCTTACAAAGATAAATGAGGGGAAGGTTTAAAGGATGGGTTGGTAATGAGAGAACAGAGGTCATTGCAAGGATGTTGACAGATCAACAGAGCCCAGACCAAGGAGAATGCTGTAGTGACTGGAAGAAAGGAATAGTTAGCTAGGAGAGTTATTAGGAGTATAGAATTGATAGAAATTGTCAATTAAACCTCTTACTGATTGGAAATTAGGGTTAATAAAATACAGACTTGAAGAATACATGGAGCACTGCAGCTTGCATAACTTGGGGGATTGCAGAGTTACTCTGTGGGAAAGCAACCTGGAGATGAGAACAAAGAAAGGAGGAGAGGAAGGCAACTGTGCGTTCATGGCAAGCAAACTGGGAAATGCTCATAGTCTCTCTGTTCTTAAGTAAGGAAAGACCTTCCCATCCTTAGCAATAGTTAAAACTTTCCCATGTGGATCAGAGTTCTAGATTCATTACATTGGCGTCATAACTAAGAAGTTCCAGAGTTTGATGAGGACTATCTGGGACATCAACCCAAGCCACAATGAGAAACCTTTTCCTAGACACCTGACAAATGATCAGAAACAATGACTTTCTAACAAAGACAGTGAAGCTTGAAGATGAACTTTATACACACACACACACACACACACACACACACACACACACAATTAGTTTGTGCACTGAAATCCTAAGAACTTGGATCCTCTGTCACCTAGGATGAAAGACATAGATGGGATTGGCTTCACTTTGGAATCATCATTGTTTAAAATTGCATTTACATGTGGCTTTTACATGACTATGTAACTTAAATTTGTGCTGAGAAAAAGTGAGCCTGAGCTGCTTTCTTGCTTCCATTCGAATTGAGCACTCACTAAACTTCTTTGGATGCTTCACAATGGTCATAGAGCACTCCCCTGGTCTGACTGCCCCTGGGCCATGTGCAGCAACTCTTCCCAACTGCCCCTGTTCAGTGGAACGAGGTGCCTCTGGAGTTGAACTTCAACTCCCCTGTCTGTCCAACCAACACTTGGATCCTCTGAGAGCCATAGTGTCAGGTAAAATGAGGTGCAGAGGGCAGTTGATCTTTTTCTTATGCCTGAGATTTTGTAAGAATTAAATTTTGCCCCTCTTATTCCTGAAATAAAAACAAAGAACTTCCTGGTGTTCAGTCCTGGTCCCCTGGGGAAAATAGACAATGGTAGGAATGCATTTTTTCAAAAAGAAGAATTTCTAACCACTTTACATTTCTGTTTTCACCCAATGATCCACCCATTTTACCTACACCAAGCTAGCATAACTGACCCTAATTTCCTAATTTCCCCTTTCTGATTTCCTGATGAGGGTGACCAGCCCCTTCCCTTGGACACCTTCAAGCCATATGTTGTTCTCTGAATGTTTCAACTTTTCCTTTCTTCTACTTTCCATTCACTACCTTTCCTGAAAATTTCAATCTCTAATTAGATTGATGAGTCAAGAACTTCCTTTGATTTAATTACATAGCCACACTAGAACTTTGTTAAGACATTCCTGCACAGGAAATTTCCCTTGGGTCCTACAATGGCCCCAAGAGACCCTAGGATGGAGAGTCTCTGAATAAGAAAATATATATGTTTATTATATTTATATAATAAGAAAATATATATTTATTATAAGAATATATATATGTACATGCATATATATATATTAGTTAAGAATTTACTAAGATTGGTGAGTGAGAAGATAGATTTGTGGTTACCCCAGGGACATTAGGCAACTCCTAACCTCTGATCTTGAGATGGTGGGTGGTTAGGGCTGGGCAGATGTTACACAGTCCCTTGACTTAGGAGCCAGGATTTTAAGAGAGGTGATTCCCCATGAAGGCCCTCAAACAGAGGATATTGGCTCATGTGAGACACAGCAAGTAGGTTAGTGTTGCCCTCTGGGGTCATGTAACAGGCACAATGTCCAAGAGCACCTCCTCCTGAGACCTCAATGCATTTAAGATCGAGGCTTATATAACTGATGTATTAGTTGGTTTTGCAACTTAAATAAGATAATATGCTTGTCCTTGTGATAGACCAGAATGAGCTTAATGCTGCCCCATTTTGTTTTTACTGGAAGCTGGTTTGGTACTGCATTAGTCACTATAGTCTCTTACAGCCTATCTCCTTTGCAAAGTCCTTCTCAGTTCATAAAATTTCATGGACAGTATCTCATTTAGTGCTCCTATGGTCCTAGGCAGAAGTCTTCATTAACCTCATGTTGCAAATATAGAGACTCAGAAGCCTGGAGGTTGAGCAGCTTCTCCAGATCTGGCTGATGTTCCTCATCAAGTGCTTTGTCCATGAAACTACAACCACCATGTGGTCAAGGACTTGGATTGCTGGTGCGTCTCGGAGTTGGCAATAAACTATCTTACGGATAGACAGAGTTGCTTTTTGTGTTTCATTAGAACTGGGAGGCGTGTTCCTTGGTTGTAATGGCCCTACTGCTATGTATACAGGTTCTCTCCCTCCTTGCCTTAGATACAAACTACTTCATCTTCCAATCTCAGCTGGGCTGTTGGTGCCTCTTGGTAACTTTCTCTGACTTCATTAACACACACCCCACTCAACCTACATTCTTCCACTATCATGGGCCTCTCTTTTCCAGGATTATATGATGAAAATTTATATCTTCCTTGGAAGCCTCTGTCCTTCCCTTTAACAAGGCAAGTGTATTTTCGTTCATTGTAACATTCAGGGCCCACCAGTTTCTAGCCCAAGTACGTGCTCAATATAGATATCTGTTGAATGGATGAATGAATAATTAAGTCTTACTTGAATAAGTTGACCTATTTGTTAGAAAAGTAATAATTTAATAATCCAGTACTGGAAATGTCTTTAAAGGCTTTTTTCCCCTACTAAGCACATTTTCTTATTGTGAAACAGACCATGAATTCAATTCCCCTGATACTTAAACTATTCCATGGAAGTAAATGAAGCTACAGAAAATTAGCTAAGTCAAGCAGAGGAGTATTTAAGAACTTTCTCTTTGAGCACATAAAACTAGTTTCATTCAGAATGAATTATTGAGTCTATCAAAAAGGACAGAAGTTAGTTTTTTTTCCCCCCCAAGAAATTTAGCCACAGAAAGACTCTTATATCAAGTGGATCAAATTCACTTCTAAGTATACACTTAATCTCAAATTAAGAGCAAATGCATCTCAGCTGGTCCCAAATCTAAGTTTCAATTTGTTAAGCGTCTTATGATATGCACAAAATTTCTTCCAGAGGATGCTAAATCATAAACTGATGAACTGATTTTTTTCATTTTGTCTTCAGTGCTAATACTGTAACAAAAAGGTACACACATATTGTTATTTACAGGAAGTGTGTCACAGGGTAATTTGAAAAGTGAGACTGAATTTCGTATCTAGGTCCTTGTTTTTGATAACATTAGCAGATCATTTAGTGAGAACTGATGCTATTCCCACTGTACAGAGAGTGAATGAGGCAGAGCCCATAGCTAGCTCAGTGCTTCAAGAAATAGATGAGCCAGGAAAACACCTTTGAGAAACGGGTCTCCTGAGTTGCTTAGGGCCTCACTAAGTTGCTGAGGCTGGTGTTGAACTTGCTATCCTCCTTCCTCAGCCTCCTGAGCAACTGGGATTACAGCCATCCAGTCAAGTTTCTGGCAGTGACTTCTGTGAAAACTTGCTCTTTTAACAAGGTGCATTGCATTGAAGGATTCCCTGTGGGACCAGTGAAGAGCCATAGGAATCCACAGACTGACAAGTGTAAAACCTCTATGCAGTAGGCAGCACGACAGCAACGGAGGACCTTGGAATGGGGAGGCCTAGGTCTCAGTTCTGGTTTGCAGCAACTTGCTTTCTTTCTTTTTTTGTTTGTTTGTTTTTGATTTTTATTTACTTCTTTGTTTATTTTTGCGGTGCTGGGGATTGAACCCAGGGCCTTGTGCTTGCAGGGCAAGCACTGTACCAACTGAGCTATATCCCCAGCCCTGTTCTTTATTTTTACAGACTGCATTTTGAGTCATTGTACACAAATGGGGTACAACTTTTCTTTTCTATGGTTGTGCACAATGTAATTTCATACCATTTGTGTAATCATACATGTACATAGGGAAATGATGCCTGCTTGCTTTCTAATCATTGGCAAATCACTTTCTCCCTCTGGTCTCAGATTTTATATCTATAAAAAGAGAAAAATAAATTCTGTTTGGTTCCAAATGTAGAATTGCTGCAGGGTTGCTTTGGAAAGCCCAGGAACTTTTAAAAATGCAGATTCCTGGCTCTTGTACAACATGTAACAAATCGGAGCCTTTGGGAGAAGAGTCAAGACCCCCAGAATCCATATTTTTAACAGCTTTGTAGATGATTGTCATAAATTAATGAAATACAGATGGATGACATCCAGCCACAGATTATAAGCTTTGGCTTCCACATTCAACAACCTAATCACGGTCTTTATCCCCAGGGCAGCAATGGGGACTGCTGGAGGTATCTCTGGGCTTGACATAAAGCAACTGTTCATTGGGATGTGCTGCCTGGATTTTCTAGGCAATGCTTGATTTGATGAGAAGGGGGCTGAGATATGTACTTCTGTTGCTTTCTTCAAGGACTATAAATGTTATAAAGAAATAGGGCATAGTTTTGATAACAAAGGGGACATGGAAAGCTTGTGAGGAGAAAATCACCATACACGGCTTCCATTCTAGGAAGATATCTCTTGCAGCAGGTTGGTGAACCATCTGTCGCTGCCTCCCAGACAACAGGGTGATGAGCACCTGAGCAAGACGAGTGATAGACTACCACCTACTACATATATAAACAGAGTCAGAGGCTGCACACTTAAACCTTTGCCATTTGGATTGAGTTGTGGTCCTGATACTGCTGTTTACCGGTGATGAGTTCTGCTTCCTCCAGTGCTGAAGTATAACGCCAGAGAAGCACACCAAGGCAAGCATATTAAGCAGGTTTTATTTAAAGGTAGTGATACAAACTTCTCCCGGGAGGTATAAAGGAGGCCATGGCTAATGTTCTAGGATCCCTGAGAAATGAGCGCACCCTCCATCTTTTATAGGTTAGGGTCTTCTTTGTTCTGCTCTTTCCTCTGACCCTTCTCTGTCTCTCCTTTCTGCCCACAGGGCAGTGGTGACACAGCAAAAAGGTGAGATGCAAATGACAGGGGGAAGGGCCACATGGAGATTCAGGTGGGGGCCCAGGAGGCATTAATTAGCAACTCCCTGCCTGCAGCTTTTGGGGAGGGGCAGTTCAGCAGGTAACCTTGGTGATCAAAGGGCTCTGGAGACACTGACATTCCAATCTCCCAGGGGCATCTTCAACTTCCCAGACTCTGATGACCTCCATTCCTCGATTTGACCAGCTTCCCTATTTCTACACTAACTGCCTGTCCCCAATTCTGTCTTCAGTCCTTCAGAGAGACATACTGTGTGTGTGCCTGCCTGTCCATGTGTGTTCCTCTGCACCACGATGCTTCTTATATATTCGTGTAAGAACATTTTGCTTTCCCACTTTGCATACTGGTACCTGAATGTACGTGTGAAGTTTTGTGATGTTTTGGAAAGTGGTATCCAGAACTGCTAAGATACCAGTGGGAATCTGAAATTGGAAGAGTGACACTTGGTAGACTTGTATTTCTTTCGTTTAAACAATCAACTCATGATTAAGACATTCTTCTTGGCATATACTTTGTATTATTAGCTTTGTTTTTCTGACAAGTTTTAAATTTAAAACCACAATAATGCTTTCTAATTAAGTTTTTAGACCCAACATTTTAAAAAAAAGAAAGGCGATTTTCAGTACCGAAATCTTTAAATTTCAAAGGAATAGGATATGTATATTGAGGCTAGAACTTTAAACATTCAATTAACTTCTGGGTATGTAGTTTATCTTGGCTTATGTCCTTTTTGTACATCTAACTGACAGCTTATCCTGTCATAAATGATAACAATTTTAAGAGTTCATGCTACACTGCATAGGCTCATCTTAATTTCTCCTCTCAAAATCCTGTGTTACAGAAACCAGGAATTATAATAATCTCTGTGTGACAGTTTAAACTCCCATGATTAACAAGATCCCAATTCAAGACCTGATGAAGTTTCTTCAGGCAATATCTTCCCAGCGAGGGCTCCTTGAAGGTCTTCTACAGGACAGGCTTCCCTAGGGAACACTGCTCGCTTCCTTAAGGTAGCAACCCAAGAATTTCCTGCTTTATTCCTTGGTTCTGCAGTCTTTTATTGAGCTACCCTTGTGATCTCATTGCTTTAACCAGTGCTTTTTGACACGGATCTACGTGCTGCTTGGAAACAGAACCAAGAACCAGCTGTATTTGAAATCCCATACCTGAAATATCCACTTTATTAAAGTTCACCTGGCAGATGTGAGCTTTCAGATGGCCAGCGCTGTGACCTCACCAGGTAAGGAAGGGCACTGCTACAGGAAGGGTTCTTACAAACGAGCAGCATGGATTCCACATTCTGCTGAAATCAAATAGGCCCTTTCCTCTTTGTAAGATGCCTTCGCACATAAGAAACAAGCCAGCAGGACACCGTGTCTGAGGTACTCATCCTTTCTGCCCAACTCAAAGAGCACCGGTTCTCATCACTTCTATTCAGTGAGAAAAATTCTGCCATGCAACAAATCATTTTCCCCCAAAAAAGGAGAATCTTATATAACTTAAGAGACTAAAAAGTAAATTTTTCTACATGTTTTAATGAAAGGCTTCCATTCAAACAACACTTACTTTTCATGAGAAGGTGCCCAGGTGTAGGAGAAATAATAGACTTTGGTGTCGAATAGATCTCAGTTTTAATACTGAATCCACAGCTTATTACCTCTTGACTTTCATTTCATACTCTGGGCTTCAGTTTCTTCATCTCTGAAATAGACATTATGATGGTTTGGATATAAGGAGATCCCAGAAGTCTCTATGTCAATGTAAGAATGTTCAGAGGTAAAGTGATTGGATTGCGAGAGCTGTGACCTAATCAGTCCCTCCTAAACTAAATGGACCAAGTAGTAACTGTAAGCATGGAGGTGTGGCTGGAGGAGGTGGGTCACTGGCAGGGGGAGTGGGGGAAATGCTCGGGAAGGGCTCATCTTCCCTGTGGCCTCTTCCCCTTTCATTCTCTCTGCTTCCTGGCCACCATGAATAGAGTAGTGCTCCTCTACCACACCCTTCTGCCATGATGTTCTGCTTCATTTGGGGCCCACAGCAATGGAGTGGGCTGACCATAGTCTGAACCTCTGAAACCATGAGCCCAAATAAATTTTCTTGCTCTAAATTGTTCTTCTCAGGTATTTTGGTCACAGAGAAGAGACACCAACGAATACAGATATTGGTGATCATGTGATTCAGAAACCTTTGGAACTGGTGTGTGGGAGGAATTTAGAAAAGTGTTGAGATTCAGGCCAGAGAAGCCTTAAAATGTTGTAAATGGAGCTTAATGGGTGATTCTGGTGGGAGCTCAGCAGACCAGAACACCAATAGAAATGCACACAGTAAAGCGTAGAGCTTTCAGAGGGGAACAAAGACTCATTTGGGAATTGGACTAGAAGTCACAAGTTACATTCTGGAAAATAACTTGTCTACATTTTGTCCTTGCCCTGAGGCTATGTAAGGTGGAATCTGGCACAGGAAATTTCAAGGCACGGCATTCAGTCAGTGGGAAGGATATTGCTTTTGGCTTTTAGTGAAGTTTACTGTGATGTTAGGGAACAGAAAGCAGAGCAGAAGGATTTTTAAAACTGGCAGTTTAGCCAGAAAGGTGTGTGTAAAACTGGGGCCAAGGAAAGTATGTTTGTTGAAGAGATTATCACAACTAAAGAGAAGCTAAATATTTTGTACACTGACAATAGGAAAGATCCCTGGAAGACATCTCAGGAATCAATAAGACCACAGCCATTGCAAACTCAAGAGTGCAGAAGGGAAAATTCCTTTGAAAAGAAGTCCTGGGGGGCACCCTGCTCACAGAGGAGGCTTAGAAAGCTGTTCCACTATGCTCAGAAGCCTAGACAGAGGCCACTGCACCAGTGGTCCCAAAAGGCTCAGTGACTGCTTGAGATGGCACCAAACCTTGGTGTAGTCCTCTTGGTGCTGATTTTGCTAGAAAGCGAGATGCCTGAGTTAGGGGATGACAGAGGCTTCCAAGATTCCAAAAGAAGGTCTGCGAGGCCAGGTAAAGTATGAAAGGGCAGAATTCCTGCAGTCTGCTCTCTCACATGCTTCTTCTCACATGCTTAAAGCTGTGGGAAGGCCAAATTTTCAGCAGAAACCCTAATGGTTAGAAAATGCCAGTAATATGGACTGCTGAAAAAAGCCTGCTAGCTGTGAGGAGAGCCAGCCTCTGAAAGAGGCTGTGAGGGCTGGAACCACCAAGGCTAAATGGTGGGGCTTCCCATGCCCTTTGAGGACACCATCTCTCTGCCACGTGTCCGAGTGCTGTACAAACAGTTATGGGACCTGTTTGCCTGGCTGGATTTCAGTCTTGTTTGGTCTCATCCTTTCCATCTATGCTCCCATCCCTCCTTTTTGGAATGTTAATGTCTGCTCCATGCTATTATATATTGAATGTATATAATTTGTTTTTAATTTTGCAGGAATTCACATCCAATAGTCTGCCTTGTTTCAGAGAAGACTTCAGACTTGAAATTTTTGGCAATACTGAAATTGTTAAGATTATGGGCACGCTCGGAGTAAATGTATTTTTGCATTTTGAGATAGGCATGAATTTTGGGCAGTCAGTGTGTAAAGTTATGGTTTGGATGTAAGGGATTCCCCAGAAGCTCCTGTTTTAACGCAGGAATAATAAGAGGCAAAATGATTGATCATGAGAGTCGCAAGCTAATCAACCCATCCTAGTTCAAATGGGCTGAGTGATAAAGGTAAGCATGGGGGTGTGGTTGGATGAAGTGTGTCACTGCAGGGCACACCCTGGGAGGCCCATCTTCCTGTGGCCCCTTCCCCTTTCACTCTCTCTGCTTCCTGGGAACAAGGAATGGAGCAGTGCTCCTCCACCATGCCCTTCTGCTGTGCTGTTCTGCCTCACTTTGGCCCAGAGCAATGGAGTCAGCTGACCGTGAACTGAACCTCTGAAACCATGAGCCAAAATAAACTCTTCCTGCACTAAGTTCTTCTCAGATATTTTGGTCATAGCAATGAAAAGCTGAATAACACAAATTCAAAAATAATAAAACTTTGGGAGATTAAATAAAGCAACTATTACACTCAGCTTGTGCAAGATTGTGTGTCCCCACTCCCCAAAGAAATCCCCAAATTGTTTCAGAGATGTGTGTGTGTGTGCGCACATAAACTTTTTCATAGTAGGCTAAGTATAGGGTAATCCCTGGAGACCTGGGTTTCAGCTCTATCCACCTCCTTGTGGTCAGATAATTTTCAATAGGCTTCCTTTCTCTTAGTCTCAGTTTCTTTATGAAATGGAAATGGATGGAGGTGGATGTTGCAATGACAAGCAAGATCTTCTACTTAAAGTGCCTAGAACATGGAGCCACTGGGTGAAAATATGAGTTCCCTCCTCTTTCGCCATTATGCCTTTGAGTATAGAAACTATTCTGTGCTTGCATCTTGCTGCAGTGGTTATATTGCACAAGGATTGATTACTTTGAACAGATCAGAGCATCTGATCAGATCCCAGCTCTTTCGGGAAGTCACTATGACTACCTGTTTCATAGATAGTGAGACTCAGAGAGTAGGTCACTCACCTGTAATCAACCCTGGGTCTCCAGAATTCAAGGTCATGTTAATGCATCAAGCTTTACTCTCTTCTACTTTGCTTACCTAACTTATTCATTCTTAATCAGCAGTGCCCTTAGTTTTTGTTTTGATTTTGTTTGTTTGTTTGCTTTTAACAATCTTTGGATTTAAATCAGGAAGCATTCTGCCTTAAAAAAAGCAGACAGGCCTAACCTGAGCTGCCTTTAGATTTGCTCTAGTCAGGAAGATATCATTTTTTTCTTCCAGCCTGAGTATTTGATTGTTGTTTTTATAAGCACATAATTGAGATGCACTCAGGAAAAAAAAGATAGGATTGCACTTTCTCATTTGCTTTGCAACAAAGGTATATGGTTTGAAGAAGCCTTGCCCTTAAATGATTAGACAGCTTGTGTGACTAATAAGAATATTGTCCCTAAAGGAAAGTGGAACATCTTAGAATACAAGAGCACTCAATTAGAGTTTTAAATTAGAATGTAATTATGTGTTTCTCTCTCTCTTTCTCTTTCTCTCTCTCTCATTTTGAGGAAGAGAGCTTTTAACCTTTTAGGCGGCCTCATTTGGGTGAAAAGACAATTTTAGGAAGTGTTGAAATTGAAGAAGCTCTTCTGCATCTTGCTTAATTTTGAACCTGGTCCAATCTCTGAAGGACTAAAAGCAGATAAGTTTACTGACACCTGGCTTTTTAAATCACTGCATTTTATAATTCAAAACAGGGATGAGCTGTTGATATGGATTACTGCACTCAGTATAATGAAATTGTCAATATCCTTAGAGATGCACGCGTATCATCAAGACATGTAGAGAAATAGCCCATTCAACCTCTGAATCAACATGTTTGCCTTTGAGACCACAGCTACACAAAAGCAAGTATGCTCTAAACCAATAGTTGTCTTGAGGTGAACTCAAGTGTACTCTCAGTTCCAAAACACTCTTTCTTATAGTTTCCATGGAGGTGTTCCAGGGAGATAAACACTAGGTCATTATTTGGTTATGTTAGGTCAGTCTTTTGCCTTGTCTGATCGATAACACCTCTCAGAACTTCACAGAGAAGAACAATGTGCATGATAAAGACCAGTGGAATTATCTGTAAATCTATTCTTGTTTGAATCTCTCCATTTATCTACCACCTGAATTCGCATGAAACAACTACTTGGAGTTCAAATCTTGTGAACAATAATGTAACTCAGCAAATTTCAAGGGCAATTTAGTGTGAAGAGGAAGCAAATCAGTATTTGCTGAGCTTGGATCAATTCTCCTTTTGGTCTTCATTCTCATCTCTGGATCTCCTGTCAGTACCACCCTCTCACTTGACTCTAGAGGTCCCCTGACAAGAAATTTACTCAGAGTCACCAAGAAGGCTCTGTGTTGTGCTGGGAATGCTCACAAATATGCCACAAGTTATCTACTGCTCTGAATGATACAAGTCGAGGTCTTGTCTCCATTCTAGGGATGATTAAAGAGATTAAGTGACTTTTAATTCTTACAGCTATTATGCGGTTGAAGCAGGATTTACCCACCTTACTCTTAATCATGCCAGTGTTCCATTAAGGACTGCTTTTAATCATATGGGTGTGCTCATTAAGGAAGAGGCGGGGTCTGGAACACTCAGCGGTGTTCTCTGCAGTCAGACAGGTCGTTAATCTCTAGCTATGCCTTTATAAAGCCAGCCATGCCAATACACATTTGCTTGAGATAGGTTTCCTACAATCCTAGAAATTCAGGGTTTGAAAAAATGCTAGGGGTCACCACCCAGTAGCCAATTCTTCTTTATAAAAAACTGAGAATCAAAGAAGGAAACAAAAGACAAGATGCCTTGCCAAGATTCACTCAACACGTTGGTGGCGGAATAAAATTAATATTCACCCCTTTCTGCCTTGCTCAAGTCACTCTGCTTCCATATTACTGGTGATTTATTTGCATATTTACTTGTTTCTAAGGACACATTATAGAATTTTTCAGACAGGGAAGGAGAAATTACATCCTTCAAGTGCTGTTTTTTCTTTTTAAACTACATAGGGATTAAAAAAGCTTTTGTTGAGAAAATAATTATAGATGAAAACACAAATAACTGGAATGCTATTTAGAGACATCTGAAACCATAGTAGGAGGCTGAAAGTAGCAGAATAAACAAGTCACTGAATTCAGGAGCTGGGAATGGTATTTAAAATTATGCTGTTTAATATTTTCCAAAGACTGTCACATGGAACTGTCAGGTACAGACAATTTGGGGTGCATAAGATGGTTTACAGTGAAATACACTGAATTTAATATTTGTTTTAATGATATAGCATACATATGCATATGTGTTTGCATGTATATAGTTATTTATGTGTGTGTATACACACATATACATATATATAGTATGTAAGTATATATAGACATAGTATGTAGAGTATACAAACAATACGTATATACATTTTTTGAATTCCCTGCTGTGTGCTAGATTCTGTCCTATGTGCCTGGGACATGTGACTGAACACAATTAGTGAGATCTCTGCTCTCAGGAAACTCACATTGACCACAAGGATTGTCCATGCGATCCAGGAGTGTGTGAAGCTTGAAGTCTTCTGGGGCAAACACTGGTTGCTTTCACTATTGCCCTTACGGGTGAACTCCAGGCTCACTCTGCAGGAGTGGGTTGGCACAGCCCTTGGCTAGGGAGAGAGAGAAGCCCAGGTTCCATCACAATAGATGGGTCTCATTAGCCATTCTCAGCCTCATAGATAATGCAGTCCCGGATGGCATCGTTTGGTCTGGTGAAGAATTGCCCAGGAGATCTTGTTGACATCTGAGATTTATTTTAATCCTTTTTAGCAGATTTTATAACGAGCATTGTAACAAAGTATGCCAAAGAATCATTACATATCTTATAAAATCTTAATAGTACAAAAATTAGAAACGTTTTTCATGCATGTGTTCAATTTGTTCAGAATCCATTGATTTCATTTTGCTGATTACATGGAGTGGCCCGTGAGGGACTTTGCCTGGCAGAGGTCATGCCTACTGAAGTGCTCTGCACGTGTTTGTAAGGAATAGTGTTTATGTCACGTTTAGAGGCTGCTATTGTCCAATTCTGCAGTTTGGACAAAGATGTTAGATGCACATAGACGTGTTCACAAGGGTTATTTTTTCTCACTAATTCACTGTTTATTCATGGTCCATCTTAAGCTGTATCAGGCCAAAAAGAAAAAAAAAAAGGTGAAGAATAGGGATTTTGAAGTGAGGAAACATTTTTAGTGTGGAGCAAAAGACGTATTTTGGGGATTTTTCTGAAAAGAAAATGGTTCCTTCCAAGACCTGGAGCCACCGGAGTGGCCGTGAGCCAGTGTGAGTGGCACGACTCCTTCCCCCAGTTCACCACTTTCTAGCTGTACAAGGCATCCATCATCTGAGCCTGCTTCCTCCTGAAAACTGAGATTAATACAACCGACTTCACAGTGTGATGCTGAAAATGGAAAGTAACCTTGTATGCAAAAGGACCCAGCACAGAGAAGATGTGCAGTCAAGGTGGTTTTATCCCCTTCTCTGCCATTTGGCCATAAGATTTCAAGCCACTCATTTGCTTTCCAACAGCAGCACAGTGGCACAGTTCCTTTCCATACATCTTCTCCTTGAAATTCCTCCTGGCCCTGATGTGACATCTCATGCAGGTCTTTCCCTTTCTTCTCCCCATTTCCAACCGAGGAATCAACTGCTTCTCTATTCTTTCCCCACATTTCTCCCTCTGTGCTTCCCCAGGCTTCTTTTTCATGTGAGCCTCTACTTGCTTACCTTTAGTTTCTACTGCTTTCTTTGACTCTCTGCGTAAAGGTTCCATTCCATCTCAAAATATTCCAAACATGTACTTCTAGGCCCCCAATTTCCCTGCACCCCAAATAGAAGCACTGAAATGTTTGTAATTTGGAGGGCTAAGAAAAACATGAACCTTAGAAAATTGAAAATACTCTGGTATTATCCAAAGTTCTTTTTAAGGTGTGTCAAGATGTATCACCATAGTAACAGAGATTATTTTTACTGTACTTTCTTTTATTCCCACTTCTCCCCATCCAGACCATCAGGCTTTGGGTCATGGCCTCTGTTACAAAACGTTTTTATAAGGCCTGTCCCCATCCACCACCATCACCCCTGCCCAGTCCTCACCCTCCTTCAGAATTCAGAATTGGGTTTGTTAATCACTGGTATATATTAAGGGGAGGGAGGAGATATAAAATAACAGAGGGATGCTAAGAAAAAGGAAGAATATGGTGGCCTGAGTTTACTTGCATAATGAGAAGTTGTATAGAACCCCAGGGAGGTGGGGCAGACCTCCTTCCTAGGGAACTGAGGGACCTGGTGACTGGGGACTGAGGGCACCAAGCTGTCCAACGGGAGGCACAGCTTTGGAATCAATGTAATACATTTTAAATTGCCATGGCTTCTGGGACTTCTGCACAATTCTGGAGGGGGAAGAAGGAGCTACAATAATAACAAAATAGGTAAAGGCCAAGGAGGGGGAGAGCTGGGTCAAATGGTGGTTCCATTCCGAGTTTTCTAAGGAATCTCCATACTGCTCTCCAGAGTGGCTGCACTAATTTGCAAACCCACCAGCAATGTATGAGTGGACCTTTCTCCCCACATCCTCGCCAACACCTGTTGTTGCTTATATTTTTGAGAATAGACATTCTAATTGGGGTGAGATGATAGGGTAGTTTTGATTTGCATTTCTCTTATTACTAGAGATGTTGAACATTTTTTTCATATATCTGTTGATTGCCTGCAGATCCTCTTCTGTGAAGTGTCTGTTTATTTCCTTAGCCCACTTATTGATTGGGTTATTTGTATTCTTGGTGTAAAGTTTTTGAGTTCTTTATAGATTCTGGAGATTAGTGCTCTATCTGGTGTGTGTGGCAAAGATTTCCTCCCACTCTGTAGGTTATCTGTAGGTTCACATTGTTGATTGTTTCCTTTGCTGAGAAAAAACTTTTTAGCTTAAAATATGCATACTACAGTGATGCAGCCACATCAATGTTTATAGCAGCCCAATTTACTATAGCTAGATGGTGGAACCAATCTAGATGCCCTTCAATAGATGAATGGATAAAGAAACTAGTATATGTACACAATGGAATATTATTCAGTCATAAAGAATAATAAAATTATGACATTTGCAGGTAAATAGATGGAGTTGGAAAATATCATGTTAGGTGAAATAAGCCAAGCCCAAAAAACCAAAGGTCAAATTATTTCTAGGATAAGTGGTTGATGACACATAATGGAGGTGGGAGAAGGTAAGGGAAGAAGGGAGAAAGGATGGATTGTATAGAGGAAAATAAGGGGTGGGGAGGAGTGGGAAAGGAAAGATAATAGAATGAGACAAACATCATTACCCTATGTATTTGTGTGAATAGGCAAACTGTATGATTCTACTTTGTATACAACCAGAAAAACGATACCTGTACTCCATTTGTGTACAATGAACAAACAAACAAACAAACAAACAAAACAAAACAATAACAAAATGGGATTTCCCATCAGTGTGGTTGAGTGAGGGCTTGGTGCTAGATTAAATTTATTTAAAGAAAATGGGCAATTATTTCATATGTGTGTGTTTTATGTTCCTTATGTAATTTGCTAGAAATATATTAAATACTGTGGAAAAAAAAATCAAGGAATGCTGATAGGGTATGCCATAGTGGGTTAGAAGATGTTAGAATTTTAAATATTGTGGAGAGGGAAGATGAAACTGGAAAGAAATATTTGAATACAAATTTAAAAGAGGTGAGAGACTCATGAAGCAATCCAAATGAAACAGTGTTCCAGATGGAAGGAAAAAGATTATGAGACCTAGGTATAGTATCATGACTAAAAGAACGGGAAGAATCAAGAAGGAAAAGTTATAGAACTCACTGTCTGTCATGTGGGCACTGGCCACATCTGGCTACTGAGCACTTCAAACATGACAGGTCTGAACTGAGATGTGCTCTAAATGCAAAATACACACCAGATTTCAGAGCTGTTGCACAAAATGTGGAATGTGAAATATTTCACACATAGTTTTTGCTGATTACATATTGAGATGATAATATTTTGGATACATTGTATCAAGTAAAATAGATTGTTACAATGAATTGCATCTGTTTCTTTTAAATTTTTTAATGTAGCTACTAGAAAATTTAACATTGCACTTCTAATTCTCATGTGGATCACACATTATATTCTATTTGCAATACTGTTGTAGTGGATGAAATCTGAAGAGTGATAAGAGGCTCATTTTAATGCTTTCCTAGGTCATTGTAAGGACATTTGCATTTGCTCTAAGTGAGAGAGAAGCTCTTGGAGGATTTTGAGTAGAAAAGGGGCACAATCTGCCATTTTTATAACAGGTTCATTCTAGCTTTTCTTTTATAGTTTATGGGGGGATCAAGGACACACATTGAGGGGGGTATTCCCATAATTCAGGTTAAAGATGTCACTGAATTGGGCAGCAGCGTAGGTGGTGAGAAATGGTTAGATATCAGAGGATTTTCTGACTCAAAGTAGAAAGTGAAAAAAAGAAAAGAATTGAGAATTAGTCCCCAGAGTATTTGCCTTGAGCATGTAAAAGGATTCAGTTTTCCTTTACTGGGATGGAGAGGTGCACATGTAAAGTTTGAGGTGCTTACTGGGTTTGAGGAGGGGCTGAAGGAGGCACTCTGGTATGAGGAAAAGGTCTCAGCTGAAGATAAACTTTGGAGGGTTTTGATCTGAAATTGATATTTGGTGCTGTGAGATTGGTTGATATCATGGAGAGGGCAGGAGTGAGAGATGAAGGGAGGAAGCATGAGGAATGAGCCGGGGTTGCTCAGAGAGGTCATGGGCAGAAGGGCTGCTAAGGCTCCCCCGGAACACACTTTCCAGTGCTCTCACTCTAGGTGCTCCCGGACACAGCATGACCAATTTTAAAGGTCTTGTTTGTTCTGAGCTGGGTAGTGACAGCATGAAGAATGCTAATCAGTGCCAGAAAAGTCAGATGTGAAGTGCATTTCTGCATATGTAGGTATGTCACTATTTAAGCAGACAAATCACATTGCAAAGGACTCCTAGTGATATTCTAATCTTAACAAAGTGGGAGTCTAGTGATCCCAATAGCATATCATTTATTTCAAGGTGTTCCTTTCTCAATTTCTTAGTAAAATTTTTAATTTTACATTATTTTAATTTTTCGTATTGCTACACCATAGTCTAGAAAGAAAAATTCAAATAAAAATGGCAGAGTCTTGGAACTGTGAAATACCAGGACTCACTGTGATGCAGACTTTCTGAGAACACATTATGAAGACATTTACAGGTGCTCTTGACCTTGACTTTTCTCCTTATTGTCCATTTCCTGATGCATTTTGAATCATTGCATCTGAGGTTTCAGAGTCTCTTTTTCCCTTCAAACCTGATCAACATGTCCATTTCTTAAGGGTAAGGATTCCACAAAGGGATTGTAAGTAGAGGCTGAGTGACCAAAAGCAGAATAATATTATCCTACTGCAGAATACCTAGGAGGTGATGTGGAAAATTAGCTGTTTCTTCCAGAAGTGGAAACCACAAGATTCTTTTTTTTCTTTTTGTCTATTTCATCGAGCTAGAAAGCTAGAACTGAGGAGCTAAGAATCCAGCTTTTAGAGCTACACCACCTGAGTTCAACCTGGTTTCCCATTCTATAGTTCTATGATTTGGGCAAAATTTTAATCTCTGCATATTAGATTTCTCACATGTATAATGGGAATAATAGTATCACCACTATATAAGGGTTGTAGAAAAGTTCAAATGATTCAATGCTTGTTAAATACTTACAGCAATGCCTAGCTAAGCACTCTATAAATGTTTATGAATTTATCTATGTCATTACATACTCTAAAATTGCTATCATCAGGAAGCATTTGTCATTTTGTACAAAGAAGTCCATTTTTATCTTTGAGCTCTCATCCTTCTGGGATTTCAGAAAATTGAGGATGTCTTTAAACCCCAGATTTTTCAGTTTTTCCTACTGCCTAAACTCCTCAGGCCATTAGTCATACTTATGTGAGTTGATTAAAAACCATCCTTTATCATATCCCTCTTGATTCCTTTGTCTCTAACTTCTGCTGTTTTTATGCTACATACCACACTGTGAGGATTTGCTGTGTCCTCCAGGTAAAATGAGACCATGATTTAATAGTTTAAGATGGGAATCCAATTTACACTCCAGTTTAAATCAACCATACAATGGGTACAATGTGAGAAACAGTGTTTCATGGGATACTGGATATCAGGATGGAATTAAGTGATCTCTGAAAGACAGGAAAGAATGTAAGTTCTACAACTGTCCAAATTGTGGTTGGGAGAAAGTTTATAGGTCCCAGTGCAGGGAAGGGGACCCAGGCAATCTGGTATACTCTTGGAGTTGAGAAGATGTTTCTGAGACTCTGAGAACGCTAAGTCAGAGTTTGTAGGAAAAAGTGCTGGAGAAGAGAGAGCTGCACAAAGAAAGACCTCCAGAGAAGTGCAGATGGATCTCCTCTATCATTTGATCGGTATTGACATGCATGTGCAAATGAAGAAAATACTCAACATCAGGAAACAAACCACTTGAAAGGATTAAAGATCTCACTTCCCAGCATTTAAACAGATCTGGAAATACTGAGTGTTCCCATCAGCTATACTGGAAAATCTCAAGTTTCATGAGACATCAGGTAGAGTACTTAGGAGGCTCTTGCTTGAGCAGTGGGAAAAATTAGTCTTAGGCTGAGCATGGCTTTTATTGCATATAAGAAATCTAAAATGCAAGATCACAAAGAATCCAACTATGGGAAAATAACTTAACTACATCCTGAAACAAAGTTCCAGAATATTTATAAGAGTACAAAATCATCTACTTCCAGCAAGGTAATAGCCAGTGTCTAATCAAATACTTATCATCAAAGAAGGAAGAATATCGATCAATTAAAATCAAGCCAATACTGACTCAGGTATTAAAACCAGTGGATAAAGTCATTAAATGAGTCATTATATCTGCATTCTATATATTCACAAAGTTAATCAAAGACATGGAAAATGTAAAACAATTCCAAATCAAACTTTTACATTTGGAAATTTCAATGTCTGAGATGAAAAATGTACTGGATATATTAGTAGCACATTAGACATTGTAAAAGAAAGATTAGTGACCTTGAGGGCATAACAACAGAAACTATTCAAAATGAAATACAGAATAGAGCATCAGTGAACTATGAGGCAACTTGCAATGGCTCTGAGGGAGTGAGGGGCAGAACATACATTTGAAGAAATAACAGAAGATTTCCAAGTGTGATGGAGACCAGAAACTCACATATCTAAAATGCTCAGTGAATCCCACACACAAGAAGCATGAAGGTATCTAAAAATTAAATTGCTCAACACTACTTGTGTTACTCACCTTCACACTAATATAACAAAATATCTGTAATAATTAACTTACAAAGAGAAAAAGTTTGTTTAGCTCCCATTTTGAAGTTTCCTTAGAAGTGCATCTCTATAGCCTTGGGTCTCTCCTAGGGTCAGATGACAATGGCTTGGAGTGTGTGGTAGAGCAAAACTACTCATCTCATGAGCCAGAAAATTTAAAAAGTAAAGGAAGTAATCAAGGTCCACTAATCCCCTGTGAGGGCAAGTCACCCACTAACCCAGGGACCTCCCAGCAGATCACATCACCCCCACTCACAATAGCACCACCCTGACCCAAGCTTTGGGTCTTTGTGGGACATTCACATTCAAACTATAATACTAATAAGAGAAATTTCTTCTAAGTAATTAGAGAGAAAGAAAGACATGTAACATATGAAGGAATAATGATAAGGATTGCAGAAGATTTCTCATAAGAAACAGTGCAAGCAAGAAGAAAATGGAGCAATACTTTTAAGTCCTGAAAGAAAAAAAAAGATTGTCAATCTATATTTATAGACTGAGTGAACATAGCCTTAAAAGCAAAATTGATGCAGTGGTGCATGACTATAATTCCAGTGGTTTGGGAGGCTAAGGCAGGAGGATCATGAGTTCAAAGTCAGCCTCAGCAAAAGCAACTCAGTAAGACTCTGTCTCTAAATAAAACACAAAATAGGCCTGGGGATGTGGGTCAGTAGTTGAGTGATCCTGAGTTCAATTCCAGGTACCCCCCCTCAAAAATAAACAAAGAAAAAAAATTGTTATGAAGATTTTTTTCCTATGTAAAACATTGAAATAATTTAATTAGAAATGTTGAAAATGGTCTTTGGGCAGAAAAAAAATTGCACCATATGACAATATGTGTCTTCATAAAAGATGGGCAAGCACCAAAAACAGAAACTACTAAGAAAAAAATAGATTTGAAGTTTCTTGTTAATTCTCCTTAGAGATAGCTGAAACATTGACAATAATATTAATACGTGATGCTGGTTTATAGCACGTCTAAAAGCAAAATCAATGACAATAACAGCCAAGGGTGGGAGGGAGAAATGAAAGTGTATGACATGCAGTGGTATAAAAATATATACCCAAAATTTCTATCAAAAATATGTACCATAAACTCTAAAACAGTCACTGATTTAAGAGTTATAGCTGATGAGTCAATGAAGAAACTAAAACAGAATCATAAATGAAAACGTACTATTTAATGTATGTTTGACTTTCATGTATGTATGAAATGTATGTTTGACTTTTTATGAATGTATGTTTGTATGTTTGACTTTCATGTATGTTTGAGATTTCATGTCAGACTCCTGGAAATCCATTCCTTTGTAGAAGAGAAAAGTTGATTCCCATCTCTTCTTTTTAAAAATTAAAATTATTAGCAAATACTTTTTGTACTGAATGATGGGTTTCTGCATGACAATTTCATGCACACATATGATGAACTTTGATGGGTTTTGAAGAAAGAATAGAAAGTTCTTGGGGAAAGGGAGGGAAATTAAGCTGAGAGAAGCTCTTCCAATTGCTGATCGGTCAGCTCTCACCGATCTTGGGGTGTGCCAATCATCTTTGCTCTGCAAATAACCTGAAAACATGAAGCTTATCTCAAGACTGTTACAGGGATTAGTTGGAATTTCAACAGAAAGTTCAGAGCTTGAATCAGCAAGCAGCCCACTTCTTCCCCTGCACAGGGCAGGTGGCTGACTTACGTGTTGGGTCTCCTCTCCATCCTGTGGTTCCTATGTGAAAGCTCTCATACATAGTTTTCAAGACTCCCCTGCAAGCTTCTACCAAATCAGAATCAGCCTTAACAACTATCCTGTGCCTGATAAAATAAAAACACATACTGGAAAAGCAGTGCAATCTTAAAAACAAAGGGTAGATGCCATCTACTACGGATGTCAACCAATTCTTGGAAGACACAATGTGGAAGAATAATAACTGAGAAAACAGTAGAAGAGGCATCAACCTCAGGTGTCAATAGTCAGATTTCTGTGTTAGAAAGACAAACTCCATGCCTGACTGAGAAACATGAGCAGAGGATGCAAGTGAGAAGTGAAATAGAAATCTGAGTTGTTTTATTTACTTATTTTATTTTTATTTTTAGTATCAGGGATTGAAACCAGGGGTGCTTAACCACTGAGACACATCCCCAGCCCTTTTTTCTTTTTATTTTGAGACAGGGTCTCACTAAGTTGCATATAAACCTTGCTAAGTTGCTTAGGGTGGCTTTTGAACTTGTGATTCTCCTGCCTCAGCCTCCCAAACCACTGGGATTACAGGCATGGGCACTATACCTGGTTCTGAATTGCTTTAGAGGCATTATTTGTCTTCATATATAACAGTTGAGAGCCCCCCCCCTTTTTAGCCATGCTTGAAAAATACCTAACTGCAAAATATTTACTTTTTCTCTCTTCAAAACAACAATGAAAGAAATAACAAAAGAAGTTTGTCCCCTCTCTGTAAGGTATTGTTACAAGAAAGCAGAGTGGATAGGTGAGTGCCTGTCGGCTCCATGTTCTGGTGTTGGAGGGAGGTTACCCCAGTGTAGTGGTGAGTCCGTGCCCATTCCTGCTCAATTAAAGATTCTGGCAGATACACTCCACCCAAGTCTGAAGAGTCTCAGTAAGTCTTTCTATTGCTTAATTTTTTAAATGTGAAAGGATAACCAAGGATCCTCAGATGTTTGAAGAAATAATCCACACAAATATAAAAAAGCTAATCAAAAGGGAAATGAGGCCAATTCAGGAACAGAGGAAAACTTAAAATTGTTTAATCAATATTTATAAACACTCAAGAAAATTTTATATTTGTAAAACAAAAACAGAATGCTTTTAAAAATGAGCCTTCAGCAAACAAGAGCTCCAATACATTTAAAATATCTTTGCTGGAATTAAGTCAAAAGAAAGGTTGCAAGAAAATGTTTCAAAACAAATATGGAGATGGCCCAAAATGCAAAAATAAAGATAAAATGTCAAATTATATGGAGAAATAGCTAGACATAATCTGAAGATTAACTGGACAGTTCCTGAAAAAGAGAATGAATTAAGAAAAGCAAAGAGGAAAGACTATAAATGTGCCTGAAAGCAAATTACTCAAGGGTGGGACAATCAGCAGAATCTGAGGTTGGCTGGTTTTCATTTTTTTATGTTTCTATTAGTGTATTGTACTTGTACATAATATCACAGTTCATTTTGATATAAGCCTTTGTGCATGGAACAGAATTGGCTTCACGTCGTCCCCAGGACTTCCTCATTCTCTGCTCATCTTCCTGCTCCTCTTCCCTCTCCCCTACTCTACTGGTCTTCCTTCTATTTGCTTATTTTTAGTTGATATCTTACGGATACACATAAAGGTGGGATCCACTGCAGTGGCTACCTTGTTTATATATGTACACAGCATAATTTGGTCAAATTAATTTTCTACTTCTTCCCCTTTCCTGGCCCTCCTCCCTCTCTCGGGTTGACTATTTATTCAACCTGTGAAGTTGCATGAATTTCTTATTCTGCCCAGTCTGGGGTTCCTTCCTTTGTATTCTTTGTAGGTATGAAGATTTGTGGTTTTGCAAGTTATTTGCATTTATTATAAATAACTTTTTAAGTTAAAGGACTTTATGAAATATGTGATATTATTACTGCTATAATAAATATCATTAATTCTGAAAGATATAGACCATAGATAAAATTCATTTTATTCTTTTTTTAAGTTTATTCTATTTATTTATTTTTTATGTGTGCTGATGATCGAATCCAGTGCCCCACGCTGCTAGGCAAGTGTCCTACCACTGATTCACAACCCCAATACTCTTCGTATTATTTTTTGAATACAAAGATTCATCATGTATGCAAACTGATGCTCCTTACTTAGGGGAGTTTGTTGGTCAACTTCTTGGTATTAGAAAGCACTCCATTGAAAGAGCACATCCCAAAGCATTTTGGTCAGGATACTTAAGCCACATAAAATTATTATAGATTTGACAGATAGTTGAAATTCTCTTTTTTGTCAATCATTCTCTTCTGCTGTTTCTCTTCTGGCCTCATTTAGAAACAAATGGAATTTACTCTATTACAAACTATTGAATTTTAGGAACATTTCACTAGCATATAGTTTTCCTATGAATATTAATTCATAACTATAATACATATTCATATTTATATAATGCCTATCATTACATTTCCCCCAAATTTTAAATATAAACCAATTGAAGATACGATGAAAAACTAGTCTTTTTCCCCAAATCATAATTTTTGGACCTAAGAAGGACTTCCAAATCTTATAGAGATTCATGTTAGAGATGAGAAAGTAAAGGTCAGATTGGTGACATCCATTGCTAATGGCAGAACCAAGATCAGAAACAACTCTTTCATGCCTACAAGAGTATCCTTTCTGATATATTCTTTCATAATGATTGACCATCTTATTTATTCTAGAAGGAAAAACACCCACATAAATCCATAACAAAAACAAATATTTCAAGAGAAACAGCCTTGAAGGATAACTAATCACATGTACAGAAGGTGGCAAGTGCAGAGTAAAACTAATTAATAAAAATGAAAAGCGTTCTTTGGTTACTTATGTCTGATAAGTGAGAATATATGTTCTTACATAATATCATAAAACCATTTAATTTTGTAATCTTGTTACTGCATCACCAAAGGATATTTTATTTTCTGTCTTACTTTCTACATTTTTTTTGGTTTAGTAATCCTTTTAAGGAAAAAAAAAAGATCTTGCTAAAATTGAAGTGAATACATTTAATGTAGCATAATCAGCTTCTAAATCTACTTACCTGGAGCCCATCATGCATTTAGTGCAGGGAATGAATGGCACAAATGGGAAACATATTATAATGAGGACCGGGTGAATTTTGTGAGACTAAAACTTCACTTTCCTGAAATATTTTTAAGCATCTGATTTTGTAGTCAAGTATAGCTCAATTTGCATACCTCTTTATTTGCATTTGACCTAGACACCTGCATTACTTTTTAGAGAATTCTACTTCTGTGGTGCTTTTGAACACTTCACTGCCACCCCACTAAGACAAAATGCATTTTTCTTGCTGTGGATCGTTGAGGGGTGCATGGTGTGATTAGATTTAACCTTTCGATTGTTTTCATTTAAATTAAAACAGATTGTTTACTTTATTACAAGGCTACTTTGTTTATCATGGGTTTACTTCCTCAACCAATTCTTCAAAACTAGATGCTATTCTACAGATGTGGTCATTTTCTGAAAATAGAATATAAGTGATGCCTACTGATTTTGTAACTGTTTGTGTAAATGTTAAGGGCTCCCATTTTTTCTATGCCAATATCTCAATCATATTTTAGTGTTTCTACTTATCTTAAGGAAATAAATAGCCAAAACTCACATGTCCCAAATTGAACCTATTAGTTTTTCACTTCACTTTGCTGCAAATAAGTGCATCCTAAATGTCATCGTTGTTCCCCTTTCTGTCCTACTAGAGCAGCTGGGGGGTCACCCTTCTTTCCTCACCTCCCTCCGATAAGCAATCACTCCCTAGGTTTGGTTGCATCAGCCTCCTTAAGACACACTGGACCTCTTGCTTCTCCATCCCCACAGCCATGATCTCAGTTAGGGCCCCTACCATGCCTCACCTGGATCTTTCAATATTCTATCTTCCTTCTTTCCAATGCAATGATTTTTCCAGAGTTAAAATCTAAATATCACACCACCTTACTCAACTGACAGAATATAAAGTATCCCTATTGCCTCTAGGATAAAGATTAAATGCCTCTCATACTGTACGCCACATCTTTAAAATCTGGCCCTATAGCTCTTTAGCCTCATATTTCCCACGGAGCCCTGATCATACATTATGTCCTAGCCAGATGGGATTCCTTCTTAGGTCTCAGTGTATTGATCTTTCACATATTTCTGAACTTCTGCATGTAGGCTGCCCAGAATTCCCATTTCCTGACTGCATGCCTGGTGGTATATGTCAAGAAGATTAATGGGTTTCAGAGAAGAAGTTGGTCACATAGGGTCTACGTTACAGTCCTTTCCACATATTGGCCACAGAACCTTGACCAAATGACTTAGTTTCCCCAAGGATCAGTTTTCTCATCTGGAAAATGGTGGTAGTAATACTGTCTATCTCACTGGCTTTTTCTGAGGCTTATGTGTGCAAAAAGTGGGGTATAGTGTCTGGTACATGGTGATTGGTGAATGCCAACTGCCATCAATGATTTATTAGGCATAATGATGTCATTATCATCAAAGGGGATTTGCTACTAAGGACATCATGGTGTATCTCATATAAACTGCCTAGAGTCATACTTGATAGCTATGGCAAAGAGGAAAAAAAAGTCTATACTTTTTCTCGATGATGCCTTAAATGATCATTCTAATTTGTAAGTCAAATCCCTGTGATTATATATAACGTGATTCATCTTCTATGGAAAGGGCTGAGAAATTACAGTCACCAAGAACTTATTGCCTGCAAGCTATTACTTATTTGATTAATAAATCATAAACTCCTGAGGCTCACTGGATTTTCTTGGATTGGATTTTCTTCTATAGAAGAGTCATCTGCAATTTCCTGGACCTGCACAGGTGTGGTCCACAGAGGGCATCTCCTGAGAGGTGTATCTTTCATCCAGAAAACCTCTACTGTTTCCTCATTCTGCCTATTTTTTTCTACCCTAGTTAGCCTTTTCTGTTATTTTTACTTAGCCTCTGGGTTCAGACTTCAGGGCCTGCCTGGAGGGTAGCAGGGTGGCCAAGAGAAGCCCCTGATTTAACAAGTCCTTTAAACGGCCCCTCCAGGGCTTACCCAAAGGGCTGAGCGGCTGCCCCTGCTCCGGCTGTTCTTCCTGACATCCTCTGCAGTCAGCTCATGTTCTCACTTTCTTTGTGGTCAGAGCTACCTCGGCTATTGAAGTGACCCTTTCACCCCGACTCCCAGAACAGCCATCAGCGCCTCCTTCTCCATAGGCCAGAGAGCAGGAGAAAATCTCTGCTCTAGTGTTGTTTGAAATAGGTAATTATTGCAGTTCCCGAAAGAGGTGGATGGTGAAAAGGTAAGTTGAGTGGGAGGCTTCCCTGGGAGATGCCAAGGTCTCTCTCCCTTCAGATGTTACAATTCTAGGTTGAGAGACATCTTATTTTAAAATCTCCTTGGACCAAAAAAAAGTAATAATCATTAAAATGAAAGTAAAGGGCACGCACAGGCTCTCTTCTTCATGTCAGGCAGCAGGGACATTGTGGTGGTGCAGCCCTGTCTCCAGGCCCTCTAAATCCCCCACCCTGCTGCTTCTGAGCTTGAAGGATCAATCATGATTTCAAGGGACACTGAGGATAAGGAAATCTAGCCATATTCCCTAGTACAGTTCCTGGGAGTCCTGGTGTCCCATGAAGGTGCCTTAGTGGACCAGATAATAGAGATGTGGATGGAGGGAAGAAGATGGGGCCTTGGACCTGGAAACTTCCATCAGAGCACCATGATTTGACACTCATTCACCTGCAAATGTTCACTGAGGCCCTCTATGTGCCAGGCACTGTGCTGAGTGCTGGTGGTTGTGGACCTGACGAGACCAACTAGCACTCAAACCCTTAGAAGGAACTGGGGAAGGGAGTTCAGGAGGACAGGAGGTGGGGGAGCCATGAGGGGAGCTGTGGGCTGAATGCTTTCAGTGAGTGACGAGTTCTTAGGAGGTTACGAAGGTGCTCTGTGGGGCTGCCTACAACCTAGTCCACACTGGGGGGGATGGGTTGTCTGTCAGGAAGTTGAGGGAGAGAGTTTTCCAGGCAGATGGTTTAACAGCTGCAGAGGGCTCAGCTGGAAAGGAAGGTGGTGGATTCAGGAATTGAGAGAAAATCAGAGTGTGTCAGAGAGAAGGCAGAAGCCAGCCAGCTCACATGGACCTTGTAAATATAGAGCATGGATATTCTAACCTGTTGGGTTTCAGGTATGGACCCAGGTATTGTCTTCATATGGACAAAAGGAGATGGAACATGATAGGTCCAATGAGGAGACAGAACACAGAAGGTTGGACAGGGGAAATTTAATATAAATAATGATCAACTATGAGGAGGAGTGACTGTAGGCTCATCAGGGTCTGTGATTTGGTCTGTGGAAGGGCAGGCTTCTCCTGGGGAACCAGGCTCCCCGTGGCACATGGAGGTGCTCAGGAAATATTAGCCCTCCTCCCTACACTGCCAAGCCCTCCAGCCAGGACTGGGTGTTCCTATAATGTCCTTCCAGCACTCTTTATTGAGGAAGGTTAACATTGTGCTCATTTCAAACAAGATATATTCAAAGGAATTCCATTGTTTAATCATGGAGTACGTATTGAAGGGTGTATTTGGCGCTGAGACACAATTTATTGATAATATCACAGAAATCCAGTGGCTAAAAGTAAAACGAACACTATATAGTATACATACTCTACTCAATAGTGTCTAGTTGACTTGTTAATATTCCTGCTCTGATGTTGGCCTGCAGTTCTGATACCTGTGCTTGTTGGAAGATGCATTCACCTTCTTCCTTGTATCTTGTCATCCCCTGATCCTTCTGTCACACTCTGGGCCTGACTGTCAACTGAGTGTCTATTTCCATATTCTTCCCAGTTCCCTACTCTTGGGAAGGGGGTCCTGTTCAGTTGCTATGAATTCCTCTCCAGGAGCCTCCCCTGACCTCCAGCTCAACATCTGATATTTTCCCTCACTGATGCCTTCCTGAGGGCCACTCTGCCTACCAGTCTAGGTTCCTGAGAACTGCTACCCTGGATTCTCCTTCCTTTCCACCATTTCAGCAGGGAGTACCCTCTCAGCAGTGCCTGCCCCAGTACAGTGGAAGCTGCTGGGCTTCAGAGAAAAGAGTCCCAGCTTGGGCATTAGCTCTGGTGGTGCCATTACAGGGTGGTTATAACCAAGTGTACTTAGCACAATGCCTGGCGCATAACAAATACTTGTATTATGTCACTTTCCTTCCATCCTAAGGGGCAGCTCCCAAACGGACTCTGAGCAGCACCTGGCTGGCCCCATCTTTAGTAGGCACCAGTTCAGAACCAATATTTCCAAAACTTAGTAGAAAAATGGCAAAAACAACAATGGCTGCTATTTATTGAGCACTTATTACTTTCCAAGGGTTTGTAAGCATGAGATTATTCCAACATAGGATACTCTTTCATGGAAACAAATCAATGACTTTTAACAATGAGGAAATTGAAGCTCAGAGACTTTAAGTAACTCATCCAAGGTCACCCATCTACTACAGAACGCATCTTGCTCTCTAGGCTGTCTATGTATCACAGATTCTGTGGTTCATAGTTTGCAGAGGTACTTCCCAAAAAGCAAGAGCTGATTAGCTATCCTGGCTCTGGACCTAAACCCCAGTGCTTCAAAAATGTTATTTGGGGATAATGATACTTATCACTCTTGACACAGTATAATAAAGATTAATTAGTGGCTGTTGGTAAAACACTTTGGAGAGGAGTGATTTAAGCATAATCACAAGTCCTACCTCTCATTGATCTTTAGCATCCTTTTTATTTAGTATTGATTCAGTGTCATTGACCAGCTTGATGGCCATTAATCAGGCAGGCTCAGGTATTACCATTTCCAAATACATTTGTGCAAATTGGTGGTATAAGTTATTTAAGTCATAATGGATCTACTTCCAACTCACTTTTTAACCGAGAATTTGAAAGGTTGAATTAATTCAATCTTAAATGACAATTTTTTCATATTTTTATTATCACCATTAACATGTAGCATCAAAATTTATTGCAGATAAGTCAATGGCTTCTCCATTTGAATTCTTTAGGGTAAAGATTATAAGTTCTTAGTTTTCACAAATATTAATGGCTCCAGTAAGTGAAAAACCATGATGCTCAGCATCAATATGGCTAAATATTAGCTGAATTGATGAGATTGTGCAAAAGAGTTTAGTTACTTGGGTAGACTCTATTGAGATTTGGTTTCAAACAAACACTTGATGACCATTAGAAACAATCTTGGAAATTCTAGGTGGCAAAATAACCCAATTTCCTTTCTTTTACCACCCATCATATGCTATACTAATCCAAAGTTATCATGACAGTCTTTAAAGTCATTCCAATTCTCAATACCTCTGTGTTTTTGCTAGACCCTTTATAGCCACAGCATAAAAGAAGGGTTCTGAGCTGTTGATTTGTTTCCTTTCAGGAGGAAGAATTGCTACTGGGATCTAATATGCACTTGAATGCATAGCAATACTAGGCAAAGAAGTGAACACAGTGATTATGTGGGAACCCACTATCATCCAAGCAATCAATGTAGGTCACAAAACTGAGTCTCCCATATACTGAGTACCTTGACTAGCCTCCACAGCTCGAAAATAGAAATTCTTGCACTTGAAACTAGGTTTTGACTGACTCCAACTCTTGCAGTTTTCCATTGCAACATAACTCCTTCCAAGGTTGGTAATCAATCATCACTTCCCTCTTTCTCATTAAGAAAATGTTCCAGCAAATATTGAATCGATGCCAACAGTACTCACTTTTTGTAATACTTATTTTACAAAAGTATCATCAGTGAAATTACAGCAGGTGGATGGCTATTATGCTGGTGCTGAGAGGCTCTGCATGGGCGGGAGGGACCGAGTAAGACTGAGTATCACCAGACGAAGCAGATGCTGGCTTCTATTTAGTGGAAATAGAACCTGTCCATGTCAAAAAATTCAAAGAATGTAGGACTTGTCTCAAGTCCCAAAGAGAGAGATATGGGTTCTCCCCGTTGAATAGTAGGCTGTTAATTTGAAGCCCTTGGAAGCCAAGTGCACAGGGCTACACCACAGGACCCACATGCCTGCAGTGAGCACAGAGAAGAGGAGGATGTGAGAAGCTGCCCATAAATGCAGCCACTCTGCCTTGTACTGGAGCATGTGGTCTGAGAAAATCCTGCTCATCTTTCTCCTTCCCTCCTGACCCTGCAGTGCCTTTCCCTGCTGCACACCTCACTGTCCCTTGCCTGGAATCCCCAATGTGCCATGTAGCTGAGGGTCCACAGTGAAAGCAAGCCCGTCTGCACTGAATGCTCAGGAAGCAGGGGATGTTTGGCCCACAGGTTTATTTTTTCTCTAACTCTCCTAAACCTTCTAGCAAGTGAAAAGAAAGATGAAAGGAGAGGAGAAAGGCCATTGGGCTATGGCTGGGGTGAAATCTCCAGCATTAGCCTGAATTGGAAGTGCTAATCTATAGGCCAGGACTCACCTCTCTACCCTCCACTGATACTGTCAGCACCCAGTGAGATGGGGGTGGGCGAGTTTTGTAATGTCAGCACAGCCAGAAGCACTGGCTCTACATTTGTATTGCAAAGTGCATCAGAATCACTGAACATGCAATCTTTAGAGTCTTCACAATCCAAGACACCCAATCCCATGGTCAGGGACAAGAGTTGTCATAGAGCAATTCAGTGGAGGGGTCATTAATTCACTCTTCAGCTCACCCTTTCACCACTTACTTTTAAGTATCCTCCAATTCTGAGAACTGTGTTATGAATAATGGAGGACTTATTAACCAAAACAGATTTGGCCTAGATCTCCAGGTTTTGGTACGCCAGTGGGAAACAACAACATGACCACAGGGCTCCCAGTTTCTCCCAGCCCCAGGCCCATCACGCTCTTTCCTGAATGCCTCAGCACAAATCATGAGCCAGGACTCAAGGTTGTTCTCCTGTCTCTTCTTGGTGAGTGCCTGGGAGCTCAGACCTCTCCAGCGAAGAAGCTCCAGGAGACTTCTGACTTTCTTGATGAACATTTCCAATGAAAAAGAAAAAGAAAGACAGAGGGAGGGACAGAGAGGGGAACATCCATTCTTTCCTCAGCAGAATGGACTTTGGGAGGAGTGTTTCTATAGCCACATGACACCTCTGGCCCCTGTCGCCTTGAGCCCTGTAGCTCCTTACTGGAGAGGCATTCATCAGGGTCCATGAATCACTGTCTCAGATAGTCTTGAGCCTCTGGACCAGATGACACTCTGTCTCTCCTTGCCCCATGACTGGTAGCTATTTCCTTAGAGCTGTAAATGTGACTTATTTATTTTTTGGACTCTTGATCAGATTTATTTTTCTCTAATAAGACAGTTTAGCATGTCAAAGTTCTGCATTCTATAGTCTTACAAACTTTAGTTATTAGCATTGGAAACACAAAAACATTGCAAGACCTCAAAACACAAATAAATACCAAATAAAACCACACGAAACAAAGACTAAAGAAGGCCAGTCTCTCATTTGACTCTCTTTTTTTATTCTGCCTGTTATAAAACTTGCCATTTGCAGTGCACTCACTTTGAGGACCCCCTTAACAGTCCAAGTGATTGTGGCCAGTAATCACTCCTGTGTCCTCTGCTCTTCTAAGAAATGGTGTGAGTTATTGCTCAGCAATAATTCTGTTGTTAGGAGTTAGCAATATGTCTGATTTCCCGATAGCATTATTATGTTCTATATTTTTGTAAATGTGACTTATTAAGCCATGGTTTGCTTTTATTCCAATGGAGCTGGAAGAATTCCAGTCCTGTCCTACTACTGTCTGGTATCACTAGTTCTGCTTGATTGAAGCTCATGGGACCTTTATCAAGTCATATCTCCCACACCATAGAAAGAAAAAAATCAACCCATGTTGAATTTCTCCCTTATTTACACAAATATGTCAAAGAACAATTTACCCTCCTTACGGTTTTAAAAAAGCATGCATCTTACCAACCTCAGAGTTCCAAAGTCATCAGATGTTCTAAGGGCACAGGCCCCCCTAAGAGAAGGAAGTCAAAACTGGGCAAGAAAGAAAGGACAGATGGAACAGGGTAAGTCTCGACTTCCAGGTTCCAAAATGACCCCCGAGTGTGGGAATATCTTGCTACACAAGAAAATACTAATGAGAATAGGGCTGATATATTTTGTAACTTGTTCAATTTACATAAAATTAAATTGGCTCAAGTGATATTATAGCATCTTGGGTTCTAAGAAGACAATCCAAACTGGTGGGAGTACGAAAATTACTTGGAATAAAGGTTTACTTTAAAGCACAGCCAAGCAGATTAAATAACATAGATATTACTTTCCTGATTTCTATTTTGTGTGTGTGTGTGACTTGAACTGTTGCAAGTGCGCCCCATCCAGCTCGATAATTGCCTACCAGATTGTTAAGGGGAGGTTTTGGATTGCTGCAGATGGTGCCTCCTATAGCCAGTTCCTCAGTCCTTGTTTACTCTGCCAGTGGCCTTGGTCATGATCTTCTAATAGCTCATTTAGAAGAGGAGAGGGAACTACGGGGCCTTTCTGTTCACAGTTCATTCACAATCAGCAGCCAAAATTATATATTGCCATGGATACTAGGGCACGAGGGGGTGGGCATCTGCTGATTCTGCCAACGCCATTTCCATGTTACTGCTCCAGACACATTGAAGAATGGAGATACACCATGTACGTGGCAAAGGTATAAAAATGGTCACAACAAACACCTGCTTACCAAATAAGTATTCAAGGCTGCAATAATTATCAACATACACCCTTGTTAAATACTAGAGGAAAATATCTGTTAAGAAAATGCTGGATTCAATTGCAATGTCTAAACTTGACTGTTATGTCTCCAGGTTATTGTAATCCCCATAGGTGCTAGGAAGGGGACATTTTCTTTGTCCCTTGATATACTATGAGAATCTCCAAAAGTTTTTCTTTAAATTGGATTATTTATCTTTTTTTATTAGATTGTAAATTTTTAATACAGTCTGGATATGTCAGATATATGATTTGCAAATATTTTCCCCCATTCTGTAGATTTGATGTCACTTTCTTCTTTTTTTTTTTTTTGTCTTCATGATTGCCTTTTTCTTTTTTGAGCATTCACGAGTATTCTTTTTGAAAGCCCTTTGAACGTAATTCATAATTATTTAAATACATCCTATGATCTCTATGATCACCAACTACTTTCTTCTTGGGAAAACAGGAGAAGATTTTAGAAAAATCATGAGGTAGTAAAGAAATTTCTTTACTACTCTCCCCCAACTGTTGAATATGTTAAGGAGAAAAAGAATTGTCTTACCACTTATATAATAAGTATACCCGAAGTGTTAGTCTCTATCAACATGTCAGTCACATCATTTACCTGCCACACTAGCAACATGGTGGACAATTTACCCACTTGCTCAGATGATCCAAACACCTGTCTGGTGTTCCAGATAGTAAGAACAAATACATAGGAAAGGCAGCGTAACCCCTGGGGAGCTCTATGGGGCTTTGAAGAACTGTGGGGAAACCATCAGCATGGCTTATATTTCAACTGCAAACAGAGACAAGGAGAAAGTGAGATTGCGAAAGGGAGAGGCTAATGAGGGAAAGAGGGAGAGGAAGAGAGGAAAGAGGGGGAAATTGACAGTGAGGCGCCTAGGAACATAGGATAAAAAAATGTGTTGACACTTTTTGGTCTGATGAGACATCATGAAAGGTTCTGTAATGATTTAACTCCATGTTTGGTTGACATTACTATCAGAAAAATACTCTGAAAATTTTGTTCATGACCAAGTGATCACCTTGGAAATCTCTTCACTGCCAGGAGTCTACTCTCCCTGGGAGCCTAATATAATGGGGAAAACAGAGGAAGACAGCTAACTATGTCTGAGGAAGACAGCTAACTATGGCTGAAACATTTTGGATGGGGATAATAAATATTCTATTTGAGATTTAATGAAACCCAAGGTTAAAGATTTAAGTATTAAACTTCATCAGTACATAAAAATAAATATTTAATTAACAAATTTAAATAAATAGGATAAATATCTAATTTAAAAAAAAGTTTATTAAAATCACCATTAAGGATGTAGTAAAACTAATACTGTGATACAGAGAATTTTTAATTATTTTTTAAACTGCAAGTCCAGATCCTAAATTAATTCTGGCATTTGTGCCTGATGAATCATTAAAGTTTATCAGAGAAATAAAATTAGGCCAAAATTTTGTCCATCAAACAAAATGTCTATGACATTTTAACATATGACCATGAAGCTGGCCAAGTTGGAGTTTCTTTTCAATTTTTTCCTTTTGTCTTGCAGAATGTTTCTAGAGTCTTTGTCCAAGATTTTTTTTTTTTAATTTTTAAAGTCATATTTATTTGGAGAAAAGAAAAATAGAAAACAATCCATAATTAAAAGATATAACTGAATCAATCCCAGGTAAATTTTAAGAATAAAAGAGAAAAGAAATAACAATGGACCTCTCTTCTCAAATTTTTAAAAAATGTGACTTGATTTTTATATATACCATTTCTGCCCAAGGTAAAGTTGGAGATATAACAATGACAACTGTAGGTCATGACAGGAAGGTCAATGGCTTGTCTAGACACTGTCTTTGATAACAATAAGCATTTTCAGATGGCCCTGGAAAGCATATTCCTTTCCAAGAGGTAACTAGATAGGACGATGTGTTCTTGCATTACCAATAATTGGCTTTAGAATTTAAAGTCAGACATTTTCCTTTCTTTAACCACTTGTACATCTGATTAGCTGTCCCTGCTCTTTCAGAGATGAGATTCAGGAAAAAGAGACTAATTCTAGCTTTAATAAAAGTGATACATTGTTAGAGACCATATCATTATCCTGTTAGATAGTATATGAACTTTTATAATGATCCCTTGTAATAGATTATAGCATCTATATGGAGTAGACGTTGTTCACTCAGGGTTTTATCTCTTATCCCTGAACATGCTTTTTTTGTTCTTGGTTATTATGATTTCTTATTGGGTGTGACTGCCATTAGTTTGCTCCTACCTGTGCTTTTATTATTATCAAGGCTACATATGTGACATGCAAGCATTTCTCTCCCTTTCAGCTTTTCCACATTGCAAGAGTGAATTTTACTGGTATTAGGATTAGAATTGAGCCTGCAAAAGCATGGTGGAGCTGGCTGAATTTAAACTTCATCAGGTTACAGTGCAAAAATACCATGACAAAAGAGTGTGTTTCATCTTGTCTTTTGATGAGCACAGCACAAAGTAGAAAATGTTCCCTTTTAGCACTGACTGCCAAATTTCTAAACTGGCGCCCTAATTACACCCTTGTAATATGAAGGCTTGTCCATTTGCACATCAGTGGAAAGTAAATCCTGCATCACACTGGAAGGTTGGTGCTGTCAAGTGAAATAAGACAGTGGGTAAAGGACTCTTTGTCTTATCATGTTTTTTCCCCACCATTCTGTAATGGAAATTTTTAAACATACAGCAAAGTTGAGAAGAATTTGTTAGTGAACATCTGCATATCTTCCCCTAGAGTCTACCATTAACTTTTTACTACTCTTACACTACACGTATCTATTCCTCCATCCATCCCTCTACCTGTAGGCAATCCATCTTATTTTTGCAATGCATTTCAGAGTGAATTGCAGCACTTCCTCTAAATACTTCAGCCTACTGTAATGGTTTTGATGAAGAAAATGGATGCATTTCTCCCCAACCAACTTTGAAAGAGCAATTTTAGAGAGACGAATAAAGGTAGAGGAAATTATTTTCCTGGAACAAAGATATGAGGAAAAATAAGTTTTGAGACACCACACAGGGTTGTTTTATAGCATGCTGTTCTAGTTGTGCTGGAATTTAAATCCATACATCTTATTTTTGCTTTCAGTAGCAAGAGAGAATTTCTCATCATTAGATTTACATGACATTCTTCAGGATCAGCAATATGTTGATATTAACAAGATACTAAGTGATACTTAAAGTATGAGAATTGCTAGTAGATTTTGGACTAAATCGATATTGGACAATTTTGGTATTATATCCTATTAAAATTAAATAGCAGAGTAAAGAAAACTTGGGTTTACAATTAGATAAAAGGCATCCTTTCAAATGATGAGCATTATAACATGCAACAAAGTGAACAAAACATGAATTCATTTTGCACATTATTATGTTGTTCTTCAGCTGTGCAATGACCTACTCTTAGTTGGTGGAAGACGGTTAAGTTACCAAGCAACATCAGGATGTGAAAAGTGAGTGGAACAAGAAGCTCTGCACAGGAGAGATGAAAATAACCCATTTAACAGGAGTATTACAGTGGAAATAAAGACAAATTATGTGGGTAAGTTCTTAATCAGCCCATATATATGGAATTAGAGATGATTTAACTGTAGGGCATTTCATGTTCCAATGATTTAAGAATTGAAATCACAGGGCAGGGCATAATGTGCAATGGTGGTTCTGATCAACATGCATGGTTAAGGAAAAAAGACAAAGTCCTAGCCCAGGGGTAGAGGATAGGATGGTAGAAAACAACCATCAGAGATGTTGACTGAGGCTTGATGAAATAAAGGAGGAAGACTTGGAAGTCCACAAGGATTAGATGAAAAAAGGAAAGTGTTTCAGAAGGTGGTAAAAAAAGGGACTTAATTATGGCAACTGAAGATTGGGAGAGGAAATAGACTGCTGAATGGAAACAGGGAAAGATGCAAGTGGCCTACATCCATGAAACATGGTCTTCAGTCTACATGATTCTCCAGAGCTCTGATCTCTGATCCTTTTCCATTTCTCAGACATTTCTATACATCCATATTTAAGGTCTGGATCAGGTCTCATATCCTTAAGTCTTTAGTTCTTCCATCCATGTAGATCTTGTGTCTGTGATGTGCTCGATCCCACCAGAGGAAGCTCAACGGAGGTAATCTGGAGGAAAGGTCAAAGACAGGAGTAATAGCGTATGGATTATCTTGGTCAAACACAAAAAATATCATAAAATGAGAGGTCTGAAGGAATGTCAGTTTTCTAATTTTATAGAAAGTTTATTGATTTTTCTGTTTGTATTGCAAGTTAATTAAAAGTATTGAATTTTACCTTGACTAGCAACATGGGAGGGGATTAGTAATAGAAGAAGGATAGAGAAAATAAGAGGGAAAAGAGAGGAGGGAGGGAAGGACAAGAGAGGAAGGAAGAGAAAAATACAGGGAGAAGGATGAGAAGGAGATGGAGAGGAAGAAGAGGATGAGGAGGGGGAAGGAGGAAAGAAAGAAAGGAAGGAAGGAAGGAAGGAAGGAAGGAAGGAAGGAAGGAAGGAAG
>JAJEJO010002152.1:580213-845978 GCA_020662805.1 Glaucomys volans
AAGGAAGGAAGGAAGGAAGGAAGGAAGGAAGGAAGGAAGGAAGGAAGGATAGAGATAGAACATTTCCCAGTTCCACAAAATATTTGTTTCATTTCATTCTTTTTTAAACATAAGATACATGCACATACACATGCATGTGTATTTTATTTATTTATTTAATTTATTTATTTTTATGTGGTGCCAAGGATTGAGCCCAATGTCTCACATGTGCTAGGCAAGTACTCTACCACAGCTACAAACCCAGCCTCATAATGTATGCTTATTTTCTCAGAGTAACTAAATGACTTGGTTTGTACCTACTATAGATATCCTTGATTTGACAATACTTTCATTAAAAAGAAAGAACTATACCCAATACATCAAAATATCCATAAATTCTAATTGTACTTAATTTTCCCCCATTTTATTTCAGTTTAAAATGTTCTATTCTACATTTCTCACTAAAATCCAGAACAGAGGATGAGATGCTCAACTCACTGAGATTTGTCAATGGTGATCTGCACAGAGTGGTACTAAACAAATACTTCCAGTGAATTCTTCCCTTAAACATTCCTGTTACAATATATGAATGGTGTGAATGTACATCATGCACAACCATAGAAATGAAAAGTTGTACCCCATTTGTGTGCAATGAATCAAAATGAAGTCTGTAAAAATTTAAAAAATAATTTAAAAATATGTGTGTGCACATTTTCATAGAGAAAAATTCAGGAAAATTTTTTCAAAATCATGAGATGGAAAAGACACTGACACTGGAAAATTTCAGCAATCCCTAATCTGGTAACTCTACTTTGTCACCCAAGGTGCAGGGTCCTGCCCAAACAGCTTTGCCTCCCTCGCGTCCCATGCTCTTGACATACATTAATTCTGTGCTCATCAAATGTTTGTCACTTTGCCAACAAGAAATGACTTTAAATTTGTGATATTAGTGTACATTTCTTCTCCATTGTTCTCTTCTCCAAAACAAAAGTCAATGGTAACCTAATTTACAGTCACCTTTGCTGAAACTCATCTATTGTCTGCTTGATAATAGAAGAAAAATTTGAATTTTTGCAAAGGCCTAGTATAGCATAGGTACAATCAATAAACAATAACTATAGCCCTCAGGGATTTTGAGAGTGAAAATATTTCCTACATTATGCATCTAAATGGGAAAAAAAATTCTCCTTTGAATACCCAGAGAAAAGAATTAATGAGATAAATTAGATTTGGAAGTTTTCTATTGGGTCTTTGCCAAAAGATGTGGTATAAATACACTCTTTACTTTTATATCTTATTTGAGATTTTCACATTCATGTCAAAAAGGGATATAATGCTGTGCAAAAGTTAAAAAGACCACAAAGTTAATTACAGTATGTATTTTTAGAAATTATTACCCACCGTCAAATACCATGGTAATTTTTTTATTTGTGTCTTCCAGAGGTTTTAACATCCTTTATTCATCCAGCCAACCACCCATCCATCCATGTACCATCCATCCATCCATCCATCCATCCATCTATTCCACCAGCCAGCCAGCCAGCCAGCCAGTGAGCTAATGCATAATGCGTCTGAGTCATGTGCTTGTATTATGAAGAGGAACAAGACATATTTCCCACTGTGAGCTCATAGTGTCATAAAATGCCATGTCTCTTTTGGGGGTTCACTCCCAGGTTCACAGAGGGTGGTCCCCAGACCAGAGGACAATTGTGGCTTATCTTTCTGGAGCTTTGATTTCCCTCTAATGCTGAACTAACAAGTCATGTAAACATTTTTTAATAGACAAACATTTTGTAGATGAAACAGATATGGATATTTTATGGAATTGAGGCAAAATTTACAAGCATTTTAAAAAACGTGAAAGTCAGTAAAGAACCTGACTGGCATTCTATGCAGGGAATTGTGGGCCAGAGCCCTCCAGAGGCAGCAGACCAGGCAGGCAAAGGGATACTGGGAGGTTGTGGGAATGACATTGACTGGCAGGTGGAGCCTGAGTCAAACTGAGGAACTTGGACTTTAGCTCAGAGGCTCCAGGAAGCCACCAAAAGTGAACCAAGGCAATGGAATTCCCAGAACAGCTTCACTCCCTTTGGTTAGTGGATGTCAGACATTGTATAAAGCTTGTTGAGTTAGCGTGACAAACTGGAAGGGTCCCCTAGACAGTGAAGCAGAAAACCTCCTTTCTGCTTTTACTACCCACTCACCATGGAAGTGAACTTTACAAGTTCCTCACCCTGCTGGAGACTGAGTCGTCTAACCATCCACAGGGGGGAAAATGTCTGCTCGTCTGCCCCCACAGGAGCATTATGTGTCTCTCGGTATGAGCCATGCCCATGAAAGTTCTGGGTGAACAGTGAAGACCTGAATCATACAAGCAACACTGATTAATAAGTCACCACAACTGTGGAATAGGAGCACTTAAAATTTTCATGATTTTCATAAGTGAATTTCTATATCCTGCTGCTTTTAGAAAAACTCACACAATGTGCCTTAAGTCAGAGGATTGAGAGTCCATTCCCTTCAAGGTGGTAGTTTTTCTATTTTTGCAGCATCTAAGCACAGCCTTCAGTGCAACAACTCAGTAGGTATTCAATCAACATTCCCTGCATGCTCTGCTTTCATGGCTCCCATGGCCCTACATCTAGCCCTGTTGACCCCACAGTTCCCCCAAGATGCAACTGCCTTCTCTCCTTGTCTCTGAACTCTATGTCCAAAGTGATACCTGACGCTAAGCCCACCTGGACTGGAGGCTCTCTGGGTAGATGTTTCTCCAAGCCACAAGTCCTAGGGTTCTTGATCACTATTTTCTTTGTATTCTTTAACCACAGTCCTCAGTCTCTGCTTTAACAGGCAAGTTTAATCTAAGTTTCTTTTCCTTATCATTATTGATTCATTCCTACAGTAAGCATTAAATTGTGTCCTGACATTACAACACTAGATTTGGGGAAAATAACATGGAAATTAAAATTTTTTGTTCCTGATTTGATAGAGCTCCTGAAGGGGTGGGTGAACAAACATGGAAGAGATTACTTATAAACAAAGCAGGACAGAAATAAGGGTATGTATGGAGTTGTAGGCACTCTGAGCAGGTACTAACTGATTCTTCCCAGGAGGGTCCAAGAAGGATGCATTAAGCGGAAGTCCTAAAGAATCTCAAAGAATGATAACTCACTTGTTTATCCATTTAGCTATTTTAGTGCAAGTTTTTCCAAAAATGATCACAGATAGATTTCAAAATAATAGGCAATTCCCAAGAAAGCAAGTGAGGAAATTAAGGTATAGAGTAAATAGGAAAAAGAGGAAGAGGAAAATACAAGGAAAGCAGGATGGGATCAGTCCAAAGGATGAATACACGGCTGCCCCAGGATTGTTGGAGGTGTATCACAGATTTGATTCTGAGCTAAATTAAGAGAAGCAACATTTTCTGAAATGAATCAGAGCATACTTAAGATGAAACAGAGACCAGCTCTCAGGAGACCTCAACTATTCTTGGTACTGAGAGATGTTTCCGTGGAAGCCTGCAGAGGAAGAACCTTGAGAACATAACAAACTATGCTTTTGAACTCTCAGCATCAACAGGACAACAAGGTTCAGGAGTTGGTTCTCACATCATTCCTATTGGGAACCAATGGCCTGATGTCCATGCCAAGTTCAGTCAAAGGAATTCTGTGTTGTCAGGTATATAACAGAACAATGAACATGAGTTTGCCAGGTGGGGCTGGCTTTTGAAGCTGAAGCAACAAGATGAACTGTAGCAGGGACTTGTGAAAGTACCCAGAGTCGCTCTGGAACCTGGCAGAGTCTGGCAGGGCTGTAACATTGGGTGTGTCTTGGAGCTCCTGCTGCCTGGAGGATGAAATCCAAGCTCTTTGGCATTGCAAACGTGCGAATGTGATGATGTGGTTGTCTGCCTACCCTGCCCACCTTGGGCATCACTGCACCTCATCCCCACCTTGAACCATCAGATCCAATCTTCCCGAACTTTTCATTTTTTTTGTGCTGGATATCCTATACGCTTCTATGACTCTGTGTCTTTGTTCTGGCCATTCCTTCAGCCTGAGGTGCCATTGTCTACCACCAACCTGTCAAGTCTATTTCTCTTTCTCTTTCAAGGCTCAGCATCTTCCACCAGCTCTGTAAGAACCTCCCAGGGTGACCCTGACACCTCTCCTCTGGATTCCATAACACTTTTGTCTATTTTCTCTGTTCTTTTGTGATTGTAGGTTTGTGGGTACTTTGCCTCCTATGTGAGGTGATAAAAGATTCTATTTCATTCATTCTTATTTCCCTACCATCTGGCAAAGTGTCTTACATAAGTAGTCATTTGGAGGATATTGTGGTAAAAAGAAAGGAAGGAAGGAAGAAATGAAGGAAGGAAGGAAGGAAGGAAGGAAAGAAGGAAGAGAGGGAGGGAGGAAGGGAGGGAGAGAGGAAAGGAGGGAGGAAAAGAGGAAAGAAGGAACTTAGGAGATGGGCAGGCAATGATCCTGGAGTAACCGGCTAAAACAAGACTGCAAAAGATCCCACATCAATGCTGAAGATAGAGAATTTCATTCTACAGAAATGGAGAGCCATGGAAGGTGTTTAGATGAAGGAGTTAACAAGGCAAGCCAACATTCAGGAAGGATAACTGGCTGTGTGTGTGAGTAGAGTGAAGGGTGAAAAGACCAATTGGTGCTTCCTGCAATTGCACTGGAGTGAAAGAATGCAAAGCCGAGCCACGAGAGAGCAATGGTATGAGAAAATAATTTGGAAGATAAATTGTTAAAGCCTTGGAACCAGCTTTTTTTCCCCTGAAACTACTTTAAAGATACTGCATGACACACTTCACCAGTTCACTGAGTTCTTTCCTGCTTGTTATTTATTATTTTAAAATGGATATCTAAAAAGGGCACCAATCTTAAACACACAAGTCAGTGGAATTGATATATTTATATAGCTGTTATTACCACCCTGATCAAGAAAGAGCATATTTCTAATGTATCAGAGGATTCCTTACATCTTCTCCTAGTCTATCACTCCCCAGAGGTAGTCATTCTTCTGATTCTTATTACCTTTGACAAGTTTTGCCTGTTCCTTGACTTGGTGGAAATGCCCAATACATAGTCCTTTATATTTCCCATCTTTGTTTCTGGGTGTGATTATAACTCCTTCATTTTCACTGATGTGTAGTATTCTATTTTATGGATACATAAAACTTTATTATTCCATCCTATTGATGAACATTTAGGTTGTTTCCAGTGTAGACATATTACAAATAATGTTTCATCATTTTAATGCCTTAAAGTGTTCCATGAGACCGACTTTGACTATAAAATCTGTTATATCAACAAAATCCTTGGACTTGTGGTCCACTCTTGTCTCTGACATTGATCAACTTTTATAAAATTGGCAGTTTACTTCATGACTCTGTGCCCGTTCTATTTTAAGTAAAATTGGGGCAGCTCTCTGAACACATTTGATTCTGCAAATCAAGCAGGGCCAGCCCCATCAGTGTGGGACGGATGTCTGCACGAGATTATTAGGAGGTGAGACTGATTCACTCTCTGTTGTAGCTGCTGTGCCTGACATGTATTAAACGCCCCCGAATTGTTGAATATGTACATGAATGTTAATAATAGTTGGTAATTTCACCCTTAATCTTCCCTGTCTAAACAATAAGACTTCCTCGCAGGCTCTTTATTCATATACCAAGCCATCATGGGATTCATGCAGAAGGATTAAAATACACATACCACACTAGCAGGTTACAGTGGCTCCCACATTTCTCTCAACTCAAGTATGAAATGTGGTCATTGCTCGGTTTCTGCTGTTTTCTGAGTCTCTGTTTCCTTCAGGTGACAGTCTGCATTTGGGGGACTTGGTGTCTGGCCAGGCTTGGAGCTCTGCGGAGCACGTCTTGACACCGACCTGTGGTCTAGAGCAGACATTCCTTACCCTTGAGTTCAACTTTACCACATTCATCTCCATTCCACCAAATGCACTTAGCTTTCCTAGATTCTCTGTAAATACCTGAAATATTTACTAATATGTTCACTTGTTTTCTATCAACCCATTTGTAATCACATCCTTCAAAAGCACACAGTTACTCATTGCTTGGAAGCTTCTAAACTTCTGTTATAGATCATCTACTCAGTGCCCAAGCAACTATTTCCTGAGTGAGTAATTAAATCAGCCAATTGTTTTGATTACATGATCTCAAAATAACTGATTGGACTTCTGAGGAAAAAGTGACAGTTTCACCTTTTTTGTTTATTTTCTTTTAAAGCTGAGGAGACTTACTCTGGATGTAATTTTCACATACTGTTATAAAACAGGAATATTTATGATGAAAAATAATGAAAATTCATTTAATTTGTGTACCTTTTCGTTTGTCTTAATTTGGGGCTCTGGTCTGACTTCTAAGAAATTCCATATAATAAATGGTAAAGTTGTTTTGCGGACTGAGGGAGCCATTCAGCTCTTCCTACTGGAACACTGAACTTTACTCTCCAAATGATCACAGAATCCCCCTTGGATATTCTTTGGGACATAATAATTCAACCCATCAGAAACAAGATCTTTTACTCTTTCCTTTTTCTATAATTGTTAAACCCTTCTTGGTGACTGAGTGTGGTCAGTGGTATGAGCTGGAGCCCTCTCTCCTCCATCACCCCTCCCTCCGACCACTGGGCAACATAGGGAACCCGTCACTCAGGTATTTGGTACCATCTTTTTGTCTTTCCTGTGTCCTCCGTAATCTCCACTCCCCCTGACACTATTATAACTTTGCATTATTCTCCTGGATTACTATCTTTTGTTTCCTCCACTTCCAAAATCAACCTCTTCCTACACTTGCCGTACTTTCTTAAAGTGATTTTATTCCTAAAGTTAACATTAAAGCGATGCTATTCACTCATTGAGAGCCTTCAGGGTTCTTTTGTTGCTTTCAGGGAGTATTAAAGACTCCTTTGTCAGCACTTAAGGCCTCCTTGCAGGAGAAGGTCCTGGCTCAGCCCCACGCCTCTCTGGCAGGTATCTGTCACTTCAGTAAAAACAAACTTCTTCAAAGATGTCATGCCTGTGTTTCTTTGTGTGACTGTGCTTTATTTTTCCTTTAAATACTTAAGTTGTAGATGAATAGATTCTCATTATGCAAAATTCAAGCACTTTAAACTATGTAAAGCAAAGCCTAATGAGAAGTCCTACTTCCCCAGTCTCCACTTCCTGTCCCAAGGACATGCTGTTTCAAACCCTTGCATCTACACATACTCCCCTCTTCCACTGTGAGCCAGCTTTCCCTAGCCTTGAGAAAACTCCAGGTCACTCTTCAATGCTGGGGCTGAATGCTGGCTTCTTGCAAAACCCTCTCGGATCCCTCTCTCCAAAATCGATGCACCTCCTCAGGCTTACATTAACTCATAGACACACCTGAACTGCAGCACTTGCACCCACCCTGTGATTACTGATAAGCTGTCTTCCTTGGAAACAAGATAGTTTCCTTGTCTTACTTGACTTGGTTGCTCCAAAATCATGCTCAGTTAACAGTGAAAGAACAAATTGTTTAATTGGTCATAGGTTCTGTTTGAAGCACAAGCAGGAAGGAAATGACCATAGAGAAAACAGCTTTTGAATAGCAGAAAACAATCTTCTATAGTCTGATAAGCTGAGAACATTTTCCACCTAATCCAGCTTCGTAGAGATATAGAAGCCTCTCCCATAGCAACAGCACAAGATGGGGGATTTTTATTGGAATTTAAGGATGTCAGGCCAGAGTGGCAATTCCATGTGGCTTGATGAGCTAGCAATTAGGAAAAGAATGTGAAAAAACAAATTCTTTAACCATAGGGTTGATGGCTTCTATGAAACCTCTGTATCAAGGTTTGAAGGCTGAGGTCTACACGTGAAGAATCTGAGATATTGCTACAGTAAGAATATTCCATGAAACACCAGATGAAGGTAGTCCGGCCAGGGCTGTCCTGGAACAGTGGGTTCAGACACTTCAGGAGATTCAAAGAAAAGAAGGTCCAGGGCCAGGCTGAGACGGCACATGGAAACTCTTGTATGTGGGTTTTAACAAGCTCTTAAACTGTCATGGGAGTTCACAGTACAATCTGGTCACCATCTCTTCTGAATATTTTTATAAACTCCTCCATCTATTTATATTTAAATTGACTTAGTTATCTGGATAGAATTTATCCCTGGGTGTGAAGTCATTCTTTTCAAATAGTACTTTGGTCGTTTTTAGAACCTTGGATGAAATACTGGGTAGAGGAGCTAAACAGGCACAAACCACATCACCTTGTTCTGCTGGTGAGCTCACTGGGTACAGCAGCTGAGTCCCTACAGAGGCCCAGTTCACGTCCCCACATGCCCTGCACATGGATAAAAATGAAAAATTACATTAATAAAATACTCAGTGTGCCTCTGCATGCCAGCACATTCTTCGTATTTTATTTTCAAAATATATTTGTTTCACTAACCAAATGAACTAATTATGTATGATGGAATAGCATATTCCCTTGTCATTAAAAGTTAAGACAACAACAAAATTGTAAACAGAGTATGGAAACAATTCTCCGGGAAGCAATGACCAGAAGGCCAGGTCAAATCAGTACCGAATTGTATTAAGACTGAAGCTGGGGGGTGGGGTGAGGGGAGGACATGAAACAAGACTGGACAATAAATAGTACCAATGACATTTCACAAAGAGTTAGAAACGTAAATGTTTTCAAAGAGTTCTTAAAATGGAATATAGGCCACCAAGTAAAGGTAAAAAATCAAGAGACCAAGAGATAAAATGAAAGTGAAATAATTTAAAGAAATTCAGGTGCCTGTATATTTAGTTCCTTCGATGTTGCAAATATAAAAGCTTATGTACTGAAAAACGAATAAAAGATAATTGATTCCAATGAAAACATTTTAGTAAGATGAAATTATTTTTAAAATTGATTAGTTCTCTTTAGATATAAATGACAGAATGCATTTTGACATATTATACATACATGGAGTATGACATTCTAATTAGGATCACATTCTGTGGTTGTACATGCTGTGGAGTTGCATTGGTTGTATGTTCTCACACGAACACAGGAAAGTTATGTCCCATTCATTCTACTGCCTTTCCTATTCCCATTCCCTCCCTTTACTTAACTTCCCCTTTGTCTAATCCAATGAACTTCTATTCTTCCCTTCCCCCTCTTATTGTGTGTTATCGTTCATATACCAGAGAGAACAGTTGATCTTTGTTTTTTGGGGACTGGCTTACTTCACTTAGCATGATAGTCTCCAGATTCATCCATTTACCAGAAAATGCCATAATTCTTCTTTAAGACCAAGTAATATTTGATTGTGTATATTTACCACGTTTTCTTTATCCATTCAAGCAAGGTGAAATTATATTGACATACAGTGTTCAGTTACCTAGAATTTTTTAAAATTATTTTTTATTTTTACAGACTGCATTTTGATTCATTGTACACACATGGGGTACAACTTTTCATTTCTATGGTTGTGCATGATGTAGAGTCATACCATTCGTGTAATCATACATGTACATAGGGTAATGATGTCTGTCCCATTCCACCATCTTTCATACCCACCTCCCTCTCATTTCCCTCTACATAATCTAAAGTTACTCCATTCTTCTCTTACCACCCCCCCATCATATATCATCATCCATTTATCAGGGAAAACATTCTGCCTTTGGTTTTTTGGACTTGGCTTATTGCACTTAGCATGATATTCTCCAATTCCATCCATTTATCTAATATTATGCCATAATATTATTATTATTATTATTATTATTTATTTATTTTTTTGGTACTGGGGATTGAACCCAGGGACACTCCACCACTGAGCCACATCCCCAGCCCTATTTCTTGTATTTTATTTAGAGACAGGGTCTCACTGAGTTGCTTAGGGCCTTGCTAAGTTGCTGAGGCTGGCTTTGAACTCGCGGTCCTCCTGCCTCAGCCTCCCAAGTGCTGGGATTACAGGCATGCGCCACTGCACCCGGCTATTATTCTTCTTTATGTCTGAATAATATCAGGGTTCTGAGAGAAATGGACTTCCCTTTTCCTCGGTGCTCAATCACCATCACCTCTCTTTTACTTCCGTAGATCCAATGAAACCATGTTCCTCAGGTTCATCTGTGGTTCTGTTCTGTCAAATTTCTATTATTTAATGGACCTTTCTGGATTATTTAACACAGATGATCATGCTCAACTCCATGAAAACTTATCTCCTTTTGACTTATTTCATGCCTTTGGAATTTTTTTCATACTGTTTAAACTACTCATTTTCTCTCACACTAGCTTCTAAATCTTCTATCTGTACTAGATGAATTCTCACCACTCTTGCATGATGGCCCCATGGGCTCTCCAAGAACTGAGTCAATTCCAAGGTTTCCAATTCAGTAGTCAAAAACCCCAAACTTAGTCTATTGCCTCTGTTAGGTTAGTCCTCTATTATGGTATGTTGATCTGCCTGCAACTCAGATTATCTATATGAGGACCATATTTTCTTAGAAGAGTGAGTGTCTTTACCTCAGATTCTTCTCTTATTCATTTCCCATCTGAAATACCTCCATAGTTAATTAACACAGTTGCTCAAGTAAGTGAGCTTGTGTTCATCTTTGAGTCATCCTTCTCTTTGACTCACCAAAATGTTTGCAAAGGGCCATCCACTCCACATTCTAGAATTGTGTTTTTAAGTAGGTCTCCCCTGAATCTGCCTGCCAGTGGCTTAGCCCAACCTACATTCTCTCTCACTGCACTCTCACTGGTTCCTGTAGGTCCATGAGAATCACAGCCTCTCTCCTGATCTTCCTTTCTCTAGGTCTCCTATTAAATCATTCTCTTCCTTCCTCCAGAGTGACGTTGCAGAAAGATAGTGAGGACCACATCACTCTTCAGATAAGAATCCTTAGACTGGTTCTCACACACCGTGTGGGTGAAAGTGCAACTCAGCAGTGCAGAAACCAAGCCACAGCAATGTCACCAAAGTTGGCTATTTATTTCCTGAGTCCATCGATCATACCTAAGTTGGAGATGCCTGTCCTTTCTCCTTCTGTCTGGTTGCTTCCCTCCCATTTGCTGCCTGTTGGACTCCTCTTCCTCTAAACTACAACTCAAGGTTTCCTCCTTCCTCCTTTAAGAAACATTTGCAGTGGGGACTCTTTTCTTGGCTGTCTCATGACAGTGTGCACATGCCCCTACCGGAATACTTACCAGACAGACGCTGTTCTGACCATCTGTTTATGCACCCGGTTTTCCCATTAGGCTGAGATCTTAACAATTTTTTAGATGTGACACATTTCACAGATGACATTCAATAGTGCAACACATTTCCACTGGTATTCACAATGAAGTGGATACAACTCCTATTTTTTTCCTTCCACTTAAGAAAGCATGTTATAGCAGGGGTGAGAGTGACAGATGATAATGACCTTGGATCTGTCCATGCACACATACATATATATTTATTTATATTTGAAAATATATTCAGGACTTTCATTTTGGAATCAGACTGCCCAGTTTCAAATCCAAGGTTTACTGCTTACTGCCCAAAATGAATTATTTAGCCTTCATAAGTCTTAATTCCTCTCTCTGTAAAGTAAGAATGATAATAGTCTAAGGAACCCTCGAGGATAAAAAAGTTAGAAGAACTAATTCATGCAACTCATTTAGCATGGTGATGAGAAAATGAAGTGTTCCCAGTAAATTTTAACTATTGCTATTATTTTGTTAGTACTACCATTTGATATGGATTAACTGATTTCTTCTCCAGTGGACTATGGTAAGTCACTCTATTTCTCTGCTAGAGCATCTGAGCACTTCACATGAGCACTTTTGTGAAAGGACTGAAATGGTTATTCCTTGTACTTCTCTGAACTTCACTTAGAAAATTGGAAAAATAATGCCCATGACATTGGGCGAAACAGAAAGAGCACCATTTGAGATTGGCAAGTGTATATGGTTCATGCAGTAACACACTGAAGTGTTACTTACCTTTGCCTAACCAAAGCTTCTGGCCAGAGCTAATGGAGAGCAAAGCTCTTCAAATCTTTGGAGGCAGAACTGTACAGGGAAACTGCAAGGAAATCAGCTTGGTTCAGTTATATGAAGAGAAAACCACTTCTCCAGGAGAGGGTCCATCAACTTGAACACCGAAAGGAAAGAAACAAGCTGGATGATTGGAAAGGAAGTGTGAATTGCTCCGAGTACAATATAAACCTTGTCAGTTATGGGATTCCAGCTGTTGTTTTATTGCCTTTAATTTCCCATTAGTGGTTCAATGTCTGGGAAAGGTATCCGGCCTCCAGGAGGGGAACTAAGGTCGGAACTGTTGTTCCTGTCTCTGCCAACATTTTGAACAGTGTTTAAACAAAGCCATTCAAATCATCATCTATCTTATCCCTAACTCTTATAAGGAGTGTTTGTGATTGAAATAAGTTATTTTAGTATCCCTTCTCCCTCTCCTTTCTCTCTTCTATTCTTTTCCTACCACTACCAGAACATGAGATGCTGCAGTAAGAAAAGATTCTTTACAATGTGGTATTATGATGGTAGCTATTGTTTACCTGGGGGCTGGCAGTGTGGGGTGGGCTCTATCATCTCATCTAAAGTGTCCTGCTCCATCCATTAAATGCCTCTGAGTGTGTCTCTACAGCAAAAAGGGAGGGTGTTCTTCCCAGGTGTACCTTGATTTCTCCACTTACCCAACAGATTATAGGGTATCTCACTGATGGAATTCAGTTATGTTAACTGGCATGGTAGAGTAAAATATTCCTCTCTTGGTCTTGATAAAGACTAATGGTAATTGGACTTCATCCTAATCATAGAACAGAAATTGATGAGGGTTAGCATTTAAACTAAGATGACACATAAATAGATACATAATTTTTGAATCCATAATTAATATCTTTAATTTATATCATCACACTAATTCTCACAATACCCATTTGAAGCATCTTATTGTTATGGTTTGGATGTGAGGTGTCCCCCAAAAGCTCACGTGAGAGACAATGCAAGAAGTTTCAGAGAAGAAATGATTGGGTTGGGAGACCCTTAACCCAATCAGTGAATTAATCTCCTGATAGGAAGTAAATGAGTGATAACCTAACACTGAATGAGTGTTAGGGTGTGGCTAGGAGGTGGGAATTGGGGGAGCATGGCTTTGGGGTATACATTTTGTATCTGGTGAGTGGAGTCTCTCTCTGCTTCTTGATCACCATGTGAGTTGTTTTCCTCTGCCACACTCTTCCGCCATGATGTCCAACCTCATCTGGAGCCCTGAGGAATGGAGCCTGCTGTCTGTGGATTGAGACTTCTGAAACCATGTGTCCCCAAATAAACTTCTCCTCCTCTAAAAATGTTCTGGTCAGATCTGTTAGTCACAGCAGTTAAAAAGTTGACTAAAACACTTATCATATCAGAATATCATTATTTCCCCTTTGAGATCAGAATTCGAAGACTCAGAGTTTACTAAATAAAAGACTATACTCTAGTATCCATTCAACTTTTCTAAAAAGAAGAAGGTAGGAATTCTTCTTTCTTCTGAACCTCAGAATTTTCTCTACTGAGAAACTTCAGGCAGTAAGAGGGAGAGCTGTGCCCTATCATTGAATTTTAGGGAACTGGATCTCCAAATCTGAATTTATTGCCCCTTAGTGTGTGAATCCAGAGATAGTCATCCATGGAACCTCAAAGAACTGAGCATGAATTTCTTATTATTTACACTTCCCATCAAAGACATTGAGATTTCTACACAAAAGCTCTCAAAAGCTCTTTCTCTTCCCCACATGCCTGATTTTCAAATCTTTCTGTGGAGTTTCAGGGGGTCAGTTAATGAAATGCAGGTGTATTCCTCTGACAGGCAGAATGTGAAGGTTGCAAACATTTGGTTAGAATATTCAGCACTTATAAATGCTAACCTTGTACTAGCACATTCTTATTATTCCAAACCCTGGAGTCAGGATTTCCTGGTCCTGAGCACTAATATGAGCCATATTTTTTTCTGGTTAATAATAGACACAACGGTCAGCTCAAAGTGTCCAAGGGTTAACTCAATTGCAGTAGGATGACATAACATATGCAGGAAACACACAATAGCAGTTAATACCTGAAAGTGCAATTGGATTTCCTGAGAATTTTTATTGAAATCTATAGCTAGAGAGCAATCACCTATTAGCTTCTGGTCATGGCCTATGTTTGAGAGAAGTAATCAGAAACTATCGGTTGAGTCATTTTGTTTTCTATTAAGTAATGCCTGAAAATTTTTGATCCTGTATATACTACTAGCCTCTTCTTAACTCTACATATTTCAACTCTTTCCAGTTAGTGGGTGGATCATTATGGTGTTTTGTTGCTAATCTTACAGTTTATACTAATGACATTCCCATTATGAGCCCTTTTCCCAGCTGGCTTAAAAACAGTAATATACAATTAATTACATTTTTGGCAACACTTTTCCATACCATTACATAGCAGATACCAAAAGTCAAAATACTCTGGTGTTTCAGAGATCAGTGTCATGTGATACTCCCTTAGCAAGGTTGAGGCAGATGGTGGTACAGAAGGGGTGGGAGACCTCAACTCCCATGTTCTCAAAACTCCGAGTAGAGCAGGCATTACTCTGCCAAGTCTGCCAATATTTGGCCTCAGATAAAGTTGGACCTTGTCCTTCTGCTTCTCCATCTTTTCCCCACCTTCTGTGTGGAGACGTTGCCTGTCCTGGTTGCTATGCTGTTATGTAAACCCTGCCAATATGGACATGTGTGTGTGACCCAAATCATAGAATCCAGACACAGGAGGATTCACCATGGTATTCTCCATCACCAAGACAAACAGAAGTCACTGGGACCATCAGAACTTTAAGCCTTCAAAGTTTTTCCCACAATGGACATTCTAAAGTTCCATTGATGATCTGAGAGTTTTCACATCCAACTGATGGTCACATCTGCATGATTTGCAATTATCGGATTATATAAAAATTTAGTCATCCAAGTGGCTGGCTCCCGTGGTGCCAGTCATACTGAGAGATGGAATTTAAATCATTAGAAGCACAACAAAACTTTCATTATTAACTCCAAACATTTTTTGATTAAAATAAAGTCTGTCTTAATTGGAGACGTCGATACTGTCACAATTATTCTCAAAGTAAAGTTTTCGAGGGAAGCAAACTTCGTAGTGATCCTTACAATTGAAACAGGAACAGAAATTATTATTTATAGATTTTTAAATGGCACTGTTCTTGCAGCAACTACGAGCCTCTGTTTTGTCTTTGATTTTTTTAAATACTGCATATTTTAAAGGGCATAAGTTAAGGAAAGGTAGTCGTTTCACATTTTCCCAATGTAGCCTGTCATTTTAGAAAGCAAGTCTGGATAAGATGTGCAGGTTCCTTGCCCCTCTGAACAGAGTTATGGAGTGATGGAGAAGTGAAAAATGACCATGGCCCTCCTGTGGCAAAATGTGGAGTCGTTGGAAAGTCCACGACCCAGCTGATGTTCCTCCTAGAGGCCCTCTTCCTCTTGCATTTTGTCTCTGCCCCTAAGTGACATCATGCTCATTATGTCTTTCATCCCCATCCAAACCTGCTCTTCAGATGCTGTTTGCATTGAACTGAGTTAGACATTTCCACTCAGTTTATTTTAAATCAAAGTCAATGTCTCACCTCTCTTGAGAGAACTGCCTTTTATTCCTTATCTATGAATACTAAGAGAGAAGCTTTGAAAATGCAGAGCTGTAATGGGCTGTAAAAATGTCTGATACATTCTTTAATTTATCCATTCATCCATTTTTTTCTCTCTTTTTAAAAAAATATTTCTAATGTCTCTATATTCAGTGTCACAGTAGATACTAGGAATTAATCGGATATAGTTTTTCCTGAAAACTACTGATGGCTATCAATCCAGTATATTACTATCAATCTAGTATACGATCTGGTAAAAAAGGGAATGTAATTAAATTTAACAATCATCGATGGAATAGTATTGCCTTTGCAGGATGACTGCAGAAAAAAATGAGAGAGAGTTTAGTTTGATGAAAGAAGTCAGACAAAGCTTCAGGGAGGAGATTACCTTTGAACAGGTTTTTAAAGGAAAATTATGTTTACCAGGAAAACAGAAACAAGGAGGACATTCAAGGCAGAAAGGTAGAAAAGATAGAGGAGGAAAGGAAATTTAGGATAAAAGAACCACAAGGGTCTGAGCTAGGATTGTACATTCAGGAATCAGCAAAGAGTTCCCATAGCTGGAATGTGAGGTTTGTGGAAGAAGAGATTGACAGGAACTGATATGCTTGTTTAATGATGATTGTTAGGGTGAATATTTTTGTGTCACTCCAGTCTGGATGTGTAAAGATGCTCCCATTTCTCCAGTCTGCTATGGCAATGAGCTTGAAATGTGTCTTATGGGAAACCAGGGAAGAGTTGTAGACAAGGAGGAATATGATTAGAATGGCTTTGTCAACCACAAGAATAGATTAGAGCAGGCCTAGACTGGGAGCACATAAATATGTGGAACGTCTCCTACAAGGGAGTCTGAATAAAGTCAGTAATGATCAAAAAGCTATGGGAGACCTTACAGAGATAGAATCTGCTAACTTTGGTCACTGATAGAGAAGCAGTTTGCAGGACAGTCCAGGTTTCTGGTGAGGATGGTTACCTACTGTGTTATTTCAAGGAGACCAAATCTGCAGGACTGATAAGTAAGCAGAGGGCCTGTTGAATTGGGATGTGAGTGAGACACCCAGGAGAATTGTTTTGTAGATATTTAATTGTAGGGATCTGCTGCTTGAGATATGGGGCTGAGGCTGGAGGGACACATTTGGACGTCACCAACACGAGTGTCAGTGGCTGCCTAGCAAGCTTTTGAGAAGTGAAAAGAGAAGAGCACCAGTGTTGGACCCTTCATATGCAGGCAGTTAGGGAGAAGGGTCACCATCAGAAGAGTCAACAAGGAATAGTGAGACAGAAGGAGAACTGAGAGCGGGTGGGGGAAGGACTGGGATGCGGCTCACTTGCCTAGCCTGCATGAAGACCTGGACTTCACCCCCAGCATTACAAGGGGGAGAAAGGGAGCAGAGAAGTCATAAAAACAAAGGAAGAAATATAAGCTATAAATTGTTAAATCAGAGTTTTAACGACACAGTGAAAAACTGATGTGGAAAGAAAGGGATTGTAGGAGAGAGGAGAGAAAGAAGAGAGACGAGAAGTACAACAAAATGGCTTTCTTTTTGGCAACCGTTTTCAATGGACACAGACCAGGACACACCCATCGAGGGCACAGCCAGAGGTGAAGGAGGGGGAGCAAGGCTGGAGATGTAAGGAAGGCCACGTGCACTCCTGAGTTGGACTTGATGTGCGTGAAAAGGGTGTCAGCAGATGAAGTCAGCATGCGGACCAAGCTCAGGAGCTTGAACTTCATCTCAAAGGCAACACCAAAGCATTTTAAGTAGGGCAGAGATAATTCTAGTGCTGTGCTTTAGAAAGAACATTCTGACAGCTGTGGGAGGAAGTTTGGACCACAGCCAGCTTGAGAGAGGAGATAAGCCAAGAGGGTTGGGAGAGCCCTGGCAGAGAGGAGCAGAACCTTCGTGAGGGTCTGCCAAGTGCACACAGGCCCCATGACTGGACCCAGAGATTCTCTTATCTGCCTTTGATAGAGTGTGCCTTTTCAGTGGATTCCAGTGATCCCAATGACATCTGTCAGTTTGAGCATCCAGCTGTTTGCCCAAGGGAGCTCAGAAGGTAGATAGGCTTTGTTGCATCCTTCGCCCAAAAGGTTTTGTTCTCGCTTCATTATGGCCCCAGCTCTAGTCTTGAAGACAGGTAGTGATTTCAGTCGCACTGCAGGGTTGCTCAGATCCAGGGGTGCATTTGTCCCTGAGCTCTGAGTGGCACCCACTGGAGGTCTGCAGTGCAGAGCTTTTCCTAGACCATAAAGGGAGTCACAATGTCTTCTCATTCCTTACATAAAAGTTAGTAACAGCAATCCTGCAGTCTCCTTCCTTCTCTCATCTTGGATTCAAACAGTTAACCTATATTTTAAAAAGTGGTTCTCAACTAGAGGTAATTTTTCTGGTCCAGGGGATATCCCGCCAACACACACCACCACCAAAACCATTCCTAGCAACAACGACTTATCTGGATCCAAATGTCAATAGTGCTGAGGTGAGGAAAAGTGCAGGGATATTCTTTTCTTAAGGATAAACATTTTATTTCATCTCTTATCACAAAGGTATACTTTTCAGGTTATCTATCACCAGCCATTTATTAATCTACTCTAAAGTGAAATGAAGAATTAAATTGTTTAACTCTCTCAAACCATTTTTTTAAAATTCAATTATTTAGCATTACTTTAATCAATTTTTTAAAATTGATGGTATAAAGCATGTATACAAGAATAAAAGTTCTTCACTGTAGTTGTATCTTTAGGCCAAGAACACATAAAACAAAAATGGAAACACCCAGGTCGGTTATCTTACCAGGTTTTAGCCCCAAATTTTCAAGTGCCTATAAAATTTTCCTGCATATCCTCCAACTTTGATGTATCCTGGTGGATAATTATTACCACGATGCCCCATTGGACTAGGATCCCAAAGACGAAAGCCCTAAACTTTATATTTGCACATTGAGATTTAGGCAACAGGTATTGGGATACCATCTCTCTAGAATATTACCCTTGCCTTCTCTTCCTTGCCTGGAAAAGTGATTCCATTTATATTGCAGTCCTCTTTTGCAGGATATTTCGAGGAAAGAACAACTTCTGGCAGAATGCAGTAGATGTATTCCTTTATAATGTAGGAGGCAATTCTCACATCCTACAACTTCTAAAAATGTATTAGGTTTATATTAGAAAGATAATCTGTCTTCCCAGAAAAGCTTCCTTTAATTTTTGCCACATTCTGACTTTCATTTTTTTCTAGACAGTATCTATGATGTTAAAAAACAAAATTCAAACAAAACACTGCATTTATCATAAACTAAAGCTAAAACACACAAGTAAGGCAAATCTTTTGGCATCTAGCAACTCAGGGAAATGATTAAAAAAAGGATTCTCTGAAAGGATTAGATATTCTGTCCTGAAATAAACTAACTCCTTAGAATCATCAATGAGTCACACAGGAACTTCAAGGAGGTAAACTGGGATGGAGATTGAGCCCACTTACCTGCCCTTTCAAACCTACCTCCATGATATCACAAGCAGAACCTTCTTCCAAGTTGCATCGAAATGTGCTTTTTGGTGTTATCCTGGAATTTCTAGAAGGGTGCTCTAATGCCACATTTTTATTTTTGACTTTTAATAGGATAACCATGAGAGGCAAACTCCTAAAAATACTAAAATTCAATTTTTCTATGGTTAAAAAATTGTAAACATAAAAATCTAATATGATCGTAGAGAAATCTATCAGTATTGCTTGTTTTGGAATCCACTTCTATATTTGATTACAGAACTTCAAAACAAGGGGAATTTATTCATTGAAATGATCGTTCGCATTATTAAGTACCCTCTTCTCTGAATTTATGTGAGGACCCAGGCATACCTCTGTTGCTGCATGTATCACATTGAATTTGAATTATCCCTTTCCATGGCTGTCTGCCCCTTTAGAATGGAGGACCTTGAGCTAAGGACTTGAATTTATCCATTTTTAAAAAATGCCCAGTGCCCAGCTTAATTATATGGAAGAATGGATGGATGCGTAGATGGAAGGAAGCAATGAGAGAACATATTGATAAAAAGTTAAAGGCAGTATTCATTTGGGACAAAGGACACCTGATGCATATACTATTTATTAATCATTTTCCAAGAAAATAATTCAAAACTCCAGGGCGAAAGATGTTCAGGAAATGGTATACCACTTTGCTTTGTTTTTCTTTCATTTAAAAAAATAATAATTCAGAGGAACTCAAACCTAAAACTTATTGGTGTGCCTTGTGAAATTTTGAGAAGGAATAGATGTACGGTGTTTCAGAGATCCTTCTGACCACAGAACACCCACCAACTTTTCCCAAAATGGTGTTCGATAAGTTTGGTTGGAGAGTGCTGATTCAAGTCCAGGGATTTTCAGTGCACCATCTTTAGAAGGAACTTTAGACACATTGGTGAGACAAAAAGAGAGAAAGGAGGGGGAGAAAGAGAGGAATAAAATAGCAACCTGAGAGGTGAGGATTTGGAAACTTCACTTGGAATGATAGTATGGGTTTGTGAAAAATGTAAATTTTCTTATAAAACTATGACATGGACTGAATCCAAGTTTGTAAGCAAGGAAAAAATATAGCACAGAAAGCCTTAGAGAAGTACAGTTTTAAATTAAACTAATGACAACATACCTACTGACCTTGCACTATTTTCAATTTCACCTTTTCAGTTTTGTATGTAAAAATGGATGGAACTATGTTTCACGTTGGCTAATTAAAGACCTAACTAAGGTCTTCATGCACCACCTCCATGACACCATCTATGAAGACTCTGCCTCTTTTGCACTCGGGACACACAGAGTCCCATCTTTCAAACATGGGAGCTCCTCTCACCTCAGGGTCTCTGACTCTTCTTTCTCCTAAACCTAGAAAATTATTCCTTAAATATCATTTCTTACGCTGTTCTTCCAGATGACACCTCTTTAAAATATTCCTTCTTTACCTAAAATATCCTGCATTACTGTCTCTGAATCTTTATTTTTCTCCATAATGCTGACCACTGCTTGACTTCTTAGAGATCTGTTCATCACCTACTTCCTCTTTTGGAAGAGGAAGTAAGACACTGGGACAGATGTTAAGGGTATGGTGGTAAATGAGTAGAGATGGCCCTTGTCCTCAGGGAGCTTCCAGGTTCTGAGTTTAGCTTCTTGTCTTCTACTCCCTGGAAATATCAGTTCTAAGGGAGACCCCTTAGCATCTTTGCAAACATGAAAAGGTGAGACCGGGGCAATACTGAATTTTGCACAGATTTACCAAAGTTGTGAGAAAATCCTAGTCGTAGAACTTCTTCACAATATTATTCTGAATTCAATGTAGCTTCGTAAAAGTTAAAATGCTGTAGAATCACATATTATTATTACAAGTATTAAGCCCAATATTTACTTTTCATTTAAGATTGTATTCCCAAGCCAGAAGAATGAAAAAGGATCCATCTTTCAAATGAATAAATCGTCCCTAGGCATAAATTGGGTACCTTCAGAAACACTTGAGCAATTTCAGGCTCACCAGCTTTTCGAATTTGGATGCTGGAAGGGACCTTAGAGATCACCTTGTACCACCCTGTCATTTTCTTATTTGTGCTATGGCACTAATTATTACAATCAGCTGCCATGAGCCGTGCTTGAGAGGGTTTTACAGACCGTAGGAGTGCTCCACCAGCTTGGTCTCTAATTGGTGGTTGCAACTCAATCTTGGCATAGGCAAGGAATTTATTTTTTCCCTTCACTGTAAACAAAAAACTTTGGTCTACTTTGGTGTTTCTTTTCATATTGAAGAGCAAGAAGGAAAAGAGAAATTAAGCATGAGAACTTCATCGAGTTTGTGCCTCTTTGCTGAATTACATTTTGTTGTCTGGAGAAAATCTGTACTGAAAATTGTTCAATGGATTGTAACGTGAATAATCCGATAACAAAATTCAGTGGACTGCATGATCCAAGTGAGCATTCAGAGAGAAAATGGTAAATTGATAGTGCTACAATCACACTAAAGAAAGATAGACACATGTGTTCTTTCTTGGAAACACATTCCATTCCAAGACCATTCCCGCATGGCCTTTCTCGACAAGATGCTTTAAAAGCTAACCTGAGGAATCAAGTGTGGGCATTCATTAATGACTCTAAAAAAGACTTTCGAGAAGTCTTTCAGTGTCTTATATGTCAACTAACAATTAAAAATACCACTCATAAATTACAAGTGTGATCAAAGAGTCATTTTGCTTTTGTAGTTTTTTTGGTCTGGTTGGAAGAGGGATAAGGAGGGAATATTGTCCAACTTTCAACCCTTTTTATTCTTCTTCAAAGTATTTTCATTAATTAGATCTGAGGTGACTGAAATATATTTTTAGCCTAAATTTACAGGTCTGGCCTAAATTTTTATTATAATTGGTTTTAAAATTTCTGTAATATATTGTCAGGAACAGGACTGATAAATTGAACATATAAAAATAGCGAAGTAACACTTTTTATTTGGATATAAATTCAATTATATGTTCAAGTTAACATACAGTTATATATACTACCCCCTGGAAACAACTTTAAAAACCAGGATAATATTTCAGGGGCTTTTTAATCCTACAATGCACAACATCTGGTTTAATTAACTCTTTCACATGCATTCACTTGTCCCTTTGTGACGTCACATAGGCTAAACTGTTTACCAAATGGATTTTCAAACACAGGTCCCTGTTAAAATGGAACAAATAGCACTCAAGCATTGTACCAACATGTGACTAATACCTCTAGGCAATGAACTGCCTTAGATAGAGATCTGCATTTTGTAATGAAAATGTAATCATAAAACTCACACTGGTACTTCTGTCCCGCCAAGCCAAGTTACCATCAGCAAACATGTTAATACCTGACAGCATATTTCAGCACCTTTAAGTCAGAAAATGAGGAAATGCCAATTGAATCCAGAGTTCAACAGATTCCACCCACTTAGGCATCTCCCAACTTGTGGGTTGGATGTCACTTTAACATTCAGATTGCTCAATAACTGATTCCCATCCTTTAGGGATTGGATATCTTATTCAAGAAGCAAGTTGTAATTTATAGTAAAGCTAGAATTTTAAGATGAAATCTTCCTAATGTTTCACAGTTTTTAATACAATGTGGCTTCTTGAATAAGAACATTTTCTGACAGAATTATTCTGTTTCTTTCTCAAACTCTGTGTACTACCTCATCCCATGTGTCAAGACAAATGTTGCCGATCACCACAACTACTTTATACTTTGTATGATTTATTTTTAGTCATTGATGCTGCAAATATTTATTGAGTTCCTTTTCTAGGGCAGGCAACAGTGTGTTAGGTGCTAAAGATTCAAAAATGAATAAAACATAGTCCCTTCCTGCCAGGAACACCCAGGCAGCAGGGTCGACATTCACGTAAATAGACGTCTGCAGTACATTTTTGTAAATAATGTAATCAAGTTATGAATGAGGACAGGGGAAGCTCAGGTTGGGGGGTAGCTCACAGCAGAGCAAGAGGAGCATGTAAAGAGAAGACACAAATTTCAAATGCAGAGAGGACGAAATTTCTTAGAAAAGTCTATTCTAGGCACAGAGAATAAATAGCATGAGTAAGAAACAGAGTGGCTTGTGAAGGGACACTCACATTGAAGGAATAGCAACAAGTGGGCTGGAGAAGCTGGCCGAGAATGATGCTAGGGAAATGGGTAAGTGGTGTTTTACCAAGTCTAATAAGGCTTTGCCAAGGAAGTTGGACTTTATCCCGATAAAACTAAATGTTACGAGGTATTAAAACACTAATTTAGACTTTTAGATCATTTCCCATTTTTTTCACCTGTCGATTAAAAATTAACATTTTGGTTGGCTTCAGTTACATCCACCATACTCTCAAGAATGGCTTTAACACCAGAGTATCACGGCTGTGGACAATCTGGCACCAAGACTATCATGTAAATACATGATGTTTCTCTGAATGGCAGCATCCAAGAAGCTCACAGGAAGTCCTGGTCTTCCACTCCCACAGAGATTAATGTCTAGAATCAGTTTGGAGGCCTTGGTGGTGGAGTTCCTCATTCTAAGCTCTTCCTTCTATCAACCCTCTGTGTATGTTTTAGACAAATCCTCCTTTTCACCTGATTCAAAACTCCCTTGATGACACACATCTGTCATCCCAGACACTTCAACAGGCTGAGGCAGGAGGATCACAAGTTCAAGCCCAGCTTCAACAATTCACTGAAGGCCTGTCTCAAAATTAAAAAAGTGAAAAGAACTGGGGGTGCAGCTCAATGGTAAAGCACCCTTGGGTTTAATCCCCAATGTCAAAAAAATTAAAAAAAAAAAACCCTCTGTCCCCTTCTTCCTACCTGGTGAGGTACCATTTCAGATTTGCAAACACCCTCCTGCTCTAACTGCATGTATTAGAACCGAAGGTCCTGAGCTCACTAGGTGATCAAACACATGGTCCAGTTTACTTCATTCATGTTAACGTCACTGATCTGTGCATGAGTGTTGAAAGAGATGGGAGGTGTGGTTTAGCAGCAATATCCCAAAGTCCCCTCTGTCACTTTGTGCATTAACATACATGAAATATGTGCTGGAATAGTCATTATTTTAAATTGACAATATTTATTGAATACTTACTGTGTGCCAAGCATGTATATATATTTTGCATAATTTCAAAAATTTATCTCTAAACATCTCAACAACCCCCTTGGAAAAAATCAGAGGCCAAACTCTACATTTACAGAGCTTTAGGTTCCGTAGTGACATTTACACAGAACTCCTTTGCTGGTTTCACCAATGAGCCATCTCTCTGATGTGGCTCAGAGTGAGCACTTGCCCCTCCCTTGAGCACTTGCACACACTCACATCCACGCACCACACAAGCGTATTTTCAATTTCCTTTCACACAGTTACACCTGGATTGTGGCCGTTTCAGCCCCCCATGCAGTTGGCATTCTGATGTTCACTTAAAACCAAATGAATCAAGCACAGTGTATTTTCAGGTAAATTGGGACTTTTAAAAGTGTTTTCACAATACAACAAAAATACGTGGAAGACATTATGAAACAGAGTGGAGTTTTTGAGAAATGTCATAAATAAGCATTTTTTTTTCCGTATTTCTTACTGAAAATAGCAAACTTGGAACATAAAGACAAATTTCTTAAGCCTCCCAGGAAGCCTAGGATTTAAAGGAACTGAAAAGAACTGTCGATTCCACCTGTGCCTTGACCCATTTTCCAAGATAACAAATCAGAGATCCCTTGTCTCCCCTCCCCCCCCAATAAACCCACCAGGCTATAAGGGATTCTTCATTATCTCTGTAATTTGTCAGTACCCTATTTTCAATTTTCCCATGGAGAAGGACTCTGCCTAGTAGAAAAGAACATAAAGAAGCTATTGGGATAAAACTCTATGAAATACCCATAATTTCATAATAAATCACTCAATTTAAATAGCAGTTCTCCAGGGCACTGATCAGGGTACTTCCTCCTAAAACTCCACAAATCCCCTTTCCTTCAAAGACAAAGTGCCTGATCTTAGATCCAACAGCTTGCTTTCAGAAACTGGAGTATTTCAGGAGTGACAGGATGTCACATCCGTACCATGTAATATCACAAACTAGTATTTTGGGTTGTCCTCAGACCAAGTTGTTTTATTATTTTTTTCTAATTCCAAGGTTTTGGCTATAATTGTTAATTGTATTCACCTTCTCTGATTAAATTAAAGTCCTTGTGTTACAAGGAATCAAATGTTGAGACTAACAAAAGGAATAAGATGAATAATAGTGACATCAGATTAATATAATGCAATTACACATGTACAATCAAATAATATGCATTATGGATCAGGGATCAATGTTTCTGATCTTTGCTCTTTGGGACATTGATGGAATTCATAGTTTTATGGTTCAGGAAATGCTACTGCTTCTGGTCTGCCGATCCTTCTCTCCTGGGGAGATGTGTGTCTCTTCATAGAGTAGAGACACACAAAGTCCACGTTTCACTTAGCCATGTTGGAATGTTAGTTCTTTGTAAGTTTATTTTATTTTTTGTCAAATGCAAAGAGTTATCTGTTTCAAAATGTCAGTGTGACGTGACAGCAAAAGACTGGAGAACCTGGTTTGAAATCTTGGGTTATATCATCATCAGCAAACCCACAACTAAAGATTTCTGAAGGGTTAAAAAGATCATGTAATATGACAGATAAAAGCATATTTTCTTGGTGTATATATTTAACTGGGTTTAAACTGACCAAGAAAAAATTTGAGGCATTTGAACTTACCAGTATTTTTATTGAGAAGTAATTAAAATATTTTTCTTACCTTACAGGTACTCTTGTATGATAAGAATACCCAATAATCTCAAATATCATAATGTTTAGGCTTATCAATATTTGAGACTTCAAAACTTTGTTTTTCCATAAACATATGATTCTCATAAACATCTATTTGAAGTATCTGAATTGGTTAAATTCAGGTTCCAGTCTAGGGATAATTTTGATCTAAGATAACCGATGTTCATAAATCCAATATTCTCTTTGGACTATTTCGTCTTTTCCATTCATGTCACTTTTAATGCCTGGTGCCTGCACCTTATGAAGTATATTTTAATATATGTGTCATTCAGGAGGGTGGTAACAACCACTCCCCAAAGTGCAGTGACTTACAACAGAGGTTTCTTGCTAAGGCTACACTGCTGTCTCTGGCAAGAGGGGTTCTATTATTCATTGCTGTCACTCAGGGCCCCAGAATGGGGAAGCCAGGACAATCTAAGCTACCTTAGATCATGGTGATAAAAGGAGGAAATCAAGAATGACTACAACAAAAAAAAAAAGAAAAAATTTTTATTTCTACCCCAAAGTGATATACCTTTTTCTTGTATCATCATGGGCAGAATAAGTAAAGAGAAGACTCCTTCCCTCGAAGAGGAGGAGGAAAGCAAGGGTACCATATGCCAGGATGATGTGTGACCTGGGAGCAGTAGTGAAGAGTTAAGCACCATGAAGTCCTGAAATTTTTACCTCCTTTCCACATGCAGTGTGCTCAACCCTCTCCAAGTGAGACCTGCCAAAATTGCCTGTCAGCCCCAACATCAAGCTCAAAGTGCAGGATGTCTGGGGATAAGGAGAACCTGAGGTCTTTGCCACGACAAGTGAAGCATTAGTTTAGAGCCATATGCGCCCCATACTCTTCAGCTATGTGGAGCCCATCAGTTCTGGGCAGAAGAACCACAAAAGACTAAGGTCTCTTCTTAACCATTTAGTTCAATTGGATAGATTGAATAGACACCTTATCTTATGAGTAAGACCTGACACTTCTTAATTCTTTCAGTGATTTTTAATAATTGGTGTGATGGCCACAGCTCAAATTAACCTTTGTGGAAAGGCTACATTTTGATTAGTTTTGCTGCTCTAAGATTTCTTTGCTTCATCTTTTGCTATTAAGAAATGAAAAACTGTTGCTATGTCAGATCCCCAATGTTCTTAAATGTATGCACTCACTTTAGTTCTTTTCACCTAATAGAAGATTTGCCTTTGTTCTCTGGGCTTATCCTTTTCTTGTAATATATCCTGACAAATGTAGTCAACTGTAACCAACACACACTAAGAGTTTCTGGTCTTTTCCTCTGAAGTTATGAATGTGTTGGATAAATGATCTGCTGCCCATGGTACTGTAGCTCTGAGGTGATGGTACAAGAGCTTCCATGTGGCATTGCACTGGTCTTGGTGTTTCTCTTTTCCAGTGATGGCTTCCTTTTCTCTCCCTACCCAATGAACCCTAAGCTATTGCCATGTTCTCCGGAGTTTTGTTCTCATGTACTCTACTTCAAGTTTCTGTATTCGGTGTTAGTCTAGAATGGTTGGGTTGTGCTGTCATAAAACACAACCTCCAAATCTCAGTGATTAAAACAACACTCTTACTCCTTCTACATGCCAATTTTGGGGCCACAGGAAACTGTGTTCCACATAATTCTCATCCAGAGATGTGGCCTATGGAACCTCCATCATCTGCTCTATCACCAGTTCTCAGAGAAGAGTGTGTAGGGGTAAAAGCATTGGCTTGTAAAAGCTCCCGTCTTAACTTGGCCCATATCATTAGGAGTCATTGTCCAAATAAAGCCACTGACTAGTCACAAATGTTGCAGGAATTTTCAAGTCCTTCCTAAGTACTCCATGAACTTGAGTCCTAATTGCCCATCTTCTTCTCTGAGCACTTGCACATGCTGTTCCCTCTTCTTGGCATGTCCTTTCCTCTCTTCCCTGCTTCGTTAAGCCTTAATTCAACACACAGCTCACAAGTCCCCTATGCTGCAAAACAGTCTTCAGCATAACAATGAAGAATGAATAAACTTCACTCTCTGGTGTTCTTATGGAACTTTGCTTCAGCATTTGCAAAATTACCATCTAATTATGTATGCACCTGATTCCTCCACCAGACTCTTTGAGGATATGGTTTTATTAAATTTTCAATTCCAAACACCTATACAGAGGCAGACACATGATAGATTCTAGAGAATTTATTATAGAGTGAATTTGTTTTTGAGAAATTGATTATAAAATCCAGTTGTTTTTTTCCTTTAGATTAATATTTTAATTACACATTTTGGCATAATGGGATTTGAATTTTAATGAAGGAATTTGGTCTTATAATTATTTTTATTTGAAATGGTCTTTTCCTTCTTTCCTTTCTTTCTATTTTCTGTTACAATAGTCTAGCCTTTCAAAACAGCATACTTGCCCTGCTCCAACAGTTTCATGGCTAATGTGCTTAGTTTTATAACTTCTCATCCCTTCTATAACTAAGATAATTACCTCTTGTCACTGAAAGATAATTTTGACCATAGCAGATCCAAGATCCCACAGTGATTTCCTATCATTTGCCAGTTCTGAGTCTCCTGTACTGTCAAATATGGAACCCATTTTCCATCCTACCAGCTCTTTCTGGTTGTCATCATCTGTTTCCTTTTAATGCCTCTCCTCTCTTTCCCTCTCAAATGACTTCCACTGATTTCAGGATAAAGTCAAGACAGCTTCAGCTGTTTTTTTAAGACCTTTCATGACCTCACCGCTTCATTTCTCTCAACTCCCATTTCTCCTCCTCCAGTCCCCTTCTTCCACACACTGCCACAACCACATCTAACTTATCTAAATTCTCCCAATCCATCACATCGCTCATTTCTAGGCCTTTGACCATGCTGCTGAAACTCTCTTCCCCTTCCTTTCAATGAGTCGAATTTTAATTATCCTTCTTATATGTTTTAAATGTTTCTTTCATCAAAATGCAACCATCCCTGACTCTCCCTGGACTTGGTCTTCTGTTATCTCAGCATGCTGTATTCCCACACAGCAGTGATTGGCAGTTTATTATTCTCATCTAGAATAGAGGCTAGATCACATCTATCCATACTAATGATCATAATAGTTAATATGTATTTAGTATTTTTGTATCAAATATTTAGATAGAAATTGCATATATTCTTGCAGAGACTGGCTAGTAGCTTCCCACAGTCTCCTGGGCATGCAGCTGGACCATATTTCCTAGAATCCTATGTAGTTGGGAGTGACCATGTGACCACATCCTAGCCAATAAGAGGTGAGAGGAAGTGAAAAACCTCACTGCAAGATCTAGTGTATAAATCCTCCCACACAAAACCATCTGTACTCTTTCCCCTGACCTGAATACTAAGTCCTCCAGCCTTAAAGAAGGCTACTCCCACCAACAGACCACCCACAGGACTTCACAGGAACCAGAAATAACCTTCAACTCGATTAAGCCATGGTGAGTTTTAGTGAATTTTTACAGCATCTATCAATCCTCAGTCAATGTAAATGCATGCTATTAACTTACCCGCTAGGAATATTCTCAGCACTACTATTTTTGAGATGATTACACTCAGATTAGAAAAGGGAGATAACTGCTCCAAGGTAATGTATCTAGTAAGTGTTGGAGCCTTGATTAGCGCTCAGATATGCTGACCTCAAAACCCCAATGTGAACCATAATTGTGCCCTCTTCTCTACTACTTATTAAATGTGAAAAACAAAGATTTCAAACAGAAACATATTTTAAAGCTACAAGAGTTGAGAATGAAAGGAGATAGAGATTAATGAAATGGAATAATAAAGCTAAGAAACAAAGCCATTGTTTATAACCACTTAACACCCACTAATGGTAGCATTGTGAATTATCACTAAAAGCTGTATGTTCCATAATTTATGCTGGTGCTTATTATAGATGAATTAAAATGATAAATATAAAAGTAAATCATGATAAAATCACAATAAAAGAGATATTTATCTGATCTTATTTCTAATTCATAACATCTGACATTTAGTAAATGTTCAACCAATGCATCACCTGAATGAATGAATGTGACTTTGATATTACTCATCACCTAACTCCATGTACTCATTCCATTCTTTTGTCAGAAAATACATTTTTCTGCATATTTGGGCCCTGTATGGAAGGAGAAAATGTCTCTAATAGGATATAGCTTTCAGGGTCTATGAGATTTTATGTTGGGGATATTTTCATTTAATTTAGACATATTAAAGACTCTTATTAAAGAGTATAAACAGAAAGAAAAATCTCTGGGCAGAAACCATCAAAAGCAGAACCTTCTACTTCTAAGGACAGAGGCCAGTTCATAATTACATAGTTTCATGCCTGTGTTTTCTTTTCTAGAATGCGTACTACTAATACGATGAGTGGAGGCATTTGGTCAACATAGTGAAGGTCAAGTACCGTTTCCTGTACTACAGTTCCATTAGCAGAGAATTCAAAATGATCTTCTGTTTGTTTAGGGCCCAAACCTTCAAAAATCAAAACTTGAAAAACTTGTTTAAAGTTGGAGAAGCAGCGGAAATGTGCTTATCTGTACCATGTGAAAATGTCACCAAATCCCCAAACTGCAAATATTTCTCACGACCATTGATCTCTGATGAAGAATGTCCAGAGGCTTAGGTAAATATTTACATTTTAATATGAACATTATATTTTTATGATCTATTAATTTTTATTTCAATTAGAGAACTAATTGAAAATGCCAGAAAGATTTTTACAGTTTTTTCAACCTTAATATTGAATCATTTCAGCAGGGTGTGGGGGATTACAGATCTGCCTCTTCCCTCTGAGTGCTAAGGTTGTTCCATGTCCCTCCTTTGAACCAAGGCTGTTGGTGGAATGCAGAAGAAGAGATGCTGGGCAGCTCCGGCACTGACAAACCTGCAGGTTCTGCCTGTCTTCTTAGAATGCTGCTTCCTCTCATTACTTACGGTTGAGGAGTTGTGTGGGAAGAGTGAAAGAAATGGATGGAGGAAGAACTCAGCAGATCCAATATTGGTGGTGGACACGAGGGTAGGTTATGGAAAGGAGGACAGGACTCTGAATCTAGGACCTCCAGTTGTCTTCCCACTACACCTTTTGCCCTGGGCTGGTTCTTTCCCACCTCCTTCCCTTTGATCCTCTGACACATTTCCATCTTCACTACTGTGTCTTGCTCCAAACAGAGCATATCTTCCCTTCTCATGGCAGTAGGTGACTGATTGCCATTTTCCCCCAGCCACTTCTCCAGAGAGCATGCTGAGTGAGTGTTGCTACCATCGAGATGTCAGAGTTACTTCAGATTAGGTAGAGGAGAGAGAAGGGAGGGGAAGGGGTATGGGGAAGGAATGGTAGTAGAGTGAAACAGACATTATTACCTCATGTACATGTATGACTGCATGACTGATATGATCCTGCAATATGTACAGTTAGAAAAATGAGAGATTACACTTCATTTATGTATGATCTATCAAAATGTATATAAAAAAAGATGTCCATTCAGAGCCCTGTCACTAGATTCGTCAGCAGTTTTATGTGTACCAGGGAAGCAAATGATGATATTAGCTTTCCCCAAAGCATGTACGTGTTACACATTGCACATCTCTATCCTGTTTGAAAACCATTACTTTCCAGAAAGCTCTAGTCCCTGAGATTGGCTGTTTATTTACATCCAACATTTTCTTGGACCCCAAAATCCTGGCTTCAGTTTGATCTGAACAATTATTTAATTGAGCAATGTAACTGTGACAGATAACAGAGTGGCAGGACTGTCCCAGAAGAGCTGCTGTATTTGCTGAGTCTCGCCCTCACAGAGCACTGCCACGTCCCCTCAGACCAAATTCCAAGAACAGAAGTGCCTTCCTGATATGTTTGCCTGTCCCATCCAGGCTCAGGTCAGTTTTGCAGAGTATGGTCTGAATTTTTCATTTTTTCCAGTAAAACAAAACAGAGCAAAAGTATGCAAATGCTTAGCCCAGAGGAAGAGCGGACAATTTCATCTTCCAGAAAGGAAAGGAAGCAATGATGAGAAAGACTAGACCGGGTTCAATTCTAACCTACAGGGAAGGACTTGTGAGTGGGTTCTACATAATAGGAGATTTGGAAGAAAGAAATGATCTCATCTTAGTATTGCTAATCATCAAATATGAATATAACGAGCACATCAGATTCAGATTTGGGCTTTATGAAAGCAGATTTCAAAGGTCCCAGGGATATTTACAAAATAGATGTCTCAGTTAGCTAGAGATGGTAAAGGAATGAGAGATAGCAAATCTTAAAATAAGCAAACCAGAAATAAGGGAACAGAAAAGGACATGACATTATTACAACTGCAACTGTTTCCAAAGAGAAAGAAATCTGGAGGAGCTGGCAGTGGGAGGAGATATAAAAAGATGTCAATATGGCTGCACAAGAAACTTCTGACCTGCTCAGATTGTCAAACAACACTCATGGAAGACAGAAGAATGTGTGGCCTAATATAAGCAAGAAAGAGTCCCATATTCAGAAGGTATAGTGGGCAAGGAAGATGTGTTCCTCCACTTCCCATTACTGTTACAAAACACCGGGAAGATGAACTTAGGCAGAGAAAGGATTATTGTGGCTTCGAGTTTCAGAGGTTCCAGTTCCATGATCATTTGGCCACACTCTTGTGTGCCCGTGGCCAGGAGGGCCATCATGGTGAGGATATGGAAGGAGTAAAACTGCTTCTATCACAAGCCAGGGACAAAGAGGAAGATGAAGATGCTTGGGCTGCACTCTCCCATTTAGGACGTGCCTCAAAAGACCGGAGGATGTCCCACTAGGCCCTACCTCCTAAGGTTTCCTCAGTCTCCCAGTAGCAACACTTTGAGGACTAAACATTTTACACATAGGCTTTAGGGATTTTCAAGACCCAAACTATGGCAGAAATGAAGGACTTAGAGCAAATCAAGGCTTATAGAAAACACTCATATGAACTACAATGCCTTTGGGTAGATTTGGTTATTGAAAGACAGGGCAGAAATAGATGGTCACTTGATTATTAACCAAGGACAGAGAATAGAATAAAAGAACCAGTGAACAGATTCTGCTTCAATAATTCCTATAAGTAAAAAGGAAATCCAAAGGCAAAAAAAAAAAAAAAAGATTAACTGTCTTTAAATGTAATTGGTGACTGACAGGGGCAAAACAAGCCTCTGGCAGAATAGCCTGAAGCTGTCCCTTCTCTAAGCCAGGCAAACTTTTCTCTAGAGTACTGCATGAGGAGAGACACATGGCTGATCTGAGAAGTGAGCCAGGAGGGAAGCCACACAGCTTGACGTGTGTTCCATGCCCAGAAGCACCTGGGACCTTGATGGACATGCAGATTTGTAGGTGGCACCTTGAACCTGCAGCTTCTGCACTTCAACCAGGCACACCCTGTCATCCACATACATATTATACTTTGAAAGGCTCTGTTCTAGAAAAGTGGGATGGGAAAGTAGCTTGACTTTCAACACAGGTCAGTTCTGTACAGTAAAGCATGCTGAGTATCGACACCAATCTCAGCAAAGCACAGGAGCAATTATTCAAGAGATGGTTTATTCAGGCATGGAAGGGCTCCAGTAATTTTGAGCACTGGTTGAAGTCCACTAGGAATAAAGATTACAAGTGAAAACCACTTAAAGGTTCAAATTAGGTAGTGGATCAGCTAATGCCCTGTACTTCTGTACGTGGGAGACAAACTGCAGGAGAAGGACTAAGAACAAGGGCTTTGGGGGGCTGATGGGTTTCACCACTTACGGTAAGACTTCAGTTAATGGTTCACTTCTCTGTGTCTGCTTCCTCATCTATCAAATGAGGAAATAAATATAAATACAAACGAGGAAACAGTGATGTCCAACTCATAGTTTACTGTAAAACCAAAATAAGTTGAAAAGAAAAAGACATTTCTAAATGTAATGTGGAACCTAGACTGGATCATGGAACAGAAAGAGGACATTGGTGGAAAACTTTGTTAAATTCCCTATAAAGTCTATCATTTAATTAATACAATACATCAGTGTTATTTTTTTAGTTTTGGTAAATGTGCATGGACCTGTAAGATGTTAATGTTGGGGAAACAGTGAAGAATTCTTGGTGTTGCTTTTATAAATTTTCTATTAGTCTAAAATTTTTCCAAAATACAATTTATTTTTTAAAAAGTAATATAATGCCTAACATATAAGGAACACTCCCAATATCTAAATAAATAGTGCCTTACATGTAATAGCTATTCAATAAATGTGAGTTGTCATAATGACTTTAAATTTTTATTTATTTGTAGTTGGTATTTAAAAAGCTAAGGAGTCTATATAGGCACACTAATCCTGATTTAGTGATGTGTCTTGGATGAAGATTTAGCCTATATAATAATTATCATATTTTGAGATAACACAAAACTGAGTCACACTAATATGCCTAGAGACTGAATCCACTAGGTTTCTCAAATGCAGAAGACACCCATTCCAGCTCACAAAATCAAAATACATAGAAAAGCAGAAGAGCAAGCCTTAGAAAACCAGAATCAGGGAAGCATTGTGCACCTACCTGGCAGGAACACACGGATGGCCTAATCAGCCTGCAGTAGGGGGAAGCAGAAGTCACTGTGGTTTTCACATTTGGGGCCCTCCAAGACTCATATTCCAAGCAGCGAGTAGAACTAATTAGTCTAGCTTGGGTTATGTGTCGCCTCTGGAGTCCATCATGCGAACAGCGAATGGAGGAGGGAGCTGTATCAGGAAAGAAGGTGAATCAGCTCCAGGCAAAGAAAAGGAACAGAAATCCAGTGAGGACACAGTTTGGGAAAGATCTAATTAAACTAGAGAAGGAATCTAATGACATGAATCTGTCCTACGGGTTGATTTATAAAGGGATAAAATAAGCTGAGCCCTTAACTATCTGCAAGTACAGTGGGATTCAACCCATCATTTACCTACCCTCACTCTGAGAGGTCAGCGTGAAATCACAGGAAGGAAAGGCCTTCCGATCCAGCATCGAGGGAAAGGCCTTCATGTTCTTGTTTGGGTTTTGTAATTTAAGGAAATATTTTCAACCTGAAATAAATAGTATTTCCAAACATTCTAATATGGGGTCCAGTGGTCTCCAAAGTGAGGCATATGTATCATGTGGGGGGGTCAAAATATTCTCAGGGGGAAGGTAAATCATTAGAACTGTGGTTAATATTTACATTTTACAGAGAGAAAGAAACCCATTAAGCTTAGGTGATGTTTATTCCATAGATTGCCACTGGCATGCTCCCTGAGACCAGAAGTTAGAGGTCCTGTCACATACCATGCACCATGCTAGGGTCAGGACAAGAGTTCCTTCCACTCTGGTGCCCACTCTCATGTGTGTGGTGGGTTGTGATAACCTTCACTTTAACTAGGCCCAGTTAGGTGGGTTTGAGATGTCACTTCAGAAGATTCCATCAAGGAGGCACTACATCCAAAGTAGTGCTAATTGTGTGAAATCAGGAACCAAAGCAAAATGGAACAACATGTACTGCTATTCTCAGGAGACTCCTCATTAGTCACAGGAAGAGACAAGAGCAAGAGCAATCTAAATAAATCTGCAAGAAGCTGACCAACAAGTTCAAAATTGTCACAAAGAATATCTGAACTGTGGATTTAGATCTACAGCACTGAATGATAGACCTTGTCCTAAACCAGTGGTCCTAAAGAGAGAGCCCCTGCCTCAAGGGGACATTTGAAATATTTAGAATGTCTAGAGTCATATTTTGATGTTAAAACTGAGAGGTGCTACTGGCATCTGAGAGGGAGAAGGCGGAGATGCTGCTAAACCTCCAGCAATGTATAGGATAGTCTCCCACAACAAGGAATCCTCTGGCCCAAAGTAAATGTTAGTAGTGCTGAGGTTAAGAAACTCTGACGACTTTATGTACTGTGCCTTGACATACAATTGAATCATAGAGATACACATATAAAATGTGTAAAGTATCTATAAAATTAAATACATATATATACACATATATATGTATATATATAACAATATGCTCTCAAAACACTTTTTCCCCATATTTTTATTGGTGCATTATGGTTGTACATATTAATGGAATTTGTTGTTACATATGCATACCTGCACGCAATCCAACAATATAATTTGGTCACCATCATTCCCCAGCACTTCCCCCATCTGAAGGGGATTGTGAATCAAAACAAGAGTTTGGGCATCATCAGAATAACCCATAATAAATGCTTGATAAAAGCTACTGTTTGCCTTTATTTAAAGACTGGGTTAACTGTTTGAATCCATGTTGCAGGAATTATTGAAGCATCTGTGATTGTAGATTATTAAATAGAAGATGAAGGAACATGTGTTCTGTCTTTACAACACTGAAAATGTATTTTGTAGAAGAAAGGTTTGTCTTCCTGGTGTATCTCCAGAAGGCAGGACTAAAATCATTGGAATCAAACACCAAAGGGACTATTGTCAAACAATGGAAGGAAGGTTTTCTAACAACTGTGTCCAGACAATGAAATGAGCTGGTACACTATAGGTAGTTACTCGGGATGGGATGTTGGCCAAAATGAGCCATGTGAGTCTCAGCTCAACAATTCTGCAAATTTGTTCTTTAAGAAATACGAACAGCATTTAAAGCAGTTTTTGCTGGATACTGTTGGGCTACATGATGTATTTAAACCAGAGGTGGCATATTCTTGCCTTTAGAAATGTGTTTTCCAAAATGATGTTAATAACATTTTGCAAATTAACAAAAAAGCAAGCGACTTTACAAAAGCAACCCAGGTTATGCAGGGTTCTCTTACAATGTGAGGGGATATGTCAATTTCATTGGAAATTTCATGTTAGAAATTCATAGTGGAAACATGAATCTCCAAATGTACTACTTTAAGGGACCAACAGACAGCAGCAACATGATTCAGTAGCATGAGTCTGGTGACAAGGGAACACTAAAGAAAAGTTGGGAACAGATGAAAAGAATCAAGTTCACTTCAGTTCACAGGGACCACTAACGGCCATTTCATCATCTAGAAGATACCAGTCAGTTGATCTCAGATGAAGCCTGAGTTAAAATTGCATTATCACCTTGCCTAGCTGAAATTAAAGTTTTATTTCTATCATTTTTTTTGGAGTTTAATGGAAACATTGAAAAGTTGAAAAGAGTCCACTATGAAATATATAGAAGTTAGTGAATGTTTTCCCAGTGAACAAAAACTGGCTTTGATATTGGTTATATAACCTTCTTATTTTCTTGGATCAAACTAGACAGGGATGGCACACATACCTTTTGACATTGGTTACTGTTCAGAGAAAAACCACAAGGCCTAGAAGTTTCAGGTTCATTCATTCTCTGGTGCTAAACAATCTCCCCAGGAAGGTGGATATATTTTCCAAGATAGCGGTTTCATCAAAGAACAGCCGATAATGACAGATAAAGAGCTGCCTGGTGGCTTGAGCTTACGTCTGTTTCAAGGATTTACTGAATATTAATTGAACCACTGCTTTTGTTTGAGACCAAGTCCTTGTGGTCGGTGATTGCCTTGTGTCGTTAAACCTGGCCACCGATTGTTTTTGCCCCACAGGATCTACTTTACCAAACCAAAGGAAAACAGAACAATTAGATGTTTTAAAAACATAAAAAGAATCTGGATTTTAAAGTATGCACTCATTTATGTGGTCATGAAAAAGAGTTTGTGTACATGATCAGAGATTTCTGTTTCATGCCATAGAGTCGCACACTGTGAGTGATGGAGGCAGAATGAAGTGACCTGGATTCAGTTCCTATTAAAGGAAGTCTGAAACCCCACCTGGCTTTATGTAGACATCTTCACCAGAGTCATCTTGTTCCTAGACCTCCGGAACTGCACAGCTGAGCTTTCTACTGCCTGTCACCTTACATTTTCCTTTAATTATTTGTAAAACATTCCATTCGCCTCCCAAACTGTAAGGTACGTTCCACAAGGTCATGGACACTCCTGAGACTTCCTGTATTCCCTGATGTTATTTCTAACTTATCAGCTAGGATATAGGCACATAAAAGTTTCCAAAATGCATCTTGATTGATTTGAGTGGCACAGTGGCTTGAGGTGATGGAAAGAGAAAGAGGGCTTCTGTGGTGTCCAAAAGAAGACCAGTTTTCAAAGGATTAATTTGTGACATGTAAAATGTGAGTTAAATTAAGGGAACGATAAGCTCTGGGAAGGAGACTTGTTCCAACTCTGAGCTGAGACAGGACCCTTCACAACAGAGATAGACATGTTTGAATGATGAGGAGAAATATTTGTCTATATCAAAATGGATGTGTTCTTCAAACGATGTTTAATTTCCTTATGACATTGTGGATTAAGGTGGTGTATTACCAGATTAAGCATTTTAGTTCTTTGAAATTTTTATTTGCATATCTCCTCCTTACTTTTCAGGTTTTAGTCACCATAAATGTTGATCTAATAAAGACACACTGAGAAACAAATGCAGGCTCATTTGGTTGCTTTATTTACCAGCATCAGTCATGGGAAATGAATTTACTATCCTTTTACAACCAATGGTCTCGCCTCCATTAACTTGTGATATCAACGGAAGGTAGTGGGGAATTTATCTTAAAATCAGCATCCCATTAGAATTTCAACCTGATATCTTCTTACCTGATCAAGGCAAATGTCTGGACTGAAGCCATGAAGTGTAGATAGTGCCTGAAGTTAAGTGAATGTCATGTCCACTGCTCCATGACTTGTTCAAAAGCCACAGGGATGTCTATGTAAATACCAATGTCTTTGACATGTACAATTAATCTATGCATGAGTCAAAATGCTGCCTCCCCTCCAAGAGAGGAGCGATGGATTTTCTTTATATCAGGGCACACTCAGGCCCCCCACTGTTTGGGTAGCTTTTATAAAAATCAGTGCACTGCTGAGGTCCTTCCTGAAGAATTTAAGTTAATGGTAGCATCGGCCTTGTGAGTCACCATGCCTATACATTTCTAAAAGGCACCCATCACGGGTTTCCTCTACTTTTGTATCAATTGCAGGAGAGAAAGGGTGACAGTTTTGTATCGACTGAACAACTTTTACCTGTAAGGCTGTGTATCAGGCCTTAAACTTGTTGACTTTTCAGTGACACTCTGAGTTAGAGATGGTAGTCCAAATTTATATAAGAGGAAACTAAAGCCCAGAGAAGAAACTTGTTCAAGGTGCACAGTTAATGGATGTAAGTTGGGATTTGAATACAGATATGTCTTAAAGCATAGTGCATGATGGGTAATCTTTCTTTTTTCTCCCTTTAAAAATAAAAATTTTCAATCTGCAATTCTACCACCTTAATCACATCATATTTATAGAGCTAGACTTTATTGAGTTTTGACTATGTTCCGCAGCTTCATGTACTACACATTCAACATTAATTCTCTTTTTAATCTTCATAACAGTCCTGCAAAGAAGGTATAATTATTTATTATCACTATTGTTAATAATAATTTATTATTTTATTATTATCACTATTGTTTTAGTCAGCTTTATCACTACTCTGACTAAAGGACCTGACCAGAACAACTGTAGAAAAGGAAAAGTTTATTTAAGGGCTCATAGTTTCAGAGGTCTTAGTTCATATCAGGCCGGCTCCATTCCTCCCAGCTCCAGGTGAGGCAGAACATCATGGAGGAAGAGTGTGGCAGAGGAAACCAGTCCACATGGTAACCAGGAAGCAGAGAGAGCAGTCTCCATTTACCAGATACAAATACATACCCCAAAGCTAAGCCCCAATTCCCACCTCCTCCAGCCACACCCTACCACTTCAGTTACCACTCAGTTTGTCCCTATCGAGGGATTAATTCATCGATTGGATTAAGGTTCTTATAAACCAATCATTTCTCCTCTGAACCTTCTCGCATTGTCTCACATGTGAATATTTTTGGAGAAAAAACCATAACACCTATGTTGTACATGTGGAAACTGAGGCATAGGATTATAATCTAAATTACTCACAATCTCATGACTATGAAACAATAAGGCAGGCTTTGAACCCAGGAGTGTGGTTTCAGGGCCTGCCCTTCTAAACCGACTCTCCTCAACTGCTGTAATCTGTATGTTATTCCATGTTAAACACAAGCACAGACTTGGCTCTGACCTTAAAGTGTTCCACTTAGTATATTGATATGTAATTACCTAATAGGGACTCAAAATACAGCTTCTCTGGGTGTCTCCCTTCAAAATGGTTTATAAACTAGCTGAATCAGACTGAATAAATAATACTTTACTGCACACTGTGTTTTTTACATGTTTAGGAGTCAGTTTCTTCCTGTGGTAATGGTATTTCTCAGAAAGACCAATTTTATATATTCTATTAAAAACACAGGAGAGTCTTCAATAAAATAAAATTTATATGATGTTTGCCAACCAAATTATCTTTTCTGATCAATAAATTAATCACAGATGGTGTATGGGTCAAAGTGAATTATATCCAAGCGTTCACATTATTTTAAGTAGAGGACTCAAAGTAACATCTTAGAATTGCTTTGAGTTTTTTTAATAAAATAAAATAAATGGGCATCTTGCTTGCCTTTGAAGATCCCTTTGCTAATCTCAGATTGCCATCTGAAATTTTAATTAGTGATTTAAAATGTGCTTACACAAAGAACCTTGTCCAAGTTGTCTCTTTCTGCCAAATTAAACTATTAAACTAAGTAACCTAATTAAAATCCTTTTAGCTTTTAATCAATATTTTATTTACATTCATATTTCCTGGGAAGCTTGATGAGTTTTTTGATGTGATAGTTATTTTTGCCCCATTTATCAAAGGTTGTTTTTAAGAAATTCTCTCCTAAGGAGGCCATGGAGTCTGCAGGACACTGATGGGGACAACTTGGGGTCACGCCCCTGGCTTGCACAGAAAGGTGGGAGGTGCTTGTGCCATTTTCAGGAGGGGCCCTTTCCTCTGTTGTAGGCAACAGAGCTGCTTCTTGTTCGATGCTTAGCCAGTCCCTCCACCTTCCCTTTGAGATACCCTGGCAACATACTTGGAAGGATAACAGGGAGGGAAACCACAATGTGCTCTCTCTCCCAGCCCATAGGTGGGAACACTGTGCTCTCCAGGTCAATATGCTCTCTGTCCTGTCCTTCCTACTCTTAAGACTCAAATAGTTTATAAATTTATGAAAATAGCATACATTGTTACCCCATCAACCTTCTTCATCCATTTCATTTCCCAGAAGTAAAAATTTTCAGATTCTTAAATAAATATATTTATCAATGTCTCTAAATAGCATACTTATATTGAAACTTCTCAAGTTAATAAACTTTAGGTAGCACCTATTAATTTCTCACTGCAAAGATAATTATTTAACTTTCCTTAATCTCCCTCAGTGTCCTTCCATGCACACACACACACACACACACACACACACACATATTTTATCCTTGTATCCTATTCTCTAATATATCTACAGCAGAATTTGGTTATATAAGAATTTAATGTTTACATTTCTATAACCTTATGAACACTATTCTCTCTCTCTCTCTCTCTCTCTCTCTCTCTCTCTCTCTCTCATACTGGGGATTAAACCCAGGGGTGCTTAACCACTGTGTCATATCCCTATGGCATAGTTTTTCATAGTTTTTATTTAGAGACAGGGTCTCACTAGGTTGCTTAGGGCCTTGCAAAGTTGCTGAGCCTGGTTTTGAACTTGTGATCCTCCTGCCTCAGCCTCTCAAGCCCCTGGGGTTACAGGAATGCACCTCCATGCCTGGTGCACCACTATTCTCAGCTGTCATATGGTGGAGTATAACTTCCCCTTTCTTGCAGGAATTCTCCTTAAATTTGATTCTCATTTCTCTGTTTTCTTAGTGTCTGTAGTTAAGCCTCAAATCCTTCCCTAATTGGAGCTTCCTGGAACCTTCTGACCTGCTCCAGCGCAGTGGTTGGGCTTGATCTTTTTGGGTGGTATACAGCTGTCACTCTGAGAGCACATTCACCACTTTGGGGGCGTCCTTCATTTCTCCGTGGACCACAGCATCTTTCCTGAATGCCAGTCATATCTTACTTGGTTTGTTCTCATGTCTTGTTAGAAGTCATTCCTCTATAGTTGAGAATGAGTATCTGGGAGATAAATTTTCTGACATATAACTTGTCTGAAAAGTGTCCTCATTCAAATCTTGCACTACTTAGCAATTTTTCCTGGGTACACATATTTGGATTGATGTGACATGTTTTTTCCCCAAAATAGATATAACAATATCTCCCATCCTACACTCTTAGAATGTGACTTTGATTTCCCTTTCACTAAAGGTAGCATTTCCATTCCCTGAGCTTGAATCTGGACAGAATTTTGACTATGGTGGTGTTGTGGTTTTAGTAATGAGGTGTCCTGCTGGACATGCTGGCCCATGCCTGTGATCCCAGAGACTCAGAAAGCTGAGGCAGGAGCATAGCAAGTTCAAAAACGACCCTCAGCAATTTAGTGAAGCCCTCAGCAATTTAGTGAGACCCTGTCTCTAAATGAAAAATATAAAAGGCTGGGGATGTGGTGTAGCACCTCTGGGTTTGATCCCTCATACCATACCTGCCCCCGCCAAATTATGAGGTGTCCCCACAAAGTTCATGTATTAGACAAAGCTAGAAAGTGTAGAGGTGAATGTTTCAATTATAAGAGCCTTCCCTGTGCATTAATGCAGTTGAATGGATTGACTGGTTGGTAACAGCAGGCTGGTAGGGTGTGGCCAGAGGAGGTAACTCACTGTGGGCATAACTTTGGGGTATATATTTTGGCCCTAGGGAGGAGTTGCTCTCTCTGTCTCCTGGTGTCATGACCTGAGCTGTTTTCCTTTGCCCCACCCTTCTGCCATGATGTTCTGCCTCACCTTGAGCCCAGAGCAATTGAGTCGGTAATCTATGGACTGCGATTTCTGAAACAATGAGTACCAAATTAACTTTTCCTCCTCTAAAATTGTTTTTGTCAGGACCGTTGGCCACAGCAGTGAGAAAAAGCTGACTACAACAGGTGGAATAACACTATGGTGATTCCAAGGCTAGAACACAGAAAAGTTCTACAGGGCTTTCTTATTATTTTTCCCCTTTGGACACTTGTTCCTGGAACCCATTGAGCAGGTGATGAGTATGAACAAATCACCCAATGGAGACACTACCATGGAGAGAAATCTACCAATTCTTCAGCCACGAAAGTGAGCTAACTTGGAAGTGGATCCTTCTGAGCAGTCAAGCCAGTAAATTCAAGCTACACGGAGCAGATCAGCCATCCCTCAAGGACCTTAAACAAATTGCAGATTTAGGAAAAATCTTGAGGCTTGGGATTGTTTGGTTCTGCAGTAGAGCTAATGGGATTCTCATAGGGAAGTAATGAGCATTAAGCCATTCTAATTTCTGACTGACAATATTTTTAAATTTTTATGAAAATTTATAGCATTTATTCTTTGGCCCCATGCAGGAATCATACAAAGCTGAGCCCTAGTGTGATTTTTTTTCTTTCATTGTGTTAAGCATTGACTCAATGGACCCCTTAATCATGGTAAGTAATTTTGCATCAGTTATTTGATGATTCTTCTCTTGCTTCTATTCTTTCAGGATAGCTCCAGGAATTTTGAATCTTTGAACTGATCCCCCAATACCTTATCTTCTATTTTATTATGTTTCATTCTTGTTTTTTTCTATCTTTTTATGTTTTGTTCTACTTTCTGGGATATTTCCAAGCATTCTTTGAGAATTTCAATTTCAGCCTGTTGTCAGAAGTGGCTTAACAATGGCTTAACAGTGGGAATACTTTCTGAGAAATGTGTTGTTTGGTGATTGTGTCATTATGCAAATGTCATAGAGTACTTACACAAACCAAGATGGTCGTGACATTACAAGGTGATACAATCTCATGGTGACATTATTGTATATTTGGTTCATCATTGGACACAAGACTATTTTGAAATTCCAAAGATTTGCTCTTTATTCTTTGATGTTTAATAGCATCCTCCCTTTTTTTCTTCTTGTTCCTTATAAATGCAAATTCTAATCCAATCTGCAAGATTGGATCAATGATAGCTAGTTTTAAAAAAATCTTTCTTTTGTTCTTTTATGTTCTTTTTTTTAAGTCTCCTAGGGAATCAAGCCTAGAAAAAAAACAACCATGTTTACATAGATGCTATTTTTCTTTTACTTTGACTTTAAGACAAAACAAAAGCAAATACTTTTCTGCATTGTCTGCCTCTGCCAGTTTGCATTTTTTATTTTGTTTGCCTTGACTTCTGTCTTGTATTAGAGAATATTCAGGGAAACCTGATGGTCATCAGTTACCCAGTCGCATTAAGTATGGAGCACCAAGAAGCAGACTAGAGGTCCCATGCCTCCTCTTGTCCATGGTGAGCTCTTTTTCAGGCAGAGTTGGGTGGATAGGCCATTCTATAGTAGAAGCCCATACACCAGCAAGGGACCTTTGTTCTTTGACTTGGTCACATTTATTTGGGAAGAATTTTACAATGTTCTCTTTACTGTAAGACTGGCTGTAAGAGTTCTAGAAATTGAATGGAGCAGAGAGAAAGAAACAAGGGTGAATGAAGGTCATTTCACGCAGAATATGTGATTTCACCTCAGCTGTGCCTGGTATCCCCTTTTTCTGTCTCCAAAGAATAAAATCTCCCTTTTTTTTTCCAAGTAGTCCTTGAAGAAAGTGGACATTGGATCTCAACTATAACTGTTTCTCAAAAAGAATTGCTAAAATTATCCTGTTTCATACTGCATCATCCATCTCTTCCCTCTCCACCCACCCCAAACACACACACACCACCACCTCCAAGGGGCCTGAGGCAGCCGATTTCTGATCATTCTGCAAAGAAAATTGTGTTGTCTCTCTCTTTCTTTCACTTCCTTTTTTCTTTCTTTTATATTTTTTTTGGGGGGTGATGGTCCTCTAAATTCATAACAACTAGCCCTTTTGCTTTATAGCTTCCAACATATTGTGTTCCTCTATTCTGTTCATTTTTTCTCTGTCCTTGTGGCTTAATGAAGGAAAACAACAAAAATGGAATCAATTTTATACTTTGATTATATTGCATGGTGTGTGATGATTGGCAGCTAGCTGACTGGTCTAGGATGGTCTCATTTGGCATCTGAAGGTTGACTGGTTTTTGGCTGAGGTGATGAAGATGGTTGAGTCATGAGTCTCTCATCATCCCACAGGATTATTCTCATGATGGTTCTCATGAATTTCCAAGAGCAAAAGCAGGAGCATGCCAGTCCTGATTGCACATGGAACACTGTCACTTTTCCACATCTTATTTGTTAAAGCAAGTCACGAGGGAAACTCAAATTCAAGTAGTGAAAACACATTGATGAAAGTAACTACAAAGAAATATTTTAAAAGGTTCTGATATACAGAGTGGCAAAGATCTGAAATTATTCTTACAATCAACCGAGCAGTTGCATTCAATTCATCAGTTTAATCAGAATCTCCCCATATATTAACCAGAATAAAGGCCCATCAAAGATGTCCATATGTGAATATGTTATTTTCAATGGGAAAGGGGCTTTGCAAGTGTAACTAAGTGAAGAACCATGAGACAAAACGATGACCCTAGGTTATCCTGGTGGGCCCATGAAATCATAGGAGGATGACGGGGAGATACCATGGCGGAAGCATAGGTCAAAACTCTGCCATTGCTGATAGAGGACCACAGCCCAGAACACAGAAAGTTTGTAGAAGATAGAAAGGACAAGAAAAGGATTTCACCCTAGAGGCCCCAGAAGGAATGCAGCTGTTCTGAGAACTTGGTTTTAGGATTTATGACTTCCCAAAGTGTAAGAGGACAAACTTGTGTGGCCTTTATCCATTATCATCTGTGGCGATTCAGCATAGTAGTAAATAGTGAACGGACACATCTCACTCTTTTTTCTGCTCAAACATGATAGATGAGGGTTTCAGCCAAATCTGCATACCATTTCTCTTATTTTCTTCAAAAAAGGCATTTGCTATGGTTTGGATCTTAAATGCTCCCCACAGGCCATATGCTAAAGGTTTGGTCCCCAGGTTTGGTTCCACTTGTGACATCTTGCACCTAAGAGCTGGAGCTTAATAGAAGGAAGTGAGGTCTCTGGGGGTGTGCCTTGAAAGGGTCATTGGGACCCTCCTCCTCTTCTCTCTCTTCTTCCCAGTCACCACGAAGTGAGCAACTCGACTCTCCACATGCTCCTGACATGACGTGCTGCCTTGCCACGGGCCCAAGAGCAACACAGACAGCTGATCATGGACTGAAAACTCTGAAACCATAAGCCAAAGTAATGCTTCCCTATTTAGAAATTGATTTTCTCAAGTATTTTTTACCCAGTGATGGAAAACTAACACAATAATCTATTTTGGAAAAATAAATTTTCATTATAGGTATTTATATCTTCAGAATCAAGAAGTACTCCAGTTTTTAATTTAATTTTCAACATAAACTAAATTGATTACTAAGAAAGTATTTATCCATATAGTATAAGAAAGGTATATAATACCTATGAACATTTATCAATTTTATTAAACCATATTCTACTTTCTTCATAGAATATCAATTCACTCAAGGAGTCACTGAATAGTTATTTTATTGAGTGCCTACCATGCACCAGGCATGTGTGAACAAAAGAGATGAAACTTCTGCCCTCGTAGAGTTAATGCTTTACTGTAGAGCACAGAAAACACACATTTTAAAAAGAGAGTAATGTAATCGCAAGTTCTAATAAAGGAAAACAGCGCTGTGCTAGAGCTTAACTGGGGATTATGAGGTACAGAAAGGCTGCCGCTTGGGCTACTTTAGCATCTTATAAGACTAGCTCTTTGAGAAGGGGTGACTTACAGACTCATGGAAATCTTCCGACTACTTGGTCCAAATTAAGAGAAGGAGCGGGGCGTGGTGGCGCACGCCTGTAATCCAAGTAATTTGGGAGGCTGGGTCAGGAGGATCGCGAGTTCAAAGCCAGCCTCAGCAACTTAGCGAGGCCCTAAGCAACTCAGTGAGACCCTGTCTCTAAATAAAATACAAAATAGGGCTGGGGATGTGGCTCAGTGGCTGAGTGTCCCTGAGTTCAATCCCTGGTTACAAAAAAAAAAAAAAAAAAAAAAAAAAAGAAGAGAAGGAGTTTGCTTGTTCTGACATTTGAGTTTTCTACATCAATCTTAAATCCTACTGATCATTATCTGTACATCCTCATGCATCACTTCTTTCTAGTCTCAATTTTCTACCCAGGCTAAGATTCTTACATGGATATTTAAAAAGACTCTTATGCAGTGACTTGTTTTTGTGCCCCAGTAGTCTAGATGAATGCAGGACATTCCCCAGTGACTGAGAAATCAGTTCAGAAGATGGGAATCAAGGGGCAGATGTCCCACAGGGGATTTAAGGTACTTCCGTAGGCAGGCACAGTCATATTTCCGGGCTGCACACTTTGGGTAGGGGTGCCTCATACTGACTCAAGGGCAACATGAGTATACCTTCTCCACAGAAGAAACTGAGTGCTGGTGGAGCTGAAATAAAATCTACAGATCCACTCCTCTGGCTCCTTGTACCCTCCTGATCCAGTTCTGTGTTCTTCACAGTGCCAACCAGGGGCATGTGCAAGCTACCAAACTGGGCCAAGAAAAAGTGTAATGAATTTTCCTACCTCTTTATACAGTAAATAGGAGAACATTTACAGAAGCCATAGCCTTGTCTTCTAGATTTCTTTTTTCCTTTGCTTTTTCTAGCTGTTCTGGTGTTTAGTAGGTACTTTTCCTGTCTTAAATAACATCATCTAGGGTGAAATATTTTTTAAAAGATTATTTAATCAAAACACATCATTATGAATGAATAAAGAAACTGTGGTATATATACACAATGGAATATTACTCAGCCATAAAGAAAAATAAAATTATGGCATTTGCAGGGAAATGGATGGAATTGGAGAATATAATGCTAAGTGAGATAAGCCAATCTCAAAAAAAAGGACAAATGTTTTCTCTGATAAGTGGATGCTGATACATAAAGCAGGGGTGGTGGAGTAAGGGAAGAATGGAGGAACTTTGGATTGTGTAGAGGGAAATGAGGGGAGCGGAGGGGGCTGGGGAAGGAAAGAGGGTAGAATGACACAAGCATCCTTACCCTATGTGCAAGTATGATTATAGGAATGGTATGACTCTACATCATGTACAAGCAGAAAAATAAAAAAGTTGTACTCCATTTGTGTACAATGAATCAAAATGCATTCTGTAGTTATATATAACTAAATAGAACAAACAATAAAAATGAAATAAAATAAAAGTTTAAGTACAACCCTCCCCCCCAAAAAAAGACCAAAATACATAATTTTAAGAGATCAAGTCCAGAGACATCATGTAACTATCTTCAAATCACATAGTAAATAAATCTAGGATCCAAATGTGGGATTCTTGATTCAGCTTCCAAGTTGAAGTTACTGTATTGACCTGCATGCTGTGAAAACAGAGTTTGAAACAAATAGCTGCTTTAAAGATTATTTTCAAGAGGTGTTTGAAGTCAGAAGGTATACTCTTAGAATTATTTCATATCAAGGTAAAAAAAAATTTTGGTGGCAATTGCTTACAAAACATTCTATGATTCTTTGGGCTTACTTATTTTTTTGCTAACTTGTGTGTTCTTGATGGTCAAGAATTTGCTATCTTCTCACTGCATCTATGTCTGGAGCAATTTTATGACAAATTGTCTCTAAATTCTTTTTGTTTCCCCTGCAACAATTTTCAGTGTCTTTATTACTCATAAACTAGAGGAAAAAATAGCCATGCTTCAGAGCTACCTTCAAAGAAAGGCTTCCCCTGCGACAAATCACAATGTTCTTTTTTATTTGAAATACAGCTTTACACGTAGATCTTTCAAGAACAAATTGCAAAGGGGTCTTATCTGGTTATCGACTCACAGAAATAGTCTTGAAATTGTTCTTTCACAAAATCTTTATTTGGCAGTCCTCAAAGATTGTAGGAAATTATTAGATAACAGCTATTTTCTCATCCAACCAGTGCAAGGTGACCACCAGTGCATTTTATTTCTCTTGTTCAGATTTGAAAAAAAAAAAAGGGAAAGAAAATAAAAGAAGACTTCAAAATTCATTAGAACAAAGCAAGCCATCCACTCTATCGACAGGTACATGGAATGCACAAAGTTAATCAAAGGCTTCATACTTTGTTTAGTACCACGATCAAAATTAAATTATTGCATTCATAGTTGATCTCTTTCTGTTGGCTTGTACTTTGAAGCACATCAGGCATGACCAAGTACAAAAGTGCAATCTGCATGCAGTTTCTCTCCTTCCCTGAACCAGACAAAACAATCACAAAGCCCTATTGTGGAGAATAGGGTTGTTTTAGGAATCTTTCTTAGCATAGCCTTGGGCAGCCACTAACCACTAATCACATTATACATGTGAATTTGAAATTTTTCAACAAATCCATACTATAGTTATTTTATTTACCTTTATAAAAGCACAGATAATGACATTCCAAATATAAGCTAGGAAGTGATTAATAACATTTATTGTTATTACCTTTTTTTCTTTGCCTACTGAAAACTCTTTTTTTCTTTTATGTATGCAAAGTCTTCCCAGAAATTCCTCTTCCCTTGGTATAAAAAATCTTTCAGAACCTTAATATTCTCATTGGATGAACCAGATTAAGTTTCTGAGTTTTAAAAATATATGAGCCTAGTCTTTGTATCTAAGAGAATTAGCTAAAAAATTTTCGAAATAACCCCCAGGAAACTGATATTTAAGTGGAAAGACACTCTGTCAATTTAAAATTTTTCCAAAAATAAATGCCTCTGAAACTATAGTGCATACAGAAAGTAAGAGGAAAAATATCTTCAATTATAGTATTACATATGCCTGTAACAGGTAAGTAGAATTAGTATGTAATGCATTTTTCTATTAGTAATTTCTATCACAGGTTTTTGTGAACTCAGTTCTAATATCTAACATGATTGAGCTGGTCACTCCCCTAGCATCTAACTTAAAAACCAAAATGCAAACCGATAACCACAAAAAGGAAATAAACAAGCAACAAACACAAATAGGAAAAAAATGTGTTTTATTGGGGCCTGGGAAAGCAAAACCTTTGACTGTTGGTATCAGAACTCATGGACATTTTCTAAATTACACTTATTTTTTTTCAATTGTTTTTTTTACCTGTATGTGATAGTAGAATGAACTTCGATATAGCATATATATTGGAGTATAATTTCTCATTCTTCTGGTTGGTTTTACATAATGTAGAATCCCACTGGTTGTATAGTTATATATGTATGCAGGTAATAACGTCTGATTCATTCTACTATCCTGCCTATCCACATATCCCTCCCCTTCCTTCAATCCCCTCTAGTTTATGTAAATGAACTCTATTCTTCCCTAGCCCCTGCCCATTGTGAATTAATATCCACAAAGCAGAGAAAACATTTGGTTTTTGGTTTTTTTGGGATTGGCTTCTTTCTGTTAGCATGATATTCTCCAGCTCCATCCATTTATTGACAAATGCCATAATTTCATTCTTCTGTAAGACTGAGTAATATTCCATCATATGTCTATCCCACATTGTTTTATCCATTCATCTGTTGAAGGGCACCTAGGTTGGTTCCATAGTTTAGCTATTATGAATGGAGCTGCTGTAAACATTGATGTGGCTGCATCACTGTAATATGTTGGTTTTAATTCCTTTGCTCATGGGAATGCAAATTGGTGCAACCGTTATGGAAAACGGCATGGAGATTCCTCAGAAAACTTGGAATGAAACCACCATCTGACCCTGCTAAAATTGCACTTCTAATTGTTCACCAATCCCAAGTATTCTTTCTGATTGATCAGTAGTGAAGAAAATCCATTTCCGTTGGGTGAAATGGAAAACATGGTCCATTGAAATTTACAAACCTCAATTTTTAGAGAATCTATCATCTATTAGGCACACTTCCTGTATAAGCTGGTGTTACTCAGATTTAAAAGGAGCCAGTACATGGTTAACCACATTACTTTTTCCATGCCACAGGGTGTTACAGATGTAGAATTCCTGTCATCCTGAGCACCTAAGGGTAATGTGAAACAGTGTCGTGGTCAACCAAAGAGATCAATGTAGCATGAGAGGGAAATACATTTTTATTATTATAGTAATAATAATTTGGGGATTATTTGTTACTGCAGAATAGTAGTAGTCCATTCTGACTGATATGCAGGGCTTCTCCAGCATTTAGAGCTGTAGTACAATTATATGATGAAAACCTAATAATGACAACTTAGCTGGAGGCAATATTGGATTGAAAATCACTTAACTTTATCATGAACCCTTCTCAATACTCTATAGTTAGGTAAACTGCAAATCTCACCTGTGGTTTGAACTTTCTTTCCTAGCACTTTGTGGATACTTCCAAGTTTTAAAAATGAATAGATTGTTCTAGAGTTCAGTGGGGGAAGATAATCAGAATCAATGATTCAGTGTGCAAGATTACCTGGAAGGAAGGGTTGAATTTACTGGAACATGAGTCAGAAAGAACTTAACACGTCTATAGAGTGAATTGTAAGGATTTCTAAATTAGTTTTAAGACTCAAAAATTCAATAAATATGTATTTCTATATATCAAAGGTTTATGATAAGATGAAACTATAAGATCTGTGAAGAATTAAATTGCATGAACAAAGTGACTACCCAGAGTCAAACCTTTCTAATTATTAGGGCATGTCATATGAATTCTTCAAAATCACTTCTGTGAAATTTTTCCAACATCATGTCAACCTCCACCTAGTAGCCTAGAAAATGGACGAGCCCCATTCAGAAAACTTCGTATTGAAGTGTTGCATTAGTTACTTATAATTCTATTATAATTATTCATATATTTATTGAATTTTCTATGTTCTTTGGGGTAATACATTATGTTAGCAACAATTAAGTTGATCTAGCGTCTACTTTGGAAGCATTGAGTCTATTTTATTTGGATCTCAGTAATCACAGAGATATCTTTCTTTGCTCTAGAAGTGTTTGTGGAGGTATTTTATCCCTCTCTGACTCTAGAAGATAGGAAATGGTTGATTAAGTAGACAGGACTCAGTTTCTATATAGCTGTATATTGTCTCTTAAATCAGCTCTTCCAAATATTCATTATTCTGTATGATGTTATTGCTGCTATTGGATGTATGTCTGTTTTTAAATATAAATATGAAAAGACAGGTAGAGGCTGTAAGTGTCCATACTTTCAATTTCCAACATCAGTGTAGAAATTTGACTCATTTCCTACCTGAAAGAATCCATGCCTCTCTTCTACATGTAGGAAAATATGTGTGGCATTTTCTATGTAGAAATAGATGACCTAACAAATTTCAGTGTTTTTTTTTTTTTAATGAATTTTATTGGACCGTGAACTTATTCTCACAATATACAGGACACTTGTGACTTTGAAAAGTCCTACTAGTTCAGATAAATAATCAGCAAAATTAAATTGGCGAATATGGGAACAGTGCTCTCACACGGGAAGAAAATTTGAACAAAGAAACCTGAAAATCAGAATCTGTCATCTACTTACTCTGTGACTCACGTAAGTCACACAAACCCTTGGCCTCAGCTTCCTCATCTCCAAAAAAAAAAAAAAAAAAAAGAAAGAAAGAAACAAAAACAAACAAAAATCTTTGAAGTATAAATGGAAGAAATATATCAACTAGATTTTGATGGATTTCTTTATTTACCTTGATATGGTGGTAAATGTTTATCAACTATTTTTCTGACAAAAAATAAATAAATAAACAAACCCCTTGTTTGAGGAGTTTGCCATTTCTGTCCTGTAAATACTCCCTACAAGAACAGCTTTAGGCTATTGACATAAAGCATCACTGAATGCAGAACTGGAAAGAGTTGCTGATGATCAGTTTCCTGGGCAGTAGGCTGGCCCCGGTGTACCACTGCTGCATTCTTGCAAATAAGATGATGAATGGGAACTTCATGAAATATTTGAATTCCCAGAATCTTCTCTAAATTTTTATGATTTATGGCCTGTTGCTTTTCATTTGGCATTTAAATGCACACTGTCTTGAAGGGTCTCATATTTATATCTTGTGCTTTTTTAATGTAAAATATTTTATGATTCTTTGATAGCTATTCTCATTTTTCAAACCAGAACATATGTTACTTAAGGAGAAAGTCTTCTGTTGTGCCTCTTCTACATCTTGCCCTTTCTGAAGAGATGCCCGTGCAACAGTTTGCAATGTCTGAGTAATGTTACAATGTCCCCTCGCTCACTCCAGTCCTGGCTAAATTCAGCTTAATGTTTTCATTTACAACCATGGTTGTCAAACAATAAGCCTAAGTGGCTACTTTGCTAGAAGACCCTATGCTGGAAGGCATATGCCAGTTTTATTTACATTTGTTTTAATTTCAAATTTCAAACATAATAATAATTAAAGGGAAAGAGGCTGAGAAAAAAAATGTTCCATAGAGTTTTATATTGTTTTATATTAAAATTTTGTCAAGCAATCAGCTCACAGCGTAGCCTACTTTCTTCCAGTGTAAATGATCAGACTGTAAAGTACTGACAGAGCTGCTTGCTGTCTTAAAGAATGATTCACCATTTTGTTGTTTACAGGCACAAATGCTCAATCTGATTACAAAATATGCTTCAAACAGCTGTTAAAAGGTTCTTTGGTTCATTTTTGTTTCTAAGACATAGAATATTAATATTGTTGAATGTTCAAATTATGCAAGTGACATTCATTGTAGAGCTTAGTATTAATTACCAACAGAATCAATGAGAAGAACAAAAGGCAATTGTTTGATTCAAAATAAAAGGTTGGAGGCATTCACATGTGTGTATATGTGTTTATTTTCTGTTACTCTAATACACTGCATCAGGAGACAAACGGGTATTCATCAAAATGAGCTAGTTTAATGGAAAATCAGTGCAATTCAGCATCCTTTCCCAAATTGGAGTAATTTAGATACAAATAAATTATAATGGTGCTTTTCCCAGGCTTCTTATCATGTGCCAAAAAAGTGTTCATTAGCTATCTCTTCAGAGCCTCAGACCACTAAGAACCACTGTATCTGTATGGGAGCACACAGCCACTACATCACCACACAGCACTGGTTGAGAAGATCATTCGCATGTCCAGGACAAGAAAACAAAAGAACATGCATCATTTTGCTTCTGTATGGAAGCTTTAACAAATGAGAATCTAAGTTTTCTCCTAATGGATCCACTTATATGAAATTAAGTTTGTATCGTTGTTTCGAAAAATGGCGGGAATGAAAGCAGAAATTATGTTTTCTGTCTAGGAGTTATATGGAAAATCAGCAGCTGAATAAATAAATTCTGCTTCTGTTTTGCTCTGATATAGCAAAGTAGTGTTATATTTCTGTAATTCATGGACTATGAAAAATTATAAATAAAGCAATATGATGATTCCACTAACTAGTTAATTTTATCCTTAGGTAAATCTTTGATGGCTTTTTAAAAAATTTTGTGATTTTATTACACACTTCATATCAATAAACTTGAAAGCAGATTAATTAAATTTATAAGTCTGAACAACAGAGAAGAATTCTCTGAAGAATATGGACAGAGCCTCAATGACCTAAGAAATAATTACAGAAGACTCAACATTTGTATTTTTGCAATCTAAGAAAGTTGGGAGAAATAGGGTGGGGTTGATGTTGTATTTGAAGAAATTATGGATGAGAACCTTCCAATCTGGTGAATCACAGACATACAGATTTAAGAAACTGAGCAAAATTCAAATATTTAAAAAGTGTAAAGATGTAGGGATATAAAAGGAACTGGGTGTTCTACCATTTACTTGAGTGGAAAAATGTTGAGTTACCTATATCTGTATTAATGTAGACTTAGAATAACAACTACAATGATTGCACAAATGATTCAGTCCTATATAATACAAAGAGATATACTCAAAAATGCTAGAAGTAAATCAAGATAGAATCCCTCCAAATGTTCAAGTAACTCTCAAGAAGGAAAAAAAAAAAGAGAGAGAGAGAGAAATAGAGCCCTGAAGGAGCAGAAAAGACAAAAAGAAAACAATAATAAAGTGCCCAATTTAAATTCAAATATATTAATAAGTAACTCCCATGTAAATAGTTTAAATAAACTATGCAAAAGACAAATGTTGGCAGAGTGGATAGAGAGCACGACCAACTCCATGCTGTTTATAAGAAACTCACTTCAAATTAGATGACATAGGAAGGTAGAGAGTAAAAAAATGGAGACATACACCATTTAGACATTAAACAAAAATCTTTTTAAGAAGAACCAAGCAGGAATGACTGTGTCGATATCTAATGATAAAGTATTTCAAAGTAAAGAATATTATTAAAGACAATTATATATTACACAATAATAAAAGAATCAACCCAACAGGAAAACATAAGGATTCCAATTGTGTGCACATCAAACAGAGACTGGAATTACATGAAGCAAAGATGGAGAACTGAAAGAAGAAACAGACAAAGCCACGATTGTAGTTTGGAACTTCATCACCCCCTCTCAGCAATTGATAGATATGCCAGACAAAACCAGTAAGGCTAGAAATTCTGGAAACTATAACCAAAGGGGCTTAGTTGACATACATGGAACATGGCACCCAACAAGAATAGAATATGCATTTTCTTTAAGCACCATGGAACATTCACAAGATAGACTATATCCCAGTTCATAAAATAAACGTCAGCAATTTAAATGAATTTGTATCATATACAGTGTGTTCTTTGATCATAATGTACTAATAATCAATACCAGAAAGAGTGAAATATCCTAAGCACATGGAAATTAAACATCCTACTTCAAAATACTCTATGATAAAAGGCAAGGTTTTAAAGGAGATGATTAATATTTTATATAATATTAGATAATATATTAATACATTAGATTAAAAATGAAAACAAAACATATACAAAGTGTAATGCATAGTTACTGTAATTCTGAGATAATTTCATCATATGAATTAATTACGTAAAAAGTTAGGGGGAAAATCTCAAAATAATAAGTGTATACATCAAAACTGTAGAAAAGGAACAAAATAAACTTAAAGCAAATAGGGGAAAGAAACAGGGAACAGAAGTCAATGAAGTTGAAAATAAGGAATCAATAGAGAGTATCAGTGAAACAGAAGTCTATTACTTTAAAAAATAAATATCATTTATCAGCTTCTAGCAAGGCTGAAGAAAAGAGAAACCACCAATCGCCAGTACAGGTATAAAATATGATACATCATTACAGATCGTGAAGCTGTCAAAAGAATAATAAGGGCATAGTATGAACAACTTTACACTATTAAATTTGACAAGTTGGTAGAAAAGGAACCATTTTTTGAAAACCAGCAAAAAACTCAATTTAGATGAAACAATCTGAATAATTATATGCTATTAAATAAATAAAAGTCATATTTCAATAGCTCTCTAAAAATAAATGTCCAAGCCCAGTTTGTTGTTCGAGTTAGATAACATCAATTTTTTATGATCTAGTCCAGAAACTAAAAGAGAAGGAGAGAACACTTCCAAACTGATATTATAAGGCTGGCTGATACCAAAGGTCAATCAGGAAAGTGGAAGGAAAAATACCTCAATATAAATCCTCAGGAAAATGTCAACAAATACAGCCTAATGTTGTACACAAAGAAGTATATCTCAGGACTGAGTAAAACTTTTTAACTTCCTCTAAATAAATGTGATCTGTTATATCAATAGTCCAAAGAAAAAGAAACATGATCATATCGATGGATACAAAAAAAATTTGCCAAAGTTCATCATCCCTGCAAGAGAAAACCTCTCGGAAAATTAGGAGTAGAGAGGAATCATCACAATTCAATTAAAAACTAGTAAGTGTGTTTGACAAAATTAGATGGTACAAGATCAGCATACAAAAATTAACCACAGTTCTAAATACTAACAATGATCATAAGGAACTTGATTTAGATGTTTATTACGAATGTATAAAAAGGCTATGCCTTAGAGTAACTAGAACCATCTTGATAAATATTAATAATGTAGGCAGAGTCACTCTACCTAATTGTAAAGCTCACCACATAGCTACAGTAATAAAGCAATGGCAAGATGAAAAGAATACTAAAAGGCATATAATAAAAATGCTAATGACCGATAATCTCAAAAATCCTCAATCTCTCTCATAATTTAAGAAGTACAAAATAAAGACATGCTATATTTTACTTCAATTGCCAAACATTCAAAAGTGTGTCAATAAGTGCATGAGAAAACATAGATTCTTGTGCACTTTCTGTAAAACTTGTTTGCTATTGTTTCTTCAGAGAGCAGTTTATGAATATCTGTCAAACTAAGATATGTGCACCCTTTTGAGAGAGTTTTTATTGTTTCCTTCTGATATTTCTACTATCTATTTTCCTATAGGGTTGATAATTGTAATTCTTGCTGTTAATCGAATATGATTTATTTTGCAGGAGAACATCCACAAATATTTTATACTGAGGCGACATAAGCTATTTTCCTTGTATGTGGGTGGTGTTTTTGCTTTACTTTATAGTGACATTATGAAATTGTGGAGTTTTTTTCTTGAGATCCTTCCATTTGTTTAGAGAAGTAAACTTCAAAATGGTTGCCATGGCTGAAGACATTCTCCGAAGAGAGGCACAGGGTCAGAGGGAGGTGCTTCATTGATGGTTGATCCTTCTAGTTCCACACCAATGTTTTTTTTTTTTTTCCCCATATATTTCATTTCTTTTTTCTTCTTCTTCTGAGTTTTAGGTTTTGTTTTTGTTTTGTGTAAGGGAAATTGGTTCATTGTTTGGATATATCTAAGAACCACTTCAGCAACTTCCACTCTTCCATTAACTCTAGGGGAATGTGTTGGCATCAGTCCTTTTGCATACAACATCCTTTTCATTTTATTTATTCACTATGATTTTATATCATTTTAAGATTCCTTTGTTATTGCTCTGCAAGGCCTCTGAAGGAAGATACTATATAGTCTAGCTTCCTTTTTAAAACATAAGAACATAAGATCAGAAATTCTATTAATGTAAAAATGATCTTTCTTTCCCTCCTCATTCATTTTTTCTTCCTTTTTTTTTTTTACTAATCGCATAACACCAAGTCCATAATAAACTTAGCTTTGCATAAGCAATCATCTGGAGATGGGAAGTATCTTGTGGGGAAATTTGATCCCTAAAACAAGAATGCAAAGAACCTTGTACTGGTTACAGTAAAAAAAAATAATACCAATAATAAGAGAGAGAAAATGCATGAATGGCTCAATTATTCATTCTGTATACCCTCTCCTTTATTCTTATTTTTATATCATTTTATTATTAATGAGGGAAATGAGGACATGTTAAAAATACAAGTTAGAAAAACACAAAAGATATTGAGGGATGGAGTGAGAGAGCTAAGGTAATTCAGTTATTCTAAAAACCCTATTTTACAAGATGGGACACAGTCAGAAAGAAAATAAATGCAGATATCAATTATAATAGGAAAATACCTAATATTTATCATATTCTAAAATATGTAAATCATGTAAATAGATAGAATATTATTAGCATCTGTAGTTTACTTGTCTACACTTATTTTGGGCATATATATATATAGTTTTGGGTATATATATATATATATGCCTTATTTGGGGCATATATATGTGTGTGTATATATATAGTTTATAAAACTAGTATGAAAAACTCTTTTCTTTTTAATCATATGTCATGAACATTTTCATAGTATTTTTTATAAATGCTGTTTTAAATATTTTATTGTATGAGTAACAAAATTACTATAAATTAACAAGTCATTTATTGTTAGATGTTTTTTCTTGTAAAAATACTGTCTTTCTCTAAAAAATCTTTATAGGCAACCATGAATTTTCTTGGGACAAATTTGTAAATGCTTATTTCAAATAGTTAGTAACTCCTCATAAAGATAGTATGAATTTATATTCTCAATCATAGTGCATACTGCTTGTGATCACTAAGACTGTATCCAAACCAAACTACTTGACAAGAACCACGTATAGGAGGAAATTTTTATTTTGAGGTCATGGTTTCAGAGGTTGCCTGTGGAATGTCAATTCCATTTCTCTGGGCCTGAGGTGAGGCTTAGAACATCATGGCAGAAGGGCATGGTGGAGGAATACTGCTCGGCTCATGATAGCCGCAAGTGGGGGTGGGGGGAGAGAGAGAGCGAGAGAGAGGGCAAATGTAAGAGTGTCCTCAATGACTCACTCCCTCCAGTCATGCCCCACTTGCCTGTAGTTACCACCCAGTTAATGTATTCAGATTATTAATCCACCAATGGATTGAATCACTGATTAGATCACAGCTCTCAATCTAATTGCTTTACCTCTGAACTCCTCTTTGGGACACTTCATATTCAAACAATAACACTATCTCTCCATAATCTCATTCACTCTAGTTAATAAGGTTATTTTTAATCTTTGCAACAATGAGGGAGAAGTGTCTCCTCACACTTTCTTGATAACTAATAAAGTAAATTTTTTGTGTGTTGGGGCCGTTTTTGTTAATTCTTTCTAAAATTATCTTTTTCATATTGATTTGTAATGTTTTCATATTGACTTTTAGGAATTATTTTCAGACTGGTTTTAGGACTTCCTTATATATTAAGAACATCAAATTTATTGAATATTGTAAATATTTCTCAGTGCTACAGAAAATCTTAAAAATGTTTAGTAAAATGTGAGTGCAATAATAAAATGGATATACATTTTTTAAAAAAACAATTAGGAAAGAGGAAAGTTTTTTGAGTCCTTTTAGCACTGGGAACTCATATTCTGACCCTGGAGAGCAAACTGAGGAGTCCAACAATTACCATAAAAAGGTTGATTGCATTATGAAGCATCCCTGTGCCCCAAAGCATTGCACAGAAGTTGAAGAGCTTGCAGAACTGAAAAAATTATCCTAACTGATCAATAGCTGTCTAGGTGGTAATCAGAAGAGATTGATGACTTGTTGATAAAGAGTGCTCTTGGGGTCTGGGATTCTGTGGAAGGTCGCTGTACCACAGGGAGACAAGATGGTGACTAGGGTGTGGTCTTAGTAGTTAAGAATAACTTTAATTTCATAGCAAGCTGAAATTCAGTTTGCTCCAGGGAATTCATAAAGTGCAATATTTTTTGCTTAAGTCAATTTGTGGACTGAGACCTACACGCTCTATATTGATTGTGTGTATATGTGTCGTATCATTTCACAAACAGTTTCTATAAAGTCTGAAACTCTTAATGATTATCTCTGAACCATGGCAGAATCTAGGGTGGGACAGGACTCACTGTATATTTTCAAAATGTTTGTAATCTTCAATTTTATTAAGACTAGTGCATATGCTAGATTGATAGTGAAAATAAATGAAGACCTCCATACACCATACCTATTTAGATAGTATATAATATGCATGTCATGTGTCAAATTATACAAACACTATGCATACATATAGATATTTTAATATTTTAAATAGTTAATACTTTTAAAGTTTCGCACTAAATTACCAAATTTTGAATATGAATTCTATATCCATTATTGATTTTTTAAAATATTGGTCATAAAAAGGAGATTTTATTAAGTGAAGGGCATGTGACATGCTTAATAGTAGACAAATGGTCTGCCGCTTATTGTACCTGGAGAAAGCTTACAAAGAAATCCTTGAATTTAACTGGCATTAAACAAACCTCTTTCTCTCCCCCTTTTTCTGTGTCTATCTCTGCCTACCCACTACAGTACTCTTGCTGAGAGGAAGGAAAACAATGCCTCCCTTTGGTTTCCTAGTTCTACCTTTACTGTCTCTTTAGAATTCAATGGATGTAGAAAGGAAGTTATGTTTACATGGACACTACTGAATGTGAATCCCTTTTTCAGTCAAAATGGGCTAATCATTATTCTTCCCTTGAACAGAGGAAAATGACTGCCCTTGCTTTCTGAAACTGGAGTTGCAATATACAGAAATTTAAATAAAATGTTCATTTGCACACAATCCACTTCGCAGTTAGCTCCCTTTGTGTCTGGGAAAGATGACCAGGAAACAAGACCCACACACTTAAGTTTTTGGTGGAATGAAAGGGTTTCTCAAGCTGACTTTCAAAAGATTTCACAAGCTACACATAACAGCTATTTTTAAAGAGAGAAAATAATGAAGACAAATGAATGTTTGAAGGTTTTCTTTTAGATGAAACACATTTACCATAACCAGATGTTAATTCAATATTTCCATTTACTAAATATTATTTTTACCATCAAAATTTGATGAAAAAGAGGAAGAATTTATTCATCAAATATGGCTTTGTCCACTGATAGAACTCTCTCTCTCTCTCTCTCTCTCTCTCTCTCTCTCTCACACACACACACACACACACACACACACACACCACATAGGAGAAATAGGTATTTGTATTTAGGTCAGGCCATCAAATCATATTTTGGCCTTATGCTAGACACAAAACCAAATCATCAAGTCACGGGTGAGGATGATCTGGCTTACTACTTATTTGTTGACCCCATGTTTACATAAATCAATAAAAAATCTATCATCACTGTGCATTTGATCCAGCTTCCTCTAGCAATGTAGTGGGCCTGTTCAAAGACCATTGCTTTCAGCAGTAAATCAGTTATGATCGATCGAATTTATCAACTGGTTAACTAAGAGATTATTTGACTAAATCCTGTTTCTTTATCCAAGCTTTATAGACAGTTTTGATTTTCACTGCCTTGCTTGGCAAGAGAAGCGTGATCAGAAACATGTATTTAACAGCAGTCAGAGCAGTGCTGAGCCTGTTCGTTTCTTCATCCAGGTGGATGGTAACTCAGGTATATTAACCTTCTGAAAACACATTGAAAATAGGTTTCTGAATATATGGTGTATTACCGCGAGACGAAAATGAATTCGAGACAGTTGCTATTCTCCCCCATGTGTGGATATGATTTTCACCCCAAGGTGATGTTTTGGTCTTCCTCCATAGTTACTTTCTGATTTATGTACCAAGTGGAGAGTTTTTCCAACTGAAAGATTTCCTTGAACATACTTGTGCTCTTATCTATCCAGTTTCACATCCTATAGATTCTTGAAATGATTTCATTTAGCTTTGTCTCAAGAATACTATGAGTTGGTCATTTTGATCCCTTTGATTGCAACTGTTAATTTTCCAATTCAAGAATCTCAGCCACATTCTTGAAAATGATTGTTTTCTGGATAAACGTGAAGGGGAGATAAATGCAGTGAAATCTCAACCAGATGAGCACTATCATTTCCCATAGATTTCAAGTGTCACCTTGAGTTGAGCATTTGATGCATGAGTTCTGAAATAGTTTTGGAAAAAAAAATGGTAGTGAATAAATATTTTCTTCAGGATCCAAGACTGAGCTTTTCATAAATTCTGATACTTAGAAGTAATGCATGTTTCCCAATATCCAATGGATTTCCTCCCCAGGAGCCTCCACCTACTTACAGGATACTTTGATTTGGTGTAGAAGAAGTTCTTTACCTTAAAAAATGTTACCTTTAAAAAGTTGCACTCCAAAAATGCAGTCTGGAAAAAAAAAAGTAAAAAAAACCCAAATGTTAAAAAAAAATGACCATATTTTGTGTCTTCAGATTGCCTCAAAGGAAGCAAATACTTTAATGTTTTGGACATAAGGATAAATTCAATCAACAGTAGTTAAGGAGTATTATTAGGTTTATTCATCTTTACTATTGTTGTTATTCACAATGTCTATGTTTTTTATTTCTCTACCGAACCAGATTTTCAGTGTTTTACCTGTGACTACTAGTTCATTATTATCAATTTACCCTATTAACTGACCATTGCCCATATATTCATTTTACATGTTAAAAAGAAAATGACCATGACACTGGCATTCAAAATTCAAAATAAAGTATCTTCTAGAGAGCAGGAGGACATAGAATTAAAGGAGATCACATAAGAAGCTTTACAGATCATGTTTTGTTTTGTTTTTTTCCTTGAAAGACATGAGAAATAGATACAAGAATGAACATTGTGGAATTTGGTAGCACATGCCTGTAGTTCTAACTAGAGAGGAGGCTGCAGCAGGAGGATCACAAGTTGGAGGCCAGCCTTAGCAACTTAGTGGACCCTGGGTCAAAATAAAAAAAATAAATAAAAAGGGCTGTGGATATAGCAGAATGGTAGAATACCTATGGATTCAGTTCCCAGTATTGAAAACAAAAATATTTTTCTCATGCCGTTTGAAGATTTCCAAATATTATTTATATCTCTCCAAGTTTTTAGAAAGCAAAATCTGAGGCATCAAGAGGTGCAGAGGGGCTGGCTGCAGGGTCCCCCACTGAATGTGGCCTCTCACATTGCTTTACCAGCATTTAGGGTGTAACCATATTTCTGCTTCTTAACGTAGTGACCAATTTTTCTCTTATACTACTTTTAAATGATCTCATAATTCAGAATGTCTACAATAAAAAGTATCCATTTCCATTAGTTTAGTATAGGAAGGAGAAGATGTCATAAATACTTTTTTGACGTTGTGTTCCAACCTCAAAATACCACAGTTATTCTGGGTTAGTGGAGGTTCGGAACCAGAAGGTACACATCTGGTTGTTGTGAAGCTGAGGTTAAGAACTCTGGGTGATCTAGACAATATAAAGAATACCATTGGCTGAAGAAGACACACACACACACACACACACACACACACACACACACAGACACACAGAGCTCCCAAACTTCAAGAACTTAGATCAATGGATTCTAGAAGGAGGAACAATTAGACTTGTATGGGGATTGGAAAGCTAAAGGGAAATATCCAAGATGAAATATTTTAACTTCAAATAACATTTTCATTAGCTTATTCCTCTATTCACATTGGGAAAAAAATTAATTGTTAAATGAACAAGACATGAAAATCTCTCCTAGCTAATTGAAACATCCAATAGTGATCTGAACACATATGAATCCAAATAATTCAAAAGCACATTAATTAACAAGAGGAAAATTAAGTTCCTACTTGGTGACCTATTTGGTGCATGATTCAAAAGAATTTCAAGTATTTATCAAATTTTTGCATAAGTTGACTGACTATTCACCATGCAGGAGAACGAGGGCATACTCATTATTTAACCTCAGCAAGTGCTCCGCTTGGGAGTCGTGGAATTAGCAGCAAACCCTCAGCATCAATGGTGGGAATAAGCAGACAGAGGCTAGAATTGAATACTGTCCTGGTCAAATTTATCATGAACCCAGAAGAAAGAGAATGCTTTTGATGAAGCAGATTCTGAGGCTATGTGAAGCCAATTTATTCCATAATTATAACTGATAAATAGTCCCTCCACATGAGTTTGGATCCAATAACCCATCTCAAATTCCCTAGCTAACTCTTTCTTATCCCCATGTCTGCTCAGGATATTTCAGAACTTAGCAGATATTTTCAACTCTTTCGATTGAAGACACTGTGGTTATAAAGTGGAATTGTTTCCATGCAACTAATTTTTAACCAATACAACATTAAACAACAATAATAATGTGTTCTTTGCTCCACAGATACTGCTTGTGAAATCTGATACTGAATCTCCCTTGAGTTTTAATTAATGTTCAACATTTCAATTAGATTGTGAGATCAGTAATATATAAATTGTAGTCTATAGTGCTAGAATCAAAATTGCCTAATTAAGCTGTATCTGTACTCTTCCAAAATATCCATCCTGTTCATCTACATGAAAAAGAATTAGTACAGTTTGATAAATTAGGGCTCAGGGTAAATATTTAATTGCAATAAATATGCAAGAATGACAACACCATGCTGGGAGTTACAAGGTATTAATGTCAAGATTACTTGGCTGCTATAACAGACTTATTTTTCTCTCTTGCTGAGTCTGAGTTGGTAGGTGGTTCAGGGTTGTGGGGCATCTCTGCTCTAAAAGGCCTCTCAGGCTTCAGGCTCCGTCTGAACATGCAGGTGTACACCTCTTAGCCTGTGCTTATCCATCCTCACAATGATGCTCAAAGCTGGCTCACTCCCTCCATGTGTCCCATGCACCCTGGATCCTCACTCCAGCAGAGGAGCAGGGTCAAGAGTAAGCTTTGACCTTACTCTTTCCTTCCTTTCCTTCTGGAAAGCCATCGTGAACCTTAGCACATCACTTATTTTCATCTGTTGGCCAGAAATCAGTCATCTGGACCCCTTCAAGGAAGGCAGGGAATGTGGTCCTGAGAGAATGGGCACATACCCAGCTAGGCTGGCTTTTCCTGAGAGGAAGAAGGGGAAAATGGACACTAGAAGGAAATTGCAGATCTCATAAAATGGGGCAGCTGAACCTTAAAAACAACCTTTGTTTTCTCATTTAGGAAATTAATTCTACTATCTAATGATACTACGGTTTGTCTGTGACCCAACATCAGCGTTCAGATTGTCATCTGGAAGTCATTTCCAGTATTACACATTCCTTCTTCAGTGCAGTTATGACCCAGAAGACCTCACCACAACTTGGCTTTCATAGCTCCTGGAATTCCCAATTATTCTTTAAAGAAAGAAATGTAGATTTGAGGCCAGACTGATCCAAATATGAAACCTACTAACTAGGTGACTTGAGATAAATGCCTTAATATTGTTGAACCTCAATTTTATTCTTTTAGAAGTGGAGTGGCATTACCTTATTTCAAGAGATTTAGAGATAATCTATGCAAAGCCTTTTTTAGTACAAGCATTATAATACCTTCAGAGCAACCTTATTTAAATACTGGAATATATTATTAAATAAAGTTAATATCTATAAAATAGACAGTGCCAACTTCATCAAAAGCATATTTTAGACTAGAGTTTCATGGAAAGAATAATTATACTTACCTTCCTGCTTTTATTCTCACCTCTAAAGGCTTAAGATTTATTACATGAGACTTTCGAGAATGCATGTTACTTTAAAATTTTTAAGCTCCCTTTTAACATCATGTTAATCCTATTTTTATTAAGTCACCAGGAGAGCAACATGCTTTTGTCTTTTAAAATTATTTTTAATTAATAGATTTTATTTTTAAGAGAATTTTCAGTTTACAGAAAAAATGAACTGAAAGTACAAAGAGGTCCCACATACCCTCTCAACCCCCACAAGTTTCCTGCATTATTAGCATCTTTCATCAGTGTGGTACATCTAAGTAAATATTGATGTACTATTATTAACTAACTGAAATCAATATTTTACATTAGAGTTCCCTCTTGGATTACACCTGCCATGGGATTTAGGGTGAATTCCCTAATGACGCATTATCTTGAACATCTTTTCTTGTGCTTACTTTCCATATGTATATCTTCTTTGGTGAGATTTCTGATCAGATCTTCTGCCCATTTTTTTTTAAAGAAATTAGGTCACTTATTTTCTTGTCATGAATTTGTAAGAATTCTTCACATATTTTGGATACGAGTCCTTCGTCATACATGTGTTCACCAAAGATTTTCTTCATTGTCTTAACAGTCCCATTTGCAAGGCTGAAGTATTTAATTTTAATGCAATACAAATGATTGAGTTTTTTTCTTCCAGGGATCATGCTTTTGGTGTTGTAACTAAAAGGTCATTACCAAACTCAAGGTCACCTAGATATTCTCCTATACTGTCTTCTAGAAATTTTCTACTTGCACATTTGTCAATATATTATTTTGTACCAGTCTTCCTATATACACATGTGTGACTAATGGATGATGGAATTTTTTTATTGATGGACCTTTAAAAATATTTCTGGGAACATTAAGGTTCAGGGAATAGAGGAGGTCATTTTCCTGGCTGTTGCATGGAGTAAAATCAAGAAAGCAGACAGAAAGACAGAAAGCTTCTCAGCAAGGCAGGTGAACCAAAAAAAAAAAAAAAAAAAAAAAAAAGAGAGAGAGAGAGAGAAAGAGAGAGAGAGAGAGAGTACAGGAATTTAAAACTGCACTTTCAAAGCAGAACAGGGACTCAGGAGGATGGGTGTAATAAAACAAGGAAGAAATCCCCAGTGGCACAGCCACTGCTATGGCCGGCCAGAAGCACCAATCAGAGAGATTCCTCCATGAGCAAAGTGGAGGGATAAGGGAATTAAAAGAATCCACATTTTTAGGAGACCAGAGGTGTGACTGGGTACAGATCATTTAGAGGTCAAGGACATTGCCTGACTAAACTGAAAGGCATGCTCACAACATCCTTGTGCAGGAAAGACGCTGCCATCTCTCCAGGCAGTGCATCGAGGACCAAAGGAAGAACAATTTGCAGCCTCAGTGCTGGGATCGGCAGCTGAGGGAGCCAATTCCTGGCAAACCCAAGTTTGGCCTGAAATCCAGGCCCAGTACACATATTGCATGCCAGACAGTGTGCTTAAGTGACCAGGAGAAAAGCAAACATGGAGAGAGCTTTATACTGGGGACAACTGGTCATGGAAATACACCTGGTTCTATCCTTCCCCTCAATCCAGCTACTTGCAGGACTGGCTGGAAGAGATATGTTTGGGTAGGAATTTGGAAAGGCAGGGGCAGGAGAGATTGTAGCCTGAACCTAAAACATGGGGGCTTCAGGTGACATGGGGGACAAAGAATTGGCTCCTCCACAACACAAGTGGAACCCAGGGGAGATCCGTGGGGTACAGTCTTCCAGTTTGGACCTGGAATTACTGGGCCCCAGAGGTGCACTAATTTAAGCCTCTGGACAAATTGGCATTCAGGGAAGGTCCTTGAGCCAGTGTAAACCTAAACCCTGCCTGCAGGATTTCCACCTACGGGATTACCACTCTCACTGCAGTAGAGCATCACACTTCACAGGACCCCACCTAAAACTTTTGAAAACAGACTGAGAATCCTTTGAACTCCAACAGAAAGAATTCTTTTTAACTTTTCATTAAGATTTTTTCTTTTTCTTCTTCTTCTTATTTTTCCTTTTTTTCATTTCTTTCTTCTACTTTTCTCTGTTTAATCATGACCTTAATGGTACATGGACATTTATACACATTCATATTTTTTTTCCCTTTTCTAGCTTTTTGTGTTTTGTTTTGGTATTGGGGGTTGAACTCAGGGCACTTGAACACTGATCCATATCCCCAACCCTATTTTGTAGTTTATTTAGGGTCAGGGTCTCATTGAGTTGCTTAGTACCTCACCATTGCTGAGGCTCTCTTTGAACTCATAATCCTCTTGCTTCAGACTCTTGAACCACTGGCTTCCAGAAATGCTCCACTGCACCTGACTTACTTCTAGCATTTTTGAAACCACTTATTTTTTATAGATCTGTTTTTTGAGGAATAAAATGTTTGACTAGCATAGTTTAGGCTTTTTGCATTCTTTTATTTTTCTTTCATTTATTTAATTAATTTTTAATTTGTTCTAATTAGTTTTACATGACAGTAGAATCCATTTAATATTTTAAAAATTTACTATACGTACTCATACATAGTATATATATACACATATATACATTTCTTTTACCTCTTTATATATATATTTTTTTCTTTTACCTCTTTCTCTTGATTCTCTTATTCTTTTCTTCTGCTAACTGCCAATCTCTATTGTTCTCTTTTGTTCTATTATTCACTCTTCCTTTTATATTCACCTTCTGTCTTCTCTCCTAATCCCTCATAATCATAACATCCTGTATCACCTCTGTTCTTTTCCTGTCTACCATTTGAAATTGTAAAACACTTTTGCTGTTTTTATTGTAGGTAATAACTGATCACATCTTTTCTGTTTATTGTGATAATTACCATTGTAGACATCATAGTAGGAACTATTTGGTTTAATGCTATATTTTATTTTCATTGGTTATTATTTATGTCCTTTTAAATGGTGAGGTACTGGAAAACTTCAGAGACACTACAAGTCCACAGAGTAGAAGATCTACCTCAGATCTGTAGTGCTAGATTGGTAGACACAAAAACAACATTAAAAAACAAGAGAACAAATTGCCCCAAACAAACCAAGGTTCTTCAATAACAAAATCTAGTGATACCACCTTGGAAGAAATGTCAGAGAAGGAATTTAGAATGTACATATTTGAACTGATCTGTGAAGTAAAGGATGATGTAAGGAGTGACAGCAGATAGAAAATTCAGGAAGTGAAATATCAGTATGATAAAGAGATAGAGATTCTGAAAAAAAATCAAAGAGAAATCCTCTGAATGAAGAAATCAATAAACAAAATTAAGAATTAAATGAAAATCATCACCAAAGCAATCCCTTGGAGGATAGTTTCAGGCAAGAAAGACAAAATATATAATCTTCAAAACAAAGTTGACCATGGGGAAAAGATGTTAAGAAACCATTAACAGAATTTTGAAGAAATTTGGGATAACCTGACAAGATCAAATTTAAGATTTACCAGGATAGATGAAGTCTTGGAGATACAAACCAAAGGAATTCACAATCTTTTCAATAAATTAATACCAGAAAATTCCCTAAACCTAAAGAATGAAATGGAAAATCAAATACAGGAGGCTTACAGGACTCTAAGTATGCAAAATTAGAACAGAACCAAACCAAGGTACATTATTATGAAAATGCCTAATGTAGAGAATAAGGATAGAATTTTTAAGGCTGCCGAAAAAAAAATGGCAAGTAATATTTAGAGGGAAACCAATCTGGATCTAAGCTGATTTCTCAATCCCTGAACCTCAGAGCTAGAATATCTTGGTATCAGGAATGGTGAATGAATTATGGGTCTTTGAACTGCCCAGAGACAGAGGCTGATACCTCCCTTTGGAATCTGTTAGTTCAAAGGCACCAAGAAAACCACGCATTTGTATACTAATTCCCTCACAGGGGAATTCTGTGATTGCCATGGAGTTTCTCAGTTCATGAGCTAAGGTTTGGGTGCCAGCTGTCCAGGGGTGGAGAATGGTGGACACAAGCTGATGATTGTAATTGGTTTGTTTAAACTTTTGACCTTGGTTCTGTTTTAAAGTAACTGTCTCACAATGAATCCCTTTGATGCAAAAACCTGTATAATAAATGTGTGGAGCCTGCTGATTGTCAGTGCTCCTCCATCAGAGGTTGGCTGAACCACCAGGTCCCACTTTTCTCTATTTTTGTGCTTGTTCATCTTCCAGTTCTCTAATCAGCCAGTTCTGGAAACTGAGTAAAGTTCATGTCAGTTGTGACATCTTGGAATGATACATACCAATCTCTGAAAGAAAATGGATGTCAGCCAAGAATACTATACCCATTAAAATTAAGGTTCAGACTTGACAATGAAATAAAAACCTTCCATGATAAACAAAAGTTAAAAGAATTCACAACTAGAAAGCCTGCACTACAAAACATACTTAATAAAATATTTCATGAAGAAGAAATGAAAAATAAAGTGAAAACCAGCAAAGGGAGGAACTACACTAAAAGACTGGTCAATCAAAGGAGAAACTAATTCAAAGAAAAAACCAGAAATAAATCAAAATGGAAGGGAATAAAAATCCTTTCTCAATAATAATATTGAATGTAAATGGCTTAAACTCATCAATCAAAAGACATAAAATTGGTAGGTTGGATTAAAAAGCAAGACCCAACAATATGCTATCTCCAAGAGACTCACCTTGTATACAAAGACAACTCTAGACTGAAGGTAAATAAATAAATGGGCAAAAACCATATCAATTCAATGGATCTTGTGAATAAGCAGGGGTTTCTATCATCATTTCAGGTAAAGTGGACTTCAAGCCAAAGTTAATCAGAATGGACAGAAGGGCATTTCATATTACTTAAGGGAAATATATATCAACAAGACATAACAATAATAAATATTTATACCCCAAACAACAGGTCATCTATGTACTTCAAACAAATCTTTCTCAGTTTCAGGAATCAAATATACCACAAAACAATAATACTGGATAATTTTAACATGTTCTGTCATCACTGGATAGATCCTCCAAACAAAAATTCAATGAAGAAGCTATATAACTAACAATACAATTGATAATGTAGACTTTTCAGACATCTATAGAATATTTCATTCACCCATGACTGAATACACTTTCTTCTCAGCAGCACACAGATCCCTCTCTAATACAGATCATGTTATGTAAGCTATCACATATGTTGGCATGCAAATGTAATATTACATTAATATATTTTTAGCATCTGTAGGGTTATTTTGATAGCTTTCTTCCAATTGGTACTAATTTTTGTGTTCTTGCTTTTCTCATTATTAGACTTGTTTGATTTTTATCGACTTTTAGCTATATTGTTTCTTATCTATTTCATATATTTCTGCTGCTATTCATATTTTTTCCTTCCTACTACCTAATTTGAAAATAATTTGATTATTAATCTAATTTATTTCTAATAGAAAGTCATTAATGTTCATCTGAGTACTGTTTTAGCTGAGGGATTCTGACATTTTAAGCTTTTATTATCACTTAGTTCAAAGAGCTTTATATTTACTTTTCTTGTGCTTTCTTCCTTGACCTGTGAGATAATTATAAGTGTGCCATTTAATTTTGAAGCAGTTGACATATGGGAGTGGGGTTCTATGTATCTTAAGATGATTGATTCCTAACACAATAAATCATGCAGGAAACACCGTCTGCATGATTTCAAATAAAAAAAAATAGAGATTCTGCAATGTGTATAATCAGAAAAATGAGAGATAACACTCTATTTATGTATGATCTATCAAAATGTATAAATGCATTCTACTGTCATGTGCAACTAATTTGAACAAATAAAATTAAAGAATTTTTTTAAATAATGGAAATACTTTTTATATTGATTGCTTTGGTTACATACATGTCGAAACATGTCAAAACTGGTCAAATTGCATACTTTAAATATATGCATTTTATTGTACTTCAATTTTACCACAATAAAGCTATGAAAATAATTAAGGTACAATAATGACATTCAGAGAAAAAATATTTCTGATTGATGCAGAAGTTACAGTTTAACCACAGCATAAATGTACAAGTTTTTGGTAGGTTGCTTCTTCAAATTTATTATTTTCCAAAATCATTTTGACTGTTACCGTACTTTTTCATTTTCATAAGAATTAGAAACAGTTTGCCTATTTCTACATGAAAGCCTGCTTGGGATTGTGCTTGAGATTGCATTGATTAGAGAGAATTGACAACTATGATACATAAGCATGGCAATCTATCCATTTGTTTAAGTGATCTTCAATTTCACTCAACATGGTTTTGTAGTTTTTATTGTACAAGTCATATTTATCTTTTTCAAGTTTATTTTCATGCCTTCTGTATTTTTATGATGTAACAATTGAAATTATTGTTTTTCAAATTTACATATTGATTATTCATTATGTATAGGATACAAATGATTTTTGGATGTCGGGCTTGTAAGTTGCAAATTTACTGAATTTTTTATTAGTTCCATAAATTTTTTGCTGTCTTCAGAGTTTTAGACAATCATGTATTTGCACACAGGGAAAATTTTATTTATTTATTTCCAATTTGTTGTCTGGTTTTTCTTTTCCTTTTTTCTTGCACTGGCTTGAATACCCAGCAAAATGTTAACTTTTTATGATAAGAGTGTTCAGTCTTGCCTTACTCCCAATCTCAGCAGTAAAATATTTAGTCTTTGACTTACATGTGATGTTAATTGCAGCTCTTTTGTAACTGCTCTTTATCAGTTGAGGAAATTCCCTTTTATTCTGAGGGTTTTTTTAATGCTGAGAATTCTTAACACGAATGCATAATGAATTCTGTTACATACCTTTTCTACTTCCATTAGGTGACTGTGTAATTTGAAAATGTACCTTCATGATAAAGTGTACTAATGAATTCTCAAATGTTAAAAAACCCTTCATTCAAAGGTTAAATCCCACTCACTGATCATGGTATAGCCTTTTAATATACTGTTGAATTGAATTTGCTAAATAGTTCAAAAATTTCCCATTTTGTTTTTTGAGGGATATTTAGTCTATGCTGTTCTTATAATTTCTGTCTGTTTTTTGTTTGTTTGTTTTTTGATACTTGGAATTGAACCCAAGAGCAATCAACCACTGAGACACATCCCCAGTCCCTTTTTTTTTTTCCCCACTTTATTTAGAGGCAGGGTCTCACTGAGTTGCTTAGGGTCCTGCTAATTTGCTGAGACTGGCTTTGAACTTATGATCCTCCTGCTTCAGCTTCCCAAGCCTCTGGGTTTATAGCTGTGTGCCATCAGCCTGGCCAGCTGTCTGATTTTGTTTTCAGTTTACTAGTGGCATGAGAGAAAGAGAAAGAGAGAGAGAGAGAGAGAGAGAGAGAGAGAGAGAGAGAGAGAGAGAAAGAGAGAGTAAGGACCCACTAGTAGAGTGAGTAATCATCTTTTTTCGTGTGCTGAAACCAGGGCTGGGTAGCAATTGCCTGTAGTCCCAGCTACTCAGGAAATTGAGTCTAGGAGGATTGCTTGATCCCAGAATTTCAAGACCAGCCTAAGCAATAGAGAAAAATCCTATCTTAATATTGTAAAAATTCTGGATATTTGCAATGTTTGCCAATAGATGCTGAAAATCATTAGGTTTGTTCTTTTAAAAAGCAAGTTTCCATTTGATGAGTACCTGAAGGTCTAGACAAAGCTGTATTAGAAATTATAAATCCAGTAAAGGCAGCAATGGTATCTGGTTGAAATAGCAAATGCAAAATTCCCCAGGTATTTTAGGGATGAACAAAAAGAACAATGTGACTGGGGCATAGGAAGTGGGAAGAAAATGATACTGAAGGAGGTTAATGAGGTATTTGGGGACAAGGTCATGGAGGACCTTGAAAGCTATGACAAGGTGGGTTTTATTCCAGGTAACATGAAAAGATTTGGTGGAATTTTAAGAATTGCAGTGTTAAGATTAGTGACATCTGAGTTTATGCTCATATATTGATTTAACTGTCTTATAAAAGAATTTAATAGTAGGCAGCAGTTCGTGTTGCCTTAAAGTTATACAGGACTATATAAAATTTTCAGTGTCCAGTAATACCAATAAATGACTTAATGTTATCTCTTATTTATTGATTTATCTATGCACAACACACAATCTTCATTAAACAAAATATGTTACTACTTATTGAAATTATTGAAGGTATATGTGGGTATATGATTTATATATGTATAAATAAAATTTTAATTTATATATTTGTAATTTACATTTCTTATTCATATATATATGTGTGTATATATATATACTGTCTTTCTTGATTTCTTTAGATGTTCTTAAACATTTAACAAGTCTTTGGTATACTAGTGCTATAGAAACTGCTCTTAATAATTTCATCATCAAAAATTCTATTGATAACCCTAAAATATTCTTATAAAAATATTCCTCCCAGTTTTGGACTAAGATATCAATATAGCCAATCGATATTAATTTTATATTACAGACTTGGAAATACAGTTGGGAAAAATCATTTTAAGAGGCTGATACATATGAAATGGGCAACTCTCTGTATAATATGAATGATGAAACCAGGAGAATATTGAGCTCCCCCAGATATTTTTAATTTGGAAGTCAGATCCTAAGCCAAAATGGTGAGGACTTGGGCCTACTTTTTCTTCTATTAGACACAGGTTCTCTGGTCTAGTGCTTAAGTCGTTGATCCACTTTGAGTTGTTTCATGCATGAGAGATAGGGGTTTAATTTCATTTTGTTATGTGTGGGTTTCCAATTTTCCCAGCATCATTTGTTGAATATGTTAGCATTTCTCCAGTGAATATTTTTGACACCTTTGCCTAGTATGAGATAACTGTAATTATGCGGGTTTGTCTCTGTATCTTCTATTCCATACAATTCATTAGTCTTTGTGTCTGTTTTGGTGCCAATACCATGCCATTTTTGTTACTATGGCTCTTTAGTATAGTTTAAGGTCTGGTATTGTGATGTCTCCTCTAAGTTGCCCAGGCTGGACTTGAACATCCTGCCTCAGCTTCACAAGTTTCTAGGATTACAGTCATGCATTCCCGTGGTCAACTAATCTCACCTTTTACAATATTTAGGAATCATTTAACTTTATAGTTACATGATACTTTCATGGATTTGCTTGCTTTAGTGAGGTTCAATTTCTTCCTAAATGGTATCATAATTGCAAAATATCTTAATATACATTTCATGGAAACCCATCAGCAACATATGACTATTTCAAAATTAAAACTATACTTTGATGTGAGTTACATTTGGTGACATCTCAGACTAATTGTGAAAATTCATTGAATGTAATCATGATGGTTACAAATTTCCCCATTTATTTTGTAAATCTAAGGTATATTTATAGATATGAGTACGAATGTTTGTGAATTCAGAGTTATGAGATTAAACAAAAATGTTTTAATCTTTTCTCATAGGGTATCATCTGTTTGATTTGACATTAGAGTCTAAGAAGATGTAAAAAACACATTAACTATTCTGATATGGAAAATGAACATTTTAAATATTTCTTAAGGCAAACTTACTCAAAAGTGATTAACTTTAGTATCATTACAAAATTGGAGTGTGATGGGATACCTATTCTTTGTGATCTTTTTCCCCTCACTGAAAATCATGATTAAGGACAAGACTGAAATTGCAACCAACAAATAATCATATTATTTTGGGATTCTGTACAGTTAAGTGTATGATAAACAAGACAAAATTGCTTTTAAAATTATGATTTTGCATTCAATCTCAAATAATATTAAGTATTCTCTATTAGGAAAAAAATAGTTTTTCTTTGCAATATGGCATAAAAGAATTGATTTATTAATTATCTCTGTTCTTGGAGCTTCCAGGAATACTTACTACTAGTAATGAATATACTTATCTTTGAAAGTTTCCTTCTGTTTTTTGTAGACACTAGAACATCACAAGGTCAAATGGCAGATGGTTTGAGAGTCTCATCACAGACATTTTGCAATAGCATCTGAGAGTGACGATTAGTATTCATTCATAAGTTATACAAAAACTTAAGGTTGAAATAAGAAATACTTATTATATCTCATAGTGTTTCTAAGAGTCAGTCAATTGAGAGCTACGGGGTGGGTGGTTCTGGCTGGGTTTTCTCTTTTAGAGCTGCACAGGGCCAGGGTTTGTGAAGCCAGAGTCATGGTCATTTGAAGGGTTGACTGGGCTGCTTAGCTCACATGGCAGTTGTCTTAAGGTCTCAGTTATTTGTCACATGGGCTTTTCCATAAGGCTGTCGGAGGTCCTCAAGATATCACAGCTGGTTTCTCCTAGCTCTTTAGAGACAGCAAGGCAGAACCCACAGCACTTTTTGACTTAGTTTTGGAGGCACCATTCCATCACTTCCACCATGTTTGTTGGTCACCTAGATCCTCATAGATACAATGTGGAAAATGACCACACAATGATACGAACATCAGGAGGCAAGTTTCACTGAAGACCACTTTGGAGGATGAGCATCACAAAACTGAAGGGTAAATTCAGCGTAACGAGGTCATTTGGTAAACACTTTCTCTACCTCCTCCTGCTCTTTCTTATGACAATTTTAAAGACGCACAGACATGTCGTCTCCATCAGTCATGCATTGGACAAACCTACACACACTCATGTTCACAAACATAAACGAGGCAATAGAAAAATGGACCTATTCATTTGCAGTTTAGCATATCAAACATTTCAAAAACTTGATTTCGAGCCTAAAATAAATCCACATCTAAGCAAATATCACAGTTTTACTGGAGAAAATATCAGTCTGAGAATCTTTACTAAGTTAGTAGTGGTAGTTGTTGTAACTACTGATTGTTATTTCCTTGGCAAGCCCAGTAGTTTCTGAACACTTTGAAATATCTTAAAATTTATTTTAACAAAATTTCTTACCATTTGAAGAAAATCTTTTCTGCTAATTTGTATATGATTAATGTACAAAGAGTAGGCTAACAGTAGGTGATTGATAAGCAAATAATTGAAAGGAGTCTTCCTGCAGAAACTTCCAGACATATATGTTTAGGAAAGGTGCATGTCAAAAGGGCCTTTTCAAGTATTTCTCTATGATTCATGAACTACCAGCATCAAAATGACTAGCAATGCTTGTAAAAATAAATGTGGCTTCTTAGATTCCACCCAAAGCCTACTGAATCACATCTCTGGAGGTGGACTTGGAACCTGCATTTTGGCAAGCTTTTAGGTTACTTATGCTTAATAAAGTTGTCAAGCCTCCAGATTTAGCAAAGTGCTCTTCTCATGGCTTGGGGACTGATTTCCTTGCTGGTCCTCGGTTGCCATGTAGTCATAACAGAAAATCACAGAATAAGGAAGGGTGTGTTCACCACAGGCTATAGTAGCCACATGAGCCTTTGCCAAGGTTGCCTCACTCTCTGTGGGAGGTGAAGAATCTGGAGGCTGGGACTTCCATTCAGGGTTAGCAAGTCATCACAAGCCTCAGCAACATGTGCTCCTTTAAAATACTCTTAAATTTTAAATGCTTTCCATTTTCCTGTAGTGAGAAATAATAAAGTGGCTTTGAATAAACAGTTTTCTCCATGTCAGAAAGTTGTGTGTTTATCTCAGTGTGGCCAATCAATGAATTCCAAAAGGTTTATAATTTTTCTGACTCCCATAGGGCAATCAAAGGCTAAATTTTAAAGGATTTGGAAATGTCAACTTGTAATACAAACTAGGTTGGCCCCAGGGCCTGAGATCAGAACCATAATTCACCATGTTTACAAATTATATCATCTGGTCCTGTGTGCTAGCTGTAAACTCACCGATAATTACAGTAGAGAATGAATTACACTCAGCCTTGCCTTTTTTCATGGTGTCTGAACTGTCAGGACATATGGATTCTTCATCAACCCTCAGATCACACAGAGGGCCTCCCTAGAATGTAGTCTTGAAATCAATAGGCAGCTAGGCTTTCAGATGACATACTGAATGACTATAGACTTTTTAAGAAGGAGAGCAAATGGTTTCACTAAATGAATCCCCTATGTTATTCCAGGCTGATGTTCACACATCTGTGATCTTTAATAGAAAGGATAAAAATATTGCATTCCATCAGGTAACTCACACATTTGAAAAGTCACTCTTTTCTTCAGGCTATCAGTTTTCTCTTTGTTGTTCCTTCTCAACCAATTCTCTCCCTTTGTGTTCAGAAAAGCTCCACTATGCTCCCTTTCAAGGACAGTGGAGAGGCTGCCCCACATGCTTCTTTCTGTCTCCAGTTTTCTGCTCTCTTTCTCTACTTCACCTCCTCTTTTCCATCTTTCCCTCTTCTCTTCTCATTAATTTAGTTTCCAAGGATGAGTTGTCTAGTTTATTTGTTCTAAGCAAGATATGATCATTTTAAGATCTTGCAAACAAAGGAAAATTGAGTGGCTAGTGGCTCTTCTGACCTGGCTGCCCCTGCTACCAAGTGGTGCAGTCTGGGGAATGCACAAATTCTGAGCTGTCCAATTCTGCTATTGAACTTGTGGTCTAAATAGCAGTGCTTTGGGAACTTCAGCAAAGAAATGCTACTTATCCACTAAGAGCCTAACAGCCTAACACCCTAAAATAAGCAGTACGTTTACTTTTAGAACACTCTTTAGCTCTGGGTTATACTGACATATATCTACTAATATAGATACAGATATAAGTGACTTGAATTTTGAAAAAGTTAATAAAGGAAGCATAAATTAAGGGACAAAACTGATTAGGAACAAATTAGATGATATATTTTATTCATTTATTATATATATACATATTAGTATAATGAACACACTAGCTGATTATTAAGAAGTGCTAGTGTGTGTGTGTGTGTGTGTGTGTGTGTGTGCATGCACACTCATGAGCACACTAGGAAAGCTTGCTTTTCTTCCAAACAGTGTTGAGCACTACCAGCCACCATATCCTTAGGCAGCTGTCATTGGTATATATGGGCAAGATCCTGTTAGACATTGCAAATCCAATAAAGAAAAAGCCAGAAAGATGGGAGCCCAAGAAAAATGAGCATTTGCAGAAAACTACTATACATGTTAAGACAGAAATTGTAGTATCTTGTTAATGAGTTCTTTGAAAGTCATATTTTAGAAATTATTTGTATTATAATATTGGGTGGGGGGAGAAAATTCTATAGGAAGACAAGGTTTTTCTTTCTTCAGTTTCAAAATACTGCAGATTGGCTCATAACTCCAAAAGACTGGTCAGCAATGTGCAGACAAAGTCAGTGGTGAGGGCAGCCCTCTTACCATCTGGCGAGTCAGCGCCACTGCTGAGTTGGAAAGGCTTTGCAGTGACCTGGGATCAGCGTGGTGGCAAAAGAGCTGCTCCTCCTAAGTGTTTCTTCAGGCCTTAAACTCCCAGTCTGTCACAGAACTCAACACTGTCCAATGGCAAGGACTAAGCTCTGTTCCCTTCTTATCCACACATGCATTTTATAATCTCTTTTCTTCTTCAGGGGCCACTTTAGTTTTCATTATAAATTTTACATAAGGCATAAAGGTTTTGAATTTTCCTTGGACCCAATCACTTTTCAAAAGTATGGTAATTGTCCTCTCCTATACCATCAGTATGATAACGAAGAAGCCAATGTAGTTTATTATGGCGTGTATTTATGAGAAGGGTAATGCTGATATGCATTTTTAAAACAATCTGCCTCAGGGTTATCCACTCATGAATTTTCTTTCCCAGGTCAATACTATTTCTTATTTGATTATCAGCTTGGTTTTTTAAAATACCACAAATCTCTCTGAATTCAATATTGCTCTATTACTTTGGCTACCTTTTTTCATCTTTAGAAATAAAAAATGAGATAGCAATGCTCTCTCAGAATGTTCTATGAATATTGATATTTCTCAAAAGTATGCTCTTATTCTTTAAGCCCACTGTAATGAACATATGGAAAGAGCTTCTGCATTTTTTTAGGGAAAAAAATCAATGAAAATATCAAGACAAGGCATAATGTCAAGTAAGTCCAATAATCAGACTGTAGCTAATGGCTAAAAATATCATGAGGTGGCAAAAATGAAGTTTTATGTCTTCTCAGGTTACTAAACAAGGGTTGACTGATCTTCAACCAAAGTGAAAATAATCTAGAATTTATTGTCCACCCCATCAGGCTTTCTGAAAGGCCATCTAATTAACATCTTACATGAACTCCACCCTTCAACTTGACCTCAAAACACTGAATGTATACTATGGTATATTTTACTTGAGATTCATAGTGATTGTGGATATAGAGAAACAGGAAGTCTAAAAGGACTACACATAGGGACCACTCTTTCCTTACACTGGGAAGACAGCTGGACTTTGAGGAAAACAGAAGATGGAAGCTGGATAGTGATCTGCATACCCTGACTCACACAAAAGCAAATTAGTTTCCGAGTTCTTAAATAGAAGTTGCCAGAGACCCAGAGCTAGAGGTTTCTCAGGACAGTCTGATTCAGGCAGCCGTGAGTCTTGATTACGTTAAACTGCTCTGGCTCTGTTTGTACAAATAGATTGAAAAAGATGCTTATATTTGAGAATCTAGATACACAAATGAAATAAGTTTTCTGTTCTGCTTATCGCAAGGGTCTGAATTCCTCCACTGTTGATTTCTTTATGAAATGCTGAGTTGCAGCCAATAGTAAGTAGTTGGAAGTACAGAAGAGACAAGATATATAAAAGGTGGGTGCAAAAGTCGATGAAGTACTTAATAAGCACCTACTACTTCTACATACTTGTGTCAGAGGAGGAAGGGAGGATATTAGGTTCAATTTCATTTCTGCATTGAATGAGCAGGTACTGAATACCCAGGATGCTCTGTTCATTGTGTTTGCAGATACACAGCCCAACTAATAAAACACAAATCAAGCTATAGAGAAATTTTAAGTTTTATAGCTTTTCTGATTTCCATATTAAAGAAAGACAATAGACAGTGTTTAAAATTCATCCATTTGCACCTATTGTTGCCCCAAATCTCAGCATAAAGTCCCCATCTGACTCATCTGTCACAGTTTCTGACCCTCAACTTTCAAAAGCTGAGTCTGAAGCTAAGACAGAGATCATGCCTCTGAGTGTTCTCAATGACCACCTGCTCACCCCTTCAAACCTTTTATCAAGTTTTTCTTCCAAGATCCATATCTCTCCTTATTATCAAGAGAAGGATGGCACCAGGTGGTACACTAGAGTTCCTTCAGAACCTCCTCTCTTAAGCTGCTGTGCCCAGCCATTCCATCCTTATTTTTTCAAGTATAAACTCATTCACCGCTTTCAATATGGAAGGTGCCCCCAAAATAGAAGGTCTTTTGAATCAGAAATCATCTACTCAATACAAAGGGGAATGAAGGGAAGGGAGGAAGGATAGGATTGGGAAAGGCATTGGAGACTTCTGACCTAACATTCTTATGAATATATATGAATACACCACAGTGAATCTCACCATCAAGTACTGCCACAAGACTCTGAATAAAAAAAACAACAAAAAACCAAAACAGAAAAAAAAACAACTAAAATAAATAGCAGAAAGATCAAGGGAGTAGAGGGAAAGGAACAGGAACTAGGAGGAAGAGAGGGGAAGAGGAATTACTGGGAACTGAATTAGAACAAATTATATTCCATGTCTCTATAATTATGTCAAAATAAATTCTATTGTCATATGCAACTAAAAAGTACTAATTTTTTTAAAAAAGAAAATAGTTCAGTACAAAATTTAAAAAAGAAAATTCACCTACTCAACATTTATAAAGTCAAATTGTAATAATGCCTCCACTTTCCAATACAGGGGCTAAATCCACCCAGGCAACAATTTTGCTGAGAGCTGCTTGAGGCTCCATAGGAGGGAGGGGCTAATGACAGCATCCAAGGGCAAGTTACTAGCATCCTTTCAGACAGGAAGTTGAATGTTCCGTGCCTCATTGAGGATAACAGCTGAAGGGTTAACATCAGGGTCTGAATGTGGCTAACTGATCACCATAATTGATTGACACAATTCATAAGTGATCATCCTATTTCTCTGTTACTTTTACTCTACCTCACCCTTCTCAAGATCCTCATGTGGAAAGAATGTGGTTTAATCAGCTTTTTGCTGCTGTGAATAAAAGACTTGACACACACTGTTTTAGAGAAGAAAGTGTGTATTTATAGAGGCTCATGGCTTCAGAGGTCTCAGTCCATAGACAGCTGGCTCCATTCCTTGAGGCTCCAAGTGAGGCAGAACATTTTGGCAGAATAGTGTGGCAGGAGGGAAGCAGCTCCCATGATGATCAGGAAGCAGAGAGAGATTCCACTAACCAGATACAGAATATATATCCCAAATGCATGCCTCCAATGACTCACCTTCTCCAGTCACACCCTACCTAACCACCCAGTCAGCCCCATCAGAGGATCAGTTCACTGATTGGATTAAAGTGTTCATAATACGATCATTTCACCTTGAATTTTCTTGTACTGTCTCACACATGATCTTTTGGGAGACACCTCCCATCCAAACAATGATAAGATGACTAATAATATAGATGTAAGCTACCCCTCATCTGTGAGCATCTAGGATCATAAAAGTGCCTTGTAAATCATAGAATAGGACCAACACGCTATTTGCATTGTTAAATCCATCAATGAGGCAGCGAAATTAGAGCCAGTGTTTACCCTGTGTAAGAGAGGTAACTCCAGAGCCATCGAAGGATAAATTCAGATGAGTTGTTGTTCTAGATAATAGAGGTAGAAGGTTAGAGACACAGAGTCATCAATTCAATTTTAAAAATAAAAATAAATAAATACCATGCTTCCTGTACCATCATTATCAAGGTCAGGGTGCAAAAGTCCTGCCAGGAATCTCTAGACAAAAATACTTTGCAATTCTTTCTGAACTTGTCTTCATCTCTTATGGTGAAGGGCTTTAAACCCAAATGAGTTTCACCTGAGAAAATGCAACTTCTTTATTGTCAGGAGCTTATAGCTCTGAGCGTGAATGTAGGGTCTGGCTGGGAAGGTTAACAGAGGTGTGAGAAATAAAAGTGCCACATAGGGGACAATGCTGCACGCTGCCATGATCCAGGTTAAGGAGAATAGGAGAGGTGTGACCCTCACTCTTGACCTGTTATCCTTGCATCTTTGCAGGGCACCTATATGTAGGGATACATGGGGGTGTGTTCTGGGGGGGGGGGGTCTGAACTGTATATGTCTAAACTGAGTTCTTACCAAATCAGAGAAAAATGTTGGAACTTCAAAAAGCAGAGCGGGCACAGACAACAGGACACATGGGCATAAAAGTAATCCTCCCTTAAGGGGCACGAGCAAGAAATGTCAGATGCAGGATATTTTATATCTTCATGGTATTTTCTTGTGCAGGTGAGTGAGCAATTACCATTTGTGGAAATTAGAATATTTGGTACATGAATGTTAGCATTTATTAATGTATTGGTCCCTTAAGTTTTTCTCACAGAACTTGCTTTCATATTAGTCAATGAACTTGCAAAATTCCATCTATCAAATGTTTTAGACAATTTACTAATTTGTTCTTATCCAACTTTAATTTTTTTTTTTTTTTTTGCATCTTGCAAGTGTTTCTGCAAACTCCCTGTTGAGAGACAGCCAGCTTTCTGGGAGCCTTTACTGTCCTAGTGAAGATTTGGGTAGAAGTGGCTGCCTTGTCAGTGGATGCTTATCAGTGCTCCACATTGGGATCAAAGAAATGCCACATGACTGAATTCTGTTTAATGTAATGTAGGCAGAATTGATGCTCACCAGGTATTATCCTGAGCAATGCATAAGAAACCCACTTTTACAATCCTCTATGCTCTTCCTTGGTTCCAGCAGGATATTGTTTCTCAGGGTAACTTCTGGAAGCACACAGTGAAGACAATGGTTTGTTCATTCGGGATCCTTCTGTCTCCACTCCAGCTGTGGACTGGCCTGTCTGTGAACAATAAATCAATCCATTTCAAGTCATTTGAATCCTGCAAGTGATAATGATTTTTATCTTTTCTTGTAGAATCCAGCATCCTCTTGGTACACAATGGAATCCACTTCTATTTCTTTTCTGTTTTAGTGTGTTGGGTCAAAAAAGCCAATTGATTATACCTGTGTCCCCCCAAAAAATAAATAAATTAAAAAATCCTGAAAATAGCTCCCAGGCAAGAGCGCACACCTGGTCTCAGATTCCTGAATGCGATAGGTTCCCTAAGAAAGGCAATCCTTTTAAACTTGGCAATCACACTGTAAGACTTGGTGGTCATCCACAGATTTGGGGATCCAACTTTAAGAGGAGCCTGAGAAAGGTCATTGATAAAGGCAGTGGTAGCTATTGTAATTATACTGGGATTCTAAAACTCAAAAGTGAGGCAAGAAGATTATTATTATTTTTTATATTATGTCTTTTTCCTGATTAAGCTTTGGGGAAATGACAGAACAAGGGTAAAAGTGGGTGTATTTGTTATGCAAATTCTCTATTCTGAGAACTATGGGATGCATCAGAGTACTAACAGCTAAGGCTGAGAAGAATAAGTTTCAATACTCAAACAAACCTCCTTAAAATAGACACATACATACATAAGCCCACCAACAACACATAGTTTTAGCAGTCAAGGCCTGATTTCCAATCATGCATGTTCAGATATATTTATTAAATAATATTTAAATGATTAAGATCATAGATAGTCAATGATAATCTTCAGTCAAGTAAAAAAACTTAAAAAGAGAGATGGAGGAAATGTCCAAATCCATAGGAAAATGCATAAAATCATTGGTATGTTCTATTTCTTCAGGATATTTAGCCAAATTTAAGGAGACGATGGGATTAAGAGATGGAAATTGAGAGGTCATCTAAATTATCAGTTTTGTAAAAACCAATCGTCAATCTGTGTTGGTCCAAGATAATGTTTTCATAGTTAATGACCAAATGAAACAAATTAGGAAAATAAGTTGGTTCTTTAAAATAAGTTGGTTTAATAAACATAAATTGTTGTTCATTATCCTATAGTTATATGATTCCTAATTTTTATGCTCAAATGTTTTTTCTTTAAAGGAACTTTATTGATCATAGTTTTAATTTATGGTTGAATGTTTGGTGCATATTACTTATACAAAATGGTAACTTTCATTGTGGCATATGCATATAACATAATTTGATCAATTTCACTCTCACCACTTTCAACTCCACCTCCTTTCAATTCACCTCCTCTTACCCTCCTTTCCTCTCTCCACCTGATCCTCTTCTGTAGACCCTGTTGTTCTTCCTTCTACTTCTGTGACATTCCTTTTATTATCCGTTCCTTTCCAAGTAGTTGCCACCTGTGGGAGAAAGCATAAGATACTTGTTTTTCTGAGTCTGGCTTATTCTGTTTCACATCATGCTCTCTAGTTCCATCTATTTTCCTGCAAATGACATAATTCCATTCTTCTTTGTGGCTGAATAAAACTACATCATGCATATATACCACTTTTTCTTTATTCATCTATTGAGGGACACCAAGGTGGATTCCATAATTTGACTATTGTGAATTGTACTGATATAAAAATGGCTGTGCATATATCTCTATAGTGTGTTGACTTTTATTCTTTAGGATAAATACTAAGGAGTGGTACCACTGGGTCATGTGGTTGTTCTATTCCTAGTGTTTTGAAGAACTTTCATACTAATTTCCATAGTGGCTTTACTAATTTACATTTCTACCAAGAGTATATGAGAATTCCTTTTTCTCTGCATCCTCATCAGCATTTATTGTTATCCAACTTCTTGATGACTGTCCTTCTAACTGGAGTGAGATGGAATCTGTGTGGGTTTAATCTGCATTTTTCTGACAGTTAAAGATGTTGAACATTTTTTCATGTAATTGTTAATGATTTGTACTTCTTCTTTTGAAGGTATTCAGTTCACTTGCCTGTTTATTGATTTGATGCTATGCCATTTATTGAGTCTTGCTACTATTTCCTGAGCTATTCGGGAAGTTGTTGATTGTGCCTGTATGTTGAAGAGTTTCTCCTATGTTTCTTCTCATAGTTGCAAAGTTGCTGTGCTAATGCCTAGATCTTTTATTTGTTTTGAGTTGAATTTTATTCAGGGTGAGAGAGTAATCTAGTTTGATTCTTTTACATATGGATATATAGTTTTCCCAGTGCCATTTGTTAAATTTTAACAAAAATTTTGTCAAAAATTAGGTAACTATTTATGTATATGTAAGTACAAGGGAGATCTTTTCATCTTCTTGTATCTTCCTCAATTTATTTTCCAGAGTTCTGTAATTTCGTTATAGAGGTCTTTCTAACTCCTTGGATAGATCTATTCCTAGGTATTTCAATTTTATTTTTGAGGAGCTATAGTGAATGGAATTGTTTGCCTGATTTCTTTCTCAGCAGATTCATTAAAGATATGTAGAAAAGTTGTTGATTTTGTATCCTGCTATTTTGCTGAATTTGTTAATCTGCTCTATAAACCTTCCAATGGAACTTTTAGAGTATTCTAAGCCTAGGATCATATCATCCGCAAATAGGAATAATTTGGTTTTTTTCCTTTCCTATTTCTATACTTTTAATTTATTTATCTTGCCTAATTCCTCTGGCTAAAATTTCAAGCAGTATATTGAATGGGAGTAGTGAGAATGGACACCCTTGTCTTGTTCCTGATTTAAGAGGAAATGCTTTCAGTTTTTCCCATTCAGTATGATGCTGGCTTTGAGTATATCATATATAGTCTTTACTATGTTGAATTTAGTTCCTCATATTGCTAATTTCTTCAGTTTTTTTTTTTCAGGAAGATGTGTTGAATTTTGTCAAAAGCATTTTCTGCCTGTATGAAGATGATCATGTGATTTTTGTCCATGATTCTATTTGTGTGATGTACTGCAGTAATTGTTTTCTGTATGTTGAACCATCCCTCGCATCCCTGGAATGAAACCAACTTGACATGGTGTGTGATATTCTTTATGTGTTCTCGAATTAAATTTGCTGTTAAGGATTTTCATATCTATATTCAAGAATATCAGTCTGCAGTTTTCTATCCTTGAAGTGTCCTTAGCTGGTTTTGATGTCAGGATGATACTCACCTCATAAAATGTGTTTGGAAGTATTTCTTCATTTCTATTTCATGGAGTAATTTGAGGAGTATTGGCATTAGTTCTTCTTTAACTATCTGATATAATTCAATGTGAATTTGCCTGATCCTTGGTTTTCCTTTGCTGGGAGACTTTTTATTATTGCTTCAATACTTTTATTGGTCTGTTTAGATTTTCTATACACTCCTGGTTCAGTGCTGGGAGATCTTCTGTGTCTAGAAATTCATCTGTTTCTTCTAGATTTGTCAATTTGTGGGAATGTAAGTTTTCAAATAGTCTATAATGATCCTCTTTTTAAAACTTGTTTTTGTTGTAATATTCCCATTTTCATCTCTAATTTTATTAATTTGAATCTTATCTCTCTTTCTTTTGGTTAGTTTGGTTCATTGTTTATCAATCTTGTTTTGTGAAAGAACCAATTCTTTGTTTCATTGATCCTTTCTCGTTTTCTTTAGTTTCCATTTCATTAATTTCAATTCTGGGTTTTAGATTTCTTTCCTTCTACAAGTTTTGGAATTGGTTTGTTGTTGTTTTTCTAAGATCTTGAGATGTTCGTTGAATTATTTAAGATTTATTTTGCATATGTGTACGTGTGCACATGTGGTTGTGCACATGTGTAGCTATGAAACTATACGTTTCTTTCTTAGAACTGCCTTTCCTGATCCCATGGAGTTTGGTATACTGTGTTTTAATTTTTATTTAATTCTAAAATTTTTAATTTCCCTCTGATTTCTTAAACAACCCACTAATTCAAAGAGTATTGTTCACTGATTATGTATGTGTGTAGTTCCTATAATTTTTCTTTTCCCCATTGATTTCTAAATTCATTCCATTATGATTAAAAAAGTTGCAAGAGATTATTTTAACATTTTTTGTACGTGTTAAGACTTGCTTTATGGTCTTATAGATGATCAGTTTGGAAAAAGTTTCATGGACATTTCACAATAAAATATACTCTGCTGTTCTGGATAAAATAATCTGTAGCTGTCTGTTAAATTCATTTACTGTCTAGTTTAAATCTGATGTGTCTTTGCTCTTTTTCTGTTGTAAGAGTGGTGTATTGAATCCTCCACTATTATTGTTCTGAGATCTATCATTCCTTTCATATTGAATAATATTTGTCTTATGATGAAATTTGGTTCATTGAGATTTGGGGCATAAACATTTACAATTGCTATATCTTCTCACTGAATTGTCCCCTTTACAAATATATAATGACCTTCTTTGTCTCTTCTGATTTACTTTGGCTTGATGTCTACTCTGTCTGAGATGAGAGTGGCGGCTCCTGTTTGCTTTCAGAGCACATTTTTATGAAGTATAATTTAATGTCTTTGCCTGTGTTTCTTAGGGACAACATAAAGTTGGGTCTTGTTTTTTTAATCCAATCTGCCAGTCTATATCTTTTAATTGAAGAATCAACACCATTTACATTCAGTGTTATTATAGCAATGCATGTGTTACTTCCTGTCACTTGTTTTATTTCTGATGCTCGAATCATTCCTATTTCTGATTTGCTTATCTAGTCTTCTAATGAGATTTATATTTTCCCTTGTTCTCTTGATTATTTTTATTTTTCTTATCTATATGTATGATTCCTTTCAGTACTTTCTGCAATTCTGGTTTGATCATGAATTCCTTTAGTTTATGCTTATCGTGGAAGGATTTTGTTTCTTCTTCAATTCTGAAGATAACTTTGCTGGATAAAATAATCTAGGGTGGCAGTTATTTTGATAGGTTTGGTAGGTTTGATAGTTATTTATATGTGACTTTGCACCTCTCTTTGTTGCAGTTTTTTTTTTTATAGTACTAGGAATTTAACTCAAGGGTTCTCTACCATTGAGTTATACCCCCAGCCCCTTTGAGTTTTTATTTTGAGACAGGGTCTCACTAAGTTTCTCAAGCTGGTCTAGAATTTGTGATTCTCCTGCCTCAGTTTTTGAGATTGCTCTTATTACACACATGTACTATTGTATCCAGCTCTTGGCAGATTTTAAAATTCTTCCTTTTCTGTCATTTTAGCTATCCTATGTCATTGAGAAATTCTCCTCTGGTGCTGTCTATTTGGAGTTCTAAATGCCTCCAGTACTTACACGTCCATCTCATTCCCAAGATTAGGGAAAATTTCTCATATTATTTCATTGAATAAGTTTTCTATGCCAAGTACTCTATCTCTTCCCTTTCCTCAAGACCTGAGTCTTAAGTTTGGCCTATTAATGTTGTCTCAGAGCACTTGTATGTTCTGTTTTTAGTTTCTTACTTTTATTCTTTATAGTATCTGATTGTTCTAATTTATTGACTTTGTCTTCAAGTCCTTATATTCTTTTTAGTGTTTGATACAGTCTATTGGCGAGATTTTCTTCTGAAATTTTTACTTGACCTATTGAGTTTTTCATTTATGAAATTTCTGCTTGTTTCTTGTTCAGAATCTCTATTGAGAGAAAAACATTCTTTTGTATATTGGATTTTCTTCTTTAGTTCATTCCTTAAGTCTCCTTTAAATTCATTGAACATTTCAACAATCAACCTTTCAAGCTATTAGTCCAGCATTTTCTTCACTTCAATTCAAGTGTTCAGTCATTGGAGGGTTATGAACTTTGGAGGAACCTCATTACCTCATTTTCTCATATTTCCTAAGTTTCTATGTTGTGATTTGTGCATCTGTGGGGATCTATGTGAGGATCTCTTTAGTGAACTGTTTTCACTCTGTGCCCAGGTCACGTGTGTATCTCAGCATCAAAGGACCCCCTTGATGTGCTCACAGTGTTGTAGAATCAATCACTAGCACTGCTTTGAGAGGAGGTAATAATCACGAGTCACTGGGACCACTTGAGAGGAACCCATATCATAATAATCCACAAAATTTATGGAAAAAAATGCTCCCCAGTAGGCCAAAGATGGAAAATGGGAGTAATATCCTGTTACTAGATGGGGTAAAGCTGTAGGATTGTAAACCTTTCCAGACTGCATGCTTAGGTGTGAATTTTGTAAACTGGCACCAGCCACAGATCTCTACCAACAAATTGAGAAAAGCAAGGCACTTCTCACTCCCACAGCAACCCTCTTTGAAGCCCCTGCTGCAGCTTAATTCAGTCTGGCTTTCTCTTCCACTGCTATTTCACACGCAACTAGCCCTACATCCAGACCTGCCCTGATTCTGCAGGTACCTGCTACACCCACACATTTTGCTACCCCTACATCCAGACCTGCCCTGATGCTGCAGGTACTGACTTGGATCTGATAAATTCTTTTCTCATTTCTGTTCCAGTAACCAGAATTTCTGAGTCTCTCCAAGTCTCTGACATTCCCTCTGACATTCCCTCTGAGTCTCTCCTAGTCTCTAATACATTCCCTCTGACACCCACCTCTCAGCTGTTCTCTCAGTTTTGATGCAGAGAAGCTGAGATCTGCAACCTGCTTCTACTCTGCCATCTTGACATCTCTGATGGTTGATTTAAAAAAAAAAATATATATATGTATATATATTTATGGTTGATTTAAAAAAAATATATATAGATACTTTTTTTTTTAACCAAAGGCTGCTGTAACCCAATGTGCCTTCATTTTTTTTTAATTGTTCGAAGTCATTCCATTCATTCTAGAAATGGTTCTAATTCATTCTTTGCCTTCAAGAAGAACCGTGGTCCAGACTACAAAATAGAATCTTCCATTGTACTTTTTCAGAAAGGAATGAATGTTCTTGATATATTCATCGATGTCAAACGTATTTCACTATTAAGGATGGTTTCTCGCCTCTAACACTAATTCCTCAACAGGAGGTTAAATTACTTTAAAGATTACTCTTTTCTGCCCACTGTCACAGAAATATAAGGCTGCATAGGGCATTCAAATAGTTGAAAGACTTCCTTTGATGTAGAGATGGAGGTGAAGACCCATAACGGTGAAGCTGCTGCACCTGCATTCTATGACCAGGTAGTTGTGAAAAAATATCCTTTAAGCACTCAGCCACACTCTTTCCTATACACAGTGTGGGCTCATTAATTAGGTAACAGATTCCACTTGCCAAGTGAAATGTTTTGAATTCTGGCAAGATTTGGTTTAATCTGGGTTTTACATGGACTGTGTCTATATTATAAAAACAGCATTGCTTAATAGAAGTTGTATGTCCTTGGCACATTAATCATGTGTCCTATACAGTATCCACGCAGAGAAATACTCCCTAAGGTGAACATGCTTGCCAACTGGGGGATCGTGTTGCCAATGGAGGTGCAATGATTGGGATAGTTGCAATGTCTTCAAGAATAGAGAAGACAGGGTACCCAATATATAAAAAAAAAAAATCTTAAAATAGTTTACATTTTGGCAAATAACAATTTCTATTTATAACCTACACACAAAATAAAGGCAAGATAGGGAGAAAGTTTGTGTTCGATTTTTAAACAAACTGCACTCTCTCAAATCCAACATTATGATAAAATTCTAAAATTGACAGGAAATTGAGTTCTTTTAAACATGATTCAACTTGAATCTATCACTGACAGTTTTGAATATTAAATAGGCAGGCACTGTTACCTAAGATTTCTTGCAACTAAAACTCGATTTCCTGACACCTGTGTATGTAAAATTCCTACTCTTTTGGAACTTCCATCTAACCCAGTCCACATTTACAAATTAGAGAGGGTCACGTGTGAGAGTGGGCAGGTAAGAACAATAAGGATGGCCCAGGAAATAACATGGGGAATTGCTGCCATGTGTTCCTCCACTCTCAGAAATTACAGAGAAAGCAGCACTTTTCTCCTGGACTGATCAGCTGTGAAGGTGGATGGGCTGGGACAAGGACAGGGTATACCAGGTGTGTGGTACGAAATTGTGCTTTGCCTCCTTGGAAGATGGATATTTGGCTTATAACATTATAGACTGTGCTTCTGTGGAATATGCTGCATGCATAAAGCAAAGGTTATGTAAATGGAAGCCTTTGTCATACTATCATCTACATGTCTATGTGTGTATTTGTGTGTAAAAACATCTGGTATGTTGGTCCCTATAACTAGTCTGTATAGTCATCTATTTAACTGAGTAAGTCTTTGTCCCCATTCACTGTCATATTGTACCTGTACACGTAGGAGTCTCCAGGGGTTATTCATAACCCTGGCCCAGGCTTGCCCACCACAGTCATGTTGATTTCCTGGCTACAAAGGCTCCAGATGTGCCCACCTGGTCTCTCTCAACATGGTCCTCCCTCTGGGTACCCACTGCCATAAACAGCACTTCCCGCTGCATGACATTCAGTTCATTCCTTCCTGCCTGACCTCAAGTTCAAAACTTCTAGTGCTATCTGTTAACTACTGACCCTTTCGACTCAATCTGTTCTCAGAGATGAGGTTTTTCGCTTTTCTGCAGTTAAATGCCCTCATCCTTCTGCTATAACCAGCTGTTATGTTCTTAAGGGACAACACCTATCTTTTTTTTTCACCCATTTAAGTCTTTATTAAACAAAAGTGTGCAGTTTGGGTAATAAGTATTTTTGTGTTTTTATTCCGGACACATTTTTCTTTTGGATACTAGGGATATTAAACCCGAGGGTGCTCAACCACTGAGACACATCCCCAGGCCTTTTTGTATTTAATTTTGAGACAGGGTCTCACTAGGTTGCTTACAGCCTCACTAAGTTGCTGAGTCTGGCTTCAATCCTCCTACTTCAGCCTCCTGAGCTACTGGGATGGGAATATAAGCATGTGCCATCACTAGACACAATTTTGCTCACAGTTGGATATATAAATGATAGGCATTTCTCTATAAAGTCTTAATGAACATTTAAATGGAATATGTATATGAGTCGATTTGCATGGAAATTAAAGTAACAATCCACAGATTTGGTACAGTGCTTTTTCCCTTCGGAATTGAAAATGTCTGCTCTCAGCTGATTCATTCACCAGCCCAGGTGAAAATACCTGGGTTGTTTTATTATGTTCTGCTTTATTTCAGCAGATTTTCCTTTTGTGGACAAACACGTTTTGACATGATGGAGACAGGGTCAGCATTGTTTCAATTTCTAGTTTAAATTCCACATTCTCACCAGCCATGCTTGGTAAATGGTAAATTCTAGGAAATTTGAAATACATATTTTCTCTAGAAAAATTCAATGGATTTGAGGGCAAAAATATACCAATGGCTAAAATTAACTGACAAGGAAGTAAATATTATTCAGACACATACACTGTCTCAACATGTAGATTGCAGCATCTGTTATAATATTTTCATGTTTCTGTTTAGGAGTGACTGTTTGGCAGCCATTGTTTCAGGGTGTTGATATCATTGGGCCAGTTAGTGAACTGAGCAGGGAATGGTGGGCTTTGGGTGCCCATTCTCTGGCATTTGTGACCATGTTGTAACAAATGTACTAGCAGCTTGGTATTACTTTCTGGGATAAGGGAATTCCACTGTCATTATGAAATATTTCAAATAAGAAGATTGCATGCATACATGAATCATTACACTGTCTTCATTTAAGACAAAGATGGCTGGCTACCTGGTGTCCTGGGACAGGCTCCACAGAAACACTTCACTGACATTTTCTCCTCTCTTTGCTTCTTACTCTAGAAAATAATGTCAGCCTTTGGGACATGCAATGCTGCCCTGGAGAATAAAAGCACAGACTCCAGAGCAGGATTACTGAGTCCAAAGCTCAGATCCAGTCCATACCATCTATGTGACTTAATCATTTACCTAACATCTCAGTACTTCCATTACCTTATCTCTGTTACAAAGGAAATAATAGGACCTTATCATTATTGTGGGGATTAAAAATATTAATACATGCAAAGTATTTAGAAAAGGACCCAACACACAATTTATACTTGTGTTGTTATTTAGCATACTTTTGGAGATGGAAAAAAAGTGAACTAAAATGAGAAATTAGTAATTGTACTGTGTTCAGAAGAAACACACTTGGTAAACCAAGGCAGACCAAACTCTGGTCCACAGATTGAATATTGTTAGTGATTAGAAATGTAATCCTGAACCCAAGATGTTTTTAACTTCTTTTTGTGCCATGGGCCTCTTGGGCAGTCTCACGAAATCTCTGAAAATCTACTTAGATTAAAGGCATACACATGACACACACACACACAAGTACAAAATGCACATACATACATACCACCCAACAATTATATATATTTGATTTCTATAATCATACATACTTAAAATAGCTTGACACACTCTGTCATATATACCCATATTTTCCCATTCTTTTTATTGCTTCTTTCATCTTGAAGAAGCAAGTTTCCCTTTGAAATTGCTTCACTTAATCCTATAGAACATCCCTTACGGTATTTGTAGGGCAAAACTGTCTTAGTTTCTCTACACTTGAACTGATCTTTATTTCACTTTAATTTCTGAAATGTATATTCAGCAATACAGTATTGTGGTTTGACTCCATTTTACCTTTTATTTTGGTTTAAATATGTCAGCCCCTAAAACTTGTGATTAGATTATAAGAGCTATGACCTAATCAGTGGATTAATCCACTTGATGGATTAATAATTTGAAAGAACTATTGTACCAAGTGATAACTGTAGGAATGTAGAGTGTGACTGGGAGAAGGTCGGTATTGGGAGAATGAATTTGGGGGTTTATATTTTATTCCTGAAACCTCACTTTCTCTCAGCTTCCTGGCTGCCATGAGCTTAATCAGCTTTTCCCCACCAGGCCTTTCCGCCTTGATGTCCTCCCTCACCTCAGGCCCAGAGCAATGCAGTTGGCCCACAATGGACTTAGTTTCTGAAGTTGTGAACCTTGAATAAACTTTTCCTCCTCTACATTGTTCTTGTCAGGTATTTTGGTCACAGCAATAAAACGCTGAATGTCACACCTTTCAACACTTTAAAGCTGCCTTTCCACTATCTTCTGACCTCCATGTTGCCATGCTCATTGATGGCATCACTGCTCTCTATGGAATGTGTCTTCTATTTACTTTCAAGACACTTTTTTATCTTTGGTTTATGATAATTTGATTCTGGTGTGTACAGGCATAGTTTTAAATTTTTCAATCTATAAATTATGTCATTCCTGAAATTTGGGAAGTTGAGGGTCATGTTGTCAAAATTTTTTTCTGCTTCAAACTTTTTCCTTCACTTCTGACACTCCATGATGTCCATGTTAGAATTTCTTTTATATCATTTTGTAGGTCCATAAAGCTATTTACTTTCCCACCCCATTCTATTTTTTCTCTGCTTTTTACATTGGATAATTTCTATCACTCTATCTACAAATTGGCTTTTTCTTTCCTTTGTCATCTCTATTGTGCTAATGATTTCATTAGTGACTTTTTTTCGTTTTATTTATTTATTTTTTTGTTTTGTTTTGCAATGCTGGGGATTGAACCGACGGCCTTGTGCTTGCAAGGCAGGCACTGTACCAACTGAGCTATATCCCCAGCCCTTTTTTTCATTTTAAATGCTATCATTTCTAGTTCAGAATGTTCCAAGTGTTTCTTTTTGTAACAATTTTATGTTTCTCTGCCACTTATCTTTCTCTTTATTTCAAGTATATTTTGTTATCTTAGTAGGCACACTATAATAACTACATTAAAACTTTTGTCTGATAATTTCAAAACCTTGGTCACCTCAGGGTTGGTGTTTATTGATTGTCAAGTTCCTTGAAAACCAGTCACATTTTCCTGGTTCTCTCATCTTAGGAATTTTGAAGCATATCTTAGACCTTGCGCATCTTCTGTTTAGAGTTTGAATCCTCTAGAGAATGTTGAGATTCATGTTTCATCAGAAAATCCACCCAATTCAATACATATTGCAAAATTCATCCCGTTTTTCTCAGTGGGCTATCTTCAGATTTTTATTGAGTTTGTAGGCTCTTTGCAAACGTTCATATCTGTCACATGTGTATGTAAAACCTGAAATTTTCATGAGTTCAGACTTAGAAATAAGGGATCCCTTCTTCTGGGCCTCTTCCCTTCACGACTCGCTCCTATATTCTTCAACCCATACATGCCACTTTTCCTGGCTTCTTAGGTCATACAAATCAATCTCCTGGAGCTTAGCTGAACCACCAATACCACACTACTCCTTCTAAGACTAGGGTCTTTCCTAGACAAAAAAACTTGAAACTCCCTCACATACAGTTTAATTCTCTAATATTTGATATGGTTTTGTGTTAGTCAGATTTTTGTTGCTTTGACCAAAAAAGCTGTCAAGAGCAACTTAATGTAAGAAAGATTTATTTTGGCTCATGGTTTCCATGGACCCAGTCCACAGATGGCCTGCTCCATACTTTGGGCCAGAGGTGAGGCAGTGAACTTCATGGCTGGAAGGAGAGATGTTCAATTCATGGAAGCCTAGAAGCAGAGAGAAAAAGAGGAAGGGGCTAGAGAGAAGATAAATTCTTCCAGAGCACACTCCCAGTAGGTCCCACCTCCCAGTAGTCTATTCAGTTATCAATGGATTAAGCATGATCCAATTATTGTATGAAAGCCCATTTCTGAATCTGATCCATTGGGAGACCAGGCTTTCAACATGAGCCTTTAGGGGATATTTCAGATCCAAACCATAACAACCCTCAATAATCCACCAACGAAATTATTATTTTTATTATTATTATTCAAAGTTTCTAGTTGTGATAAGTGGGATCTCTGGCTATTGTGATCTTAGGCACCACCATGCTAAAACTGAAATGGAAACATTCAGCTAAATATCCCATTTTTTTTCAGACTTAAATAGGAAGATTTTATTCTCCATGTTGGGCTAATCGATTTCACCCAGTTATTAGTGAAATGTTAAGTTTAATCAGAATTCCAATGTATGTCACTTGTGGTTTTGTGATACATGATTAGGCTTCAATTAACAGTATGATAATATGTTTATGATTCCCATTTTTGAATATTGTTGCTGTTTCTTTTGCTGTCATCATGAAATTAAATCCCAAAGTGAAAAAAAAAAGGAAAAAACATTCAAACACTCTGTATAAGGTATCCAGAAAGGTTTTAAATGGTTGGAATAAATGCATAGAATTGTAAACAAAATCAGTGGTGTAATTCTCATCAGATTGCACATGGTGTCTCAATTTGCTCATTAGGTCAAGTCATTGTAGAATGTTAGAATTCAGAGGGTCTCTCCAAGTCACCCAGTTTGTTCTCATTATTATATAAATGGAGGGCTGGAAGCAATAAAAATATGGTGACATTCTCAATGCCCTAGAGCTGATTAGTAACAGACTCTAATACAGATATCCTGGCCAATTCTATTGGTGTAGACTAATTTCATTTCTCTACATTAAAATTAGTCCTGTAAGACAGTTTACATATATTCAGGTTTTGTAATAGAAAGCTTGCTATAATCACTGTAGTCCTTACTAATTGCAAAATTTTTTAAGTGAGCTTTCTCCAGGAATAGTATAGGAATCATTTCATTTAATCAGCAAATAATGCTTTTACCTCTGTATCATTTTAAGTTCCATTTTCCAGATGAGGAAACTGTTAAGAGTTTAGGGGTATCAAGTTTCTTGCCCAAGGTTGCAAATCACGAAAATTGGCTGTGGCTGATTCCAAAGCCATTGGAAATAGGGCCATTCTGACTCGGAAGCTTATAGTCCTAAACTTATGAAATTGTATCTCATGACCTAGTTAAAAAGTATATATTTCCATAGATTTATTTATATGAAAATGTAATAAAAATGTCATCTTTACTTCTCACATATATCAAATCACTTTTACTTAAAGAAGTAACATTATATGTAATATAACCCATGCTGGAAAATGTGGGCTGTGATTTATATATAGACATAAAATAAATATTTATTGAAAAAATGAATGATACCCTCATTTACATCATAATCATCTTCACTAATAAATATTCTGAAACATTTATTTTGTCATACACACTTTTGAGCTTTTCATGTGTATTTTATTAATGTCAGACTTCTTCTTCATAGAGTAGATGTGGAAATCAAGGGGGAAGTAGTGACATTCCCAAGTACATAAAATGAGTAAGTGGTGGAACTGAGGCAAATGCCCAGGCAGCTCTGAAAACAGAGATCTTACCCAATGTAAAAAGAAAGAGTGTATGTCAGTAACTTTTCAGTGAGGGAGCATCCCCAAATATAGATTTTATTTAGTGACACATCATTAAGCACCATTTGACATTTGTTACCACTTCATTACTTAGTTTTGCGATTTCAACACCCCACCCCCTACCTTCTTAGTTACCATTCCCCGAATGGGAGCAGTTTGTAAGATTTAATTCTACCTTCTGGCCCTCCTCACTTAATCATAAATATTTTACTTTTTAAAAAAATAGTGAAAATGGGCTTATTTAGAAAAATGGATTCAATAAACATATAACAATGTTTTTCAAAGATGGGTTAGAATAACTTTTCAGAGAAAAGCAACACAGGGCAGTTCCATGACCTTACCATAGGATCCCCTATTGCCTTTACAGTTTACCCCTATCCCTCCTGACATCCAGCCTGAAGGTCAAGTCAGTCAAAGCTCTTTTCTGAACAGGTGGGGCCTATGCTTGTTAGCGCAAGTCACCTCTGTCTTGAGAATCAGCCTTTCCAGTTCTGTCATTCTAATGAGGTCTATGTCCTTTTTTTGACAGATCAAAGAAGGACATTTTGAAGATAGAGGAAGTTTTACATTCACTGTGTGTCTCATGCTTAGACTGCTCAATAAAATCTTGCTTAATGAGTGAAAGAGGACTGTCCCGAGCAGGGTTATCACAAGCATCAATAAATATTAAATAACAGAAGGGGCTAGAAAATCTGCATCAAATGACCTGTCTCTATTTCCCCACTCCTCCAAGATTGTTTTTTACTGAAAAGAAAAATTGTTCCACTTCTCTTTCTGTTCCTCAATGTCTTTCCTCCACACATGGTATTTTTAAATTGACTGAGAGGCAAAGTGCTTGCACTTAACCCTTGCTGGATTCTCTAATTGTCTCCTTCCCATTGCCAAGTATGTGTTTAAAGGAATTTTCTCAAAGAACCACTTCTTAACAAAACGATTGCAAACTCAAATGTGGCTATTGAACAGATGGTTGGTTCAGCGGCAGGACGGCTACAGCAAGTTTTGGAAAAGCAACACCTTGATGAGAACACTTAAACCTGAACTACTTTTCAGTAATTGCAACTTGGAAATAAGAATCTTTGGCAAGTGAAAACACATATTTATTTATCATGATGCCTGTAGATACAAGAAAATATTAATAACTAGGTTAACATGAATTTATATCTTACTTAAAATAAAAGATTATTTCCTTAGTACTAAATGAAAATAAAGACTTTAGTTTTGAAAGTTTTCATTCACATTAAAGCAAAAAATATATATATTACAGGTTAATATTTGCTAAGGTACAAAACATTCAAAGTTTGGATTTTTTGTTTCTCTCCTAGGAATTTGTTCAGTAGCACATGTGTGAGTTAGAGATGGAAGGGTTTTAAATGAACCCCTTGAGGGTCTTTGAAACAATTTCAGCTTTCCTCTACATTTCCTTAATAAACTCATATCAGACTTTGTGGGTGCTTGGACATGAAAGTAGCAAATTCTTGACAAGGTTGTCACCCTCTGTGGTGGGTTTTGTGAGACAATTAAACGGCTAAGTCTCTAACTGCGTACATGTCAACTAGTGAACCTCAAAATACAGTTATTGACAAGAGAGACATAATACTACATAGGTTAAAACAAAAGTAGGAAGCACAGGTGAAGAACAGGGAGATACCAAAATATGGACTAGGACGTGGGCTTACAGATGCCTGGGCGATGGAAACTAGAGCTTGCTGACTTCTTAAGCTGAACAGGAGAAAGCAATGGCAACAGAAGATTCTTAATGATCTGAATATGGCCATAGATGCCTGAGGCTGGCCTATTTCAGGCCAATAATGAGCTTTTGGGCTTGTGGAGTCATTTATTTGGCTTTGCAGCCTGGAGCCCAAGGGCGCTGTTCATTAGGCAGCAGGAGCTAAGGGTTGTTTGTGTTGGTCTTTCTTGCCAGAATGAATTGTTCATTAGCATCTAAGGGTTCATTACCACCCTCTCTCTCTACAGATAAATGGTTTAAAATAAAACTTGTTGATTGGGGTTGAGGTGAGCAAAGGGAAAGGGGTGTTCAATAGAGATCGCTAAACCCCTTTGATGATGTTTGAAAGACAAATAAGCTTGTACAACATAAATAGATTCCAAATCACTGGGCCGCTAACCTGATTTTGTCACTAAAATGGCAGATTAACTTGGTCCTATGCATGGTCCACTTATTTAGATAGACTTAAGGATGTAATTGGATCAACCCAGTGGTAATCTACTTGCTAACGCAAACCATCAGTCAGTAGCCCCTTTGTATCATTGGGGTAACCAACCACCAGCATCACCCAGCCCAAAGATTTTTTGCAATTGTTTGGGGTTGATAAAGGGAAGGGGAGTTCTTGATTGGGCTGCAGGTCTGTTTGTGACGCTTGACTGCAGATTTGTTTTTTTTTTTTTTTAACTGGGGAATTTGGGTGGAATCACATTTTAAAAGTATTGGTTTCCTTTCTTTGGGGAGCCATGTGAGTAATGGCATAGAAATCTTAAAGTGTTTCTTGGTTCTGATTTTTAACAAATTTCTCTACAAGTCACTTGGAGAGTTGAAGGTATATGTAGTCTAGAGACTATTATTTAAAAAATAAAATGAAAAAAAAGTGAAAAGTAAAATAAACTCTCTTTCCGTATGGAGATTTTTGTAGTGTGGACTAAAGCTCACTGAAATTTATATAGCTGACCAGTGACAGGAAGGCTCAGAAACAGAGGCTCAGTTCTATGTTGGTGGCTGCTGTAACAAGGCGGATGCAAGACTGACTAAAACTCTTGCAAAGGGTTGAAGCAATGGACTGCTGCAAATCAGAGAACCGACTTTGTCCTGAAGATTTCTTTCTTTCTTTCTTTCTTTCTTTCTTTCTTTCTTTCTTTCTTTCTTTCTTTCTTTCTTTCTTTCTTTCTTTCTTTCTTTTTCTTTCTTTCTTTCTTTTTTCCTGAAGGTTTCTTTTAATTGAGGTTAACTGTTATGTTTTCTTAATTATTGTGCCTTTCCCTAGTCCTCCTAGCAAATATTTCATGACCCTAACTCCAGTAATATCCATTGAAATGTAAAGTTACCTTGACTGAAAGAGAAATCAACACATATAGTCCCTTAGAGATAGGATTCTTTCTTGTCGGGGAACTGCTAGTGATTTGTCAGCAAATTGGACTGTGGAAATTTAAATGGAATGTGTCTTTTTTTTCACAAAATGTTCATCAGATATAGAAACTTCAGATGCTTTTCTAGCCCAATATGACAAATTAATCATCTGTAAAGTATTTATAGGTGTCTTTTATTTATTTCTCTAGCCCTGATTACTTTATTATTCTGTTTTCTTTTCTTTCTTTTTTTTTTTTAATTAAAAAAACTCTCTCCCCATCAAATCAGCCAGGACTGGAATCTCAAAACTTTCAGTTATTTCTAATTCCCAGTAGGTGGAATCACTATGCAAAAATGAGTGTCAGTATGAAAATCCATTGTATCTACCAGCTGTATTAACAGATTCTTTCCCAGGAGCATCTTCTACTTCTGCTGTTCATGTTAGTCCATTTCCAGTGTCTTTCAATAGGTGAAAGTGCCCTGTTTCTCTCTGCCTAGGTTCATATGCATTTTCTCCAATAAGCAATATAGCTGTTATCACTCTAGAAAAGTGTGAAATTTTGTGATTGTGCCATAGTAATTTTTCTTTTTTTTTTTTTTTTGGCGGGGAGAGGGTGGATTAGTTATCTTCTGTCTGTTACATTTGCCTTAAAAAGAAACCAAACTATCAGTGCCAAGCTCAGCCATGAGAACTGTCCACCTAGAGAATTGGATAAAAGAAATGAGAAAATCATTTGCAATTCCTCCAAAGCAAATATTTGCCATGTGCTCCACAACTTCAAATGTCTTATAGTTTAATAATGTAATGAGCAATTAACCAGTAAAATTTGCTTTTTTATTTAACTTTATTATTTTTTCAAATCACCTATTGCCTAGAATTTGCCATGCCTTCCTGATATTGGCAGTACATCACTTTTATTTGAGACTTTCATTATAAAAGACAATATTTAGATCATTCAAAGGTGTCAGACTGGAGAATCACATTGATTTCTTTCCACCAGGGGCATTTTCTTGGAACACTAATTTCTCTACTACTTCATGTAGTCTCTGGATACCTGCCATTTATTGATTTCATACCATATCTCTAAAAACTGACAGTTTGTGAATTAATAGGAATCTCCAAAGGAAATACCACTGAGAAAATCATGAGTCCTCATCCATATACATCATTTTAATACTTGGCTACATAAAGAATGGAATAAGCAGAGAGCATTCAGATTTTTTACAAAAATAAGAAATAGGGTTAAAAAAACAGAAAATTATGAGAATAGTATTAAAATTTTCATATATTCAGTAACCAAAGTTAAAAATTATAAAATATCTTGCTATTATTGCTTATGATATGTTTGTATTAATTTCTTTCTGCATTTAAAAAAACCATCGATTGCCACGTAATTGTATATATTTACGAGATGCAATGTGATACCTCTACATGGGTACGATGTGGAATGATCAAATCAGGGTCATGAGCATTTCCATCTTCAACATTTATCATTTCTTGGAGTTAAGAACTTTCAAATTTCTCTCCTAGTTCTTTATAAAAACTCTAATAAATTGTTGTGAACTATATTGACGAAGTTTAACATTCAAGAAAAATAAAAAAAGAAGAGTCTTAAGCCTCTTTTCCAAACCCTTTCAACTTTTCTTTTCATAAAATACATCTTGTCTATGCTTCTAGTCCAGGATTATGTGGACTAGAAGTATGTCAACAAAGTGTGGGTTCTATAGAAATAGAATAGAATAGCTCCCATCATATGTATTTAAAAGTTTTCAGCCTCCTTTTTCTTTGTTAAATGTGCTTTTGAGATCTAATTTATTTTAAGCACTGTGTATGTGTAGTGTTCTATAACATTTCACAAGGTCTGTATGAATTTTCGTTTTAATTTTTTTCTCTTATCGGTGCTTTTTATTTATACATGACAGTAAAACACATTTCGATACAATTATACTAGAAAGGGATAATCTTATTCTAATTAGTACCCCAGTCTTGTGGAGGTACACGATGGTGCGATTCACTGTGCCATAATCCTGTGTGGGTTTCCTTCATGGATATTTAAGGTTGTCCATTCTCACAGCCATTAAGCATGGCTTTAAGGAATTGTCTGGACAAGGTTTCTGAAACACAAGTGTAAGAATTTCCCCTAACACATATCCAGAGGTGCAGTTCTGTGTCCTAGAACATTTTTAACCTAACAACAAACTATTTTTCCAGCCATAATAACTTCTTCTGCACATAGACAACAACTTTTAATATTTTTGTGCTTAATGCATTTTGCCAAACTAATAGTTAAGAGATGAAAATTCAAAACAAAGTGTGAATTTGCATTTTCTGATACCTTGTGAGATTGTGCATAGCCTTCAGACTGCCTCTTCTGTGAATCACTCCTCTAGGTCTGTCCATTTTCCTACATGGTGCTTGCTTTTTTCTCATAGATATGTAGGACTATTTTCAAGTTGGGTATAAAATCTGTATTTCACTCACTGTGTATTTTCTTCCAGTGTTTGCTTCTGCATCTTTGTTCGCTGTGCCCTTCATGGGAGCAATGTTTTCGTCTTAATGTAGTCCCAATTGTCTACATTTCCCCCTGATGTATCCTTTTAGCAAAAAAAAATCTTCCTACCAAAGTTTATAAAGAAATTATACTTAATATTCATCTAATAACAATTAAGTATCTTTGGGGGGCTTAAACCCTAGTTAATTTGGAGATATAATATGAAGTAAGAATTTTTTTTTTTTTAATTAAACAAAACTGGCCTACTCTCATGCACCATGTGAAATGCTGTGCCATGGACCAAATTCCCATCCACGCTTATTTTTTCTAAGGATTCTTAATTTTGTGGCCTTAAACCTTTTTGTTGATTCCTGTGTTAATTCACATTGTTATAATTGCTATAGTTTTATAACAGTTCTTGTTTTCTCGTAGAGTAAATCCCACAGCCTTGCTTATTCTTTTAAATTGCCTTGACTACTGTTGCATCTGTATGTTTTAATATGGATTTCAAGAATCATCTCCTTAACTCCATCGAAAAATGTCTGAGATTTTTCTGGAATAGGTAAATATGTAGAAAAAGGTGATAGAAAATAGCAGTTTTATGATATTCAATGTCTCTATCCACAAACATGACACACACACCTATCTAATCAGGTGCTCTTTGGGAACTTTCATTTATATTTTGTACATTTCTCTGTTCTTCTTCATCTTTTGTTTGATTTATTTCCTACCTTATAGGTTTTGATATTGTTTAATTGTACAATTCAAAAACACGTTAAGTGATTGTTACGTTGTTGGTTTCTTTTTTTCTTATACTGATATTATTTCTAGGAAATGTTATGAAAATTTTTATTAAATTTTAATACTTTGCTTTAGTTTTCTGGATTTTTTTTAGACCATTATCTTTTTCTCATGCTGATTCCTTTTTCTTATTATTAGCTCAGGATGCATTGCCAGGAAAATGTCAACTAGTAGAGGTGATCCTAGGCATGTTTATATTTGTTCTGAACTTGACTGCTAATTGCTGCCTGATGTAGATAAAATTTCCTAGAAAAAGAAAGCATCTATTAATTGCTTGCTAAGGACTTTACTAAGAAAGAACATTGAATGGAGCCATTACTTTTCCTAGACCTGTTGAGATGATTGTTTTCTGCTTCCTAATTTGTTAATGTAGTGAATTACATTAATAGATTGCCATGTAATATTATTTTGGTTTTATTTGAATAGTTTATCATGTGTATCATCTATTCACCATATATATTTATATAAAGTAGTATATCAGAATAACTTGAATAGGATGCATTATTCATTTATAATTTGTTAAAATAGGTTTTCTAATATTTTATTTAGGCTTTGTATTTCTGATCATAATGAGAATAGTCCATAATTTTATTCTTGAACTGTCTGTACCAGATTTAAACATCAAAGACATGCTAGATTTATACTTGGTAAAGATATATCTCCCTTAAACCATTCAAATAATATAGAAGTAATGGATTCCTTAAAAGCTCAGTGAGATGCCAATAACAGTCTGAAACTGATATTCTTTTGCAGTCTATGTATAAAGAAAAGTATGAGCTATGTGGGAGGTAACCATTTATTATCAATTCAATTCTAACATTGGTATTACATGTCTAATCAATTCGTGTATATGAGTTGCCATATATATTCTATAAAATTATGTTTAATTATGATCTTATATAAATTTAAGCAATTATCTCAGTTTGTAAATTATTCACATACTTTTTATAGACTTCTCTTATGAATCTTTGAATCTCTACCATATTTGAAATTATGGCAATGTTAGTATTACTTCTCTGTTCCATCTCTCTTCTTTTCCACACAATTTTTCCTAGATGTTTGTCTATATTTTGAGACTTTTTGTTCATTTGTTTGACTTATTTTTGAGAATCACTTTTTTGCCTCTTGAGTGGTTTTCTTACTATTTTTGAGATTTCTACTATTTCTGTATTTTTCATTTCTGTCTTTCAACTCTAAGTTGTTCAGTTAGTAATATTACTTATTTGAGGATATACACAGCTTCAAATTTGGTAAATGATATTCCTTTCTAGGTGGTATCCATGTCTTCCTGATGTATTTCCATAATTATTTTGGTACACACACATATACACACTTAAGCATTTATATTTATCTTTATAGATTGAAAACCATGTGCTTAAGCCAATACTTCTTTCCATTCTGATTCAGCAGCACAACTTTATTTTAGTTTTTTTCTTCTTTCCCCAACAGTGAGAAAGTTGATTCCTATTATCCGTCCTCTATTTACTTATTTAATCATTGTGCCTGTTTGAAACCAGTCTCCATCACTGCTGCTACTCTGTCCACTGATAAAAGCACTGCCTCACTCCTCCTAGGCTCTTAACATCCTATGACAGACCACCCACCTCACCATGTGGGACACTACAGTGCTGGACACCAACCAGGCAATTACCTTCTCATCTTGCCCGAGTTAGGAAGCCCCACTTAGACCACTTGGACCAAGACATTTTTATGGACATCTTTTCACCTGTTTGTGCTTTCAACATCACCCTGTGATACCGTTCCATGTGCAGGTCCTCCATATTTGCTTGGGCTTGGACATCTCACATGGAAAGACAATCTCTAGTTCCATCCAGGCTGAACATCCATCCTGCACAGACCTCCTCCTCAACACTCTTGGACTGGAACACCTTGTTCAAGTTCCAATACATATTTCCAGGTCACCTCAACACCCAACCCCCATTTGGATGTCCTCTTTGCCCTGCTTGTGCATTAACACCACATAGGATGCCACCTCCTCTTGGACATTCCTCCCTCTCCTGCTCTAGCCAGGCAGTTGTCTTGGTGACTGCGTTCTTCACCCTCTGGAATCCAGATCCCACTCTGGGTTCGTGCTCATTCTTGTCTCCAGCACGGACACCCATATTGGTGAATTCTATTTAATGGTGTTTAGGCATATGTTACTCACCAAAGGAAGCAAAGGGAGAAAGGAGGAAGAAAAGAAGAACATAGTTAAGTTTTATACAAATGTATTTAGCAAACTCTAAAGTTAATTTTTATCTTCAAGCTCTGTCAAACAAATTAAGAACCCTAGAAAAAAGTTATCCCATTTTGCTTCCATTTTTCATGCTATTCTTTGTTTACGTTTCAGTTCCACTTCATTATTAAATCTCACCAGAAGAGTTGTTCCCCTTATCACTGTTATTGCTGTAATGATTTTTAAAATCAATTTTTATTGATTTTACTTTACATGTAGAGTATTTCCATATCTTTATTCACCATCATTTACTGCATCATTTACTGCATCCTCTATCTTTTGGGTTAAGTTATTTTCTCACTGACATTATTCTTTTATTCAGGATCATCTATGAATGAAAACATTGTCAATCTTAGTAGATCTCGTTTTTCCTAACATCCTATTGCCTTCTCCTGGGTTTAATGTTTTTTCTTGCTGATATTTATGTTTTAGTTTAGCTTATAGAGTTAGTCCGTTAATAGTAACTTTTGTTAAACTTTGTCGATCTCAAAATTTTATTTTCTTTTATCTCGAATGATAATTTGTCTGCATAAAGATTTATAGATGATACTTGGTAATTTAAAAGTACCATTTCATGCTTTGATTTTCAGCAATTCTTGCTACTTAAAAAAAATGAAAAATTGCAATTTTTTCTAGTTGATTCTATATTTTCTCTTTATATATTATTACAGAGTCTTTTTATTTCCTAACATTGCATCACTGTACTTTGAGTAATATTTGTTTTTGCTTCTTTTGGTTTGGGATTCATATCCGTCTCCCTTGATGAGTGTTATACTTCTCTTTAAATCATCTGTGCCTATATTATCTCCATTTAGGCCTTTGTTTGGAGCTTTATCCAGGGTATTTTCCTTATTTCTAGTTGTGGTTCTTTGCTAAGCTGTGCCTGGTCTACAGTTTATTCATTCTCCTAAGTTTTTATTTCAATAAATATATTTTAATTTCCAAAATCTCTAAATATATTTTAATTTCCAAAATCTCTGAATCTCCCTTTGTATGTACGGATTGCTTCTTAATGTATTATTTCTAGTTCTCTTTTGATTAATTTTAAAAGTTTTCACATTTTTATTGGTGCATTATAATTATTCATCATAGTGGAATTCACCATGTCATATTGGTGCATGCACAGAGTGATTTGATCAATCTCATTCCCCGGCCCTCTCCCTCATCCACTTGCTCTACTTAACTGATGACTCTTCTGTTGTTGTTATTATTATTATTATTATTATTGTAAATATATATGCAGGATTCACTGTGGTGTATTTGCTCATGGGCATAGCATAACTTGGTAGGTTTCATTCCCTAGTACATTTCCATTACCCCCCTTTCTCCCTCTCTCTCAATTCTCCTTCTCTATTCTTTTGGTTTACCTTCTGTTTTTGTGAGATCCTTTTTTATTCCTTCTTTCTCTCTCTCTTAGTTTCCACATATGAGAGAAAACATTTGACCCTTGATTTCTGAGTCTGGTTTATTTCACATAGCATGGTATTCTTTTCTTTCCTTTTGTCAGCAAATGACATAATTTCATTCTTCCTTATTATGGAGTAAAGCTCCATTGTATATTTAGACCACATTCTCTTTATCCACTCATCTGTTGATGGACACTTAGGCTTTTTCCACAACCAGGCTATTGTGAATCACACTGCTGTACACATTAGTGTGCTCTTGATAACTTTTAACTTATCAAATACAAATGATTTTAAATCTCAGATTTTTGCATGGTTTTAATTTATTAGAGTTTAAATTTCCATATTGCACCTTCTGTCTGACAATGTATTATGGCTTCCTGTGCCTTCCCATATTTTTTGCAGGAATCTTGATTACAACTTCTTATGTATGCAGGTCCTGAGGTCTACATTCTCTTTCCTACACCAAAACCAGAACCTGTCTGTTCAGGTTTCTAGTTAGTATCATGCCAGCTTTAGTTTGTGTTGTCCATTCTGATTTTCTAGTTACTTCCCTAATTCTAGCATCTGGAGATTTTCTTTTGGACTATTTTTATTCTCAGAAGTAAGAGATAAAATGTAGAAGAGCTGGGAAGAGGATTTGGTGGAGTTTTCACTTTGGTTTAACCAGTCATGTTGATCTAAAATCAGAGTACCATACTATTAAAAATTAAGAAAGGATTAAAGGGTAAGAAAATGCAGTAATGTCCCAAGATAAATTCATTCTTTATAATTTTGAGTTAAGAGCTAAAAATTATCTTTGTAGTACTCTTCAAAGAAGTACAATTACTTAAAAAACAGGAGGTAGACTTTAAATTACTTAAGTGCATAGTATATACTTAAAGATAATTTAGTCATTTATTTTTGATGTACTTTTCTGTTAATTAACATGACATGGTGATGAATGACATGTGACTAAGGCCATGTGTAGCATCCTTCACTTCCATTTCCAAAATTATTCCCTCTTTAAGGAATTTTCCTTTTCTTTGATGGTGTTCAATAGTCTCCTCTCTCACCCATTTCAAAATATGAGAAGTCATGGAAACCTTCCTTGATTTAACAAAGATTAAAACAATGGTATTTTTCCCTAGGGATATTTATAATTTAGATGAAACAAGAAAGGATTGGTTTGAAGAAGAGATTTGAGTGATAAGAATTTCCATCCTAGCAAGGTTATCAGTATTTGTGGGCTCAGGCATATTTTAATAACTTTCCCAAATCCTGTCAAGCACTTTACTGCCTCTGACCAAAGGCCAGCTCTGCCACTAAAAATAAATCAAACAGAACACATGTCTTTGAGAAGATTTTGTTAGTGTTTTGTGAGAATATTGTTAACGCATATGATACATTAAAATAATCAATTACTTGGAAATTTGTCATATGTAGACTCTGTTTTAATTTGTGAGCTTTATATTGTAAGCACAAAATACAGTAAAAATGTGACTAAGGCTATTATAACTTCATCATACACCTTCTAGGTCATCGAATATGTAACAAGGACACAAAAATACTGAATTATATGAGGCAATCACATGTCAGATTCTTTTTTTTAATATGTCAGATTCTTATTAGATATTCTTCAACTGAGTTCAGTTTCTTTCTTTAAGTTTCTGCTTTAAGAAACTGTTAAGTGATTTTTTTCCCTGAAAAAAAAAATTCACATAAAGTTTGGAGATATAGTAATTGTAAAGCCAAAATCAGAAATCAGGTTATAATCTCTGGTTCTAGATCATCCAAGTTTTTTTTTTTTAGCATTCAGATCTATCTATTCCTGTTAACTGGTGTCTTAAGGTGATAGCACTTCATTCTTCCATTTTTTTTCTGAAATCAGACATCTGAAGTTAGTGATAGCAACTTTAATTCTGAGTCTCTAAACAAAACAAAAGTAAAAATACTTTCTTTATGCAAAACAGATATCTTCTTTATGCAAAACACAAAACTGCTGATTTATACTGGGAAGATATTCTTCCCTTCCCGTGTTTTCCGGCCTTTCTGTCCCTCACATACATTCTTTTGTTAAGTACTTGAATTAGGTGTCCTGTTCTTCCAAAAGTTAGATCCCCTATTCTATAGGGTTTTTAAAATTCCTTTTGCACTACTAAATTCACACAGTTTTAGAGTGACATAGACCTCAGGGCATAAAGTCTTCTGAGAAATAAAATTTAAATCTACTTTTCTTACTATTTTGCGACTCCCAACTTAGACATATTTTGCTTCACTTTCTATTCTTTGCATGCACCAAAGCCCTGTTTTTCATACAGTTATTTTTCAAAGTTAATGGGGTGAGGTGTGTATTAGTTATTTTAAAAAGATGATTTGGGAAGAGTTTCTTGAAAGCTTTTAAGATAATTAAGATAGCTCATGAGTGTTGAGAACCAATATTTTTCTTATGTATGTATTCATATTGAACCAACTGTTCTGGAACATTGCTTGTGTGAATTAATGCCATTCTGCACTATTTTAATGCTTTCAGAATATTATGGCATTTTACAAAATCAGAATAACTCATCTCTATGTAGCAGACAATTTATTTTACCCATTAAAAGGGGTCTATTAGATTAAAAGTGGTGTTCAATATAATCTAAACAAATCACTTGGCTTTTTACAAATAACATTGATTAAAACATCCATCAGAAATGGAAAAACGAAATGTGAAGTTTCCAAACGGAACTTTATTTTAGTTAACAAATAATGGAACATTAAAATGATTATTTATGAGACTTACTTTTGAAGGATACTGTAATTAAAGGATATACTAGACTTCAGGAATTTCAGTTTAGAAGGGAGCAAGCTCTACTTTTCATACAAATATCTTGATACTCATTAGGAATAATCATTGAAGTGATTTTCTAAATTGAAGGATTGTGGTATAGTTAATGAAGCTTGGATTCAACAGAGCATCATTAAGAAAAGGCAGGTTTCCTTACCTATAAAACCTCCCACATTGTTAAAAGGCATAGAATTGATCATACTGCTGCGCATGGGTACTGGAAAGTGGAGCCTGGCCTGTCCACGGCTGTAGATTCATGTGGAGGATTTTCATAAGTCCTGCTGTTGCAGAAACTAGAAGACTCTGGACAGTTCCTTTTAGGGGATCTCCGTAAGTTGAGACTAATCTCAGTTCTGGAATTAAGCAATGCAACTAGCCCATTTTATATACTTATTATATATCTTACTTTGTCATAAAGACCTTTAATTTTTTGGTGTTTTCTATGAAGTGTGTGTGCCTATGTGTGTGTGTGTGTGTGTGTGTGTGTGTTTTCTCTGGTCTGATGGCTTTGTCACTGATGAGTGACCTTCTCCACTAAAGAACTGAGCCCTGTGTCTGCTTCAGTGAAGCTCTCAGGCTGTGTAATCAAACCCCTAAGTCCTGAAGACAGATCTGCTGCTTACTCACCCGTGATCTTGGGCAAAATTCTCTAAATTCTCAGTTTACTCATATGTACAGAAGTGCTTACTTCTACTGTTCAATATACCACAAGCTGGATTACTTTATTGCTCACAGCTCTGGGAGCTGGGAAGTCCAAGATCAGTGCCAGCAAATTAGTGCCCCCTTTTTTTGATTGACAGAGGGAGGCTTCTCCCTGAGTCCTCACATGGTAGAAGGGCAAGGCAGTTCACTGAAGCCTCTTTTAGAAGGATACCGACGTCATTCGTTCATGAAGCTCTATGCTTCACTTCCCAAAGGTTACCTCCCAAAGGCTCCACTTCTTAATACCTTTACCTTAGGAACTAGGATTTCATCATATGAACTTTGGGGAGGCCCAGATATTCAGATCCTACCAATAGACCGGGATGAACATCAACCCCAGTTTCTTCAGAGCTGAAAGGGTTCCCTGAATAGAGATCTTTCAATATTAAAACCAAGAGAATCATGGGAAAACTGAGGAACTGATCATCCTAACAAAGAGGAAAATAAGGGTACCTGTCATCAGTGCTGTGCTAGAACCAGATCCAGGACAGCTGAGGGTTAAGCAGTCTGGAATATAGTGGACTGACTCACATATTCAGAAATTTTACAAGCTGCTTGTAGCTTGAGGTTATTCACGTTGGGAATGCTGATGCCGTGGTAATCAGTGAATGCTACAAATCAGGGCATTTTTTTTCTCCCCAGATAGATGGCTAACTAGCATACCACTGTCTATCACACAAGGTTGATGAACTTCCTATTGAAATAATCTATGTAAAATGCTTTGTGTCATGCATGCTACAAGGTGAGTGCTAATTAAGTGTTACTGATTAGTGATTTATTATCATCACTATTAATTATTCATTGGAAGTAGTAAATATATGTTAAATTGAACTGAACCGTAGTAGAAGTCATTCTCTATAAATTATTTCAATGAATTTTTTAAAATGTATCCAGAAAGTAGACTAAGTGGATCTTTTGAGTCTTCTCTTTGTGGTTTTCTCCCTCTCCACTTCCTCTAGGATCCCTTTCTGTGAACTGGAAAAAATGTCCTCCCCACTGTGCCAGTCTCTGGACAGGACACCTCGGTCTGGCTGGGAAGTACGTCTGTCTCCAGGAGTGCATGGAGAATCATGCATTGGTGCTGGGCATGGAGTGTGGCAAATGGGATTATGCTAATTAGGTCTATTTTAAGAGGACACAATGGAATGGTTCCCTTTGCTGCAACTGAAAACATCATCACCTGACTTACTCTTGCCCGTTGCCCAAATCTTCCCCCTGTTGCTGTGATCTCTAAAACCACTAGAAATTCCTATTTCTCCTCTCTGAGTTACAGTTCGAGATACCTCTTTCAATGCACACACGAGTCATCAAAATTGCCCACATCAGGTTACCAAGTTAGCAGATCCTTGCTTTAAGGAAATTTGACTTCGAGGAAGGCCAGAGAAAGTTCTGAATTTTGTGGTGCTTCAGGAGAGGGCAGGCCAGGATGGGGAATAGCTCTAGACATTCATCAGGCAGCCCTGGGGAGAGATGGCTATTTGGATGGAGGAATGACAGATAAGGAAAGCAGAAGAGCCAAAGCAAGAGTGAAGACAAAGGAAATCAAGACAGATATGCACCTTGGATCCTTGATTTTTGAGAGCTAAGAGGGATTATCTAAACAATCCTCTGAATTTTCAGATTATGTTAAAAGAAAAACTGATGTAAGATGAATGCGTCCCACGCCCAATAGATCAGACCATCAGTTGAGGGTTTTGTCCTCTCTCTGGCTCTGTCCAGCTGAAGTCAGCAGGCCTTCCCTCCGAGGGAGAAAGAGATCAATCTCTTAGGATGGGGGTGTTGATTCAGGCTCAAGAGCCCTACTGGTCTCCCAGCAAGACATTGCAAGGAGAAGCAGTATGGGAGCCAGTCAGTTCCTTCCCAGTGTTGAGGGATTTCCAGCTGATCTCTCTGATTGCTCTCATATAGATAATGTAACATCATAAAAGGGGGATTTCTGTAGCAACTTACTTGCAATCAAAGGCTGCCTGTGGCTACCCAGCATTCCCTGATGTGAATGCTAGTTTCCGTGCTCTGTGCAGTTTAAGAGAGAAAGGGAAGGGATGGCTGAGGGTGTGGGGGAATTTCTGTGCATACCAAGAACTTTAAAAGTGTCAGAGTAGAGAGAAGGGCCAACTGGAAATAGCAGCAGCCAGGGCATTCTCAATGCACAGACGTGCATCAGACACCCAGCCCTGCTTTTTAAAAAACCTTGTCTTTGTATTGAACCAGATGTTCTTTCCTGTATCTGTTTGTGTCCCCCCCCCCCACCTCTCTCTCACTTTCTCTCTCTTCAATGGCCCTTTGGCTCTTAAAACTATTGATTGAAGGCTTTTTCCTTCTTTCTAGTCAATTCACTCCAGAAAGCATCTACTCTTGGGTAGCCAGCCGTATCCTGGGTCCACACCAAGAGTAAATGAGGAGTGGTCTATGTGCTTTAGCAGCTCAGGTTAGGACATATCTTCACTTCACATTTTTAAAAAGTAAATGGTTGAATAATGTTCCACTGTCATACCTGACTTCAGGAAAGAAAGAGCTCACTGTGGGTAAAGAGTCAAAGTGGATGTTTTAGTTATTTGTGGGAATGTTGATAATGATAAAAGCTAACGAAAGTGGACGAAGAGGATATTAGGCAAAGGGAACCAGATCATCAAAAGCAGGGGGTTTGGAATAACAGCATTTGATTGTATGTTGTTTGTTCTTTCAAATGATGGATGTGTCCTGAGCTGGCTTCATGTGCTGGTGTTGCCTGGCTGGAGGTTTGACCTTGAAAAAGTAGTTATTTTTTCCTAGTTTCCAGCGGAACAATGAATGAATGATTTAAAACATTGTTTCAGTTAGACATTAGTAAAAGTCAGAAAATAATAAAAGGGTAGAAAGTGACCAAGGGTAGAGCTCCTGGAGAATGGGTTGGAAAGGGCTGTCAGATTGGTGACAATTTTACCTTGACTGGAAGAATTAAACAAAAGACAAGTGAAGGGCCTGGGCAGAGCTTCCCAGGCAGTGGGGTCAAGGAAAGGCCTCAATTAGTAGACACTCTGGCAAGCTAGATTCAACCACAATTTCACATGAGAATTAACTTGTGGAGCTTTTTAAAAATTATTTATTATGGGTCTCCAACCAAGAGAATTTGATTTTATTCTTTTAAAGTGGTATCCCGACATGGGTATTTTTAAAAACCAAGTCAGGACTTGCAGTTGTCAGCAGAAGTGGAGAAGTACTGGGTGCTAGGAAACAGAGCAGTGATGCTCAAATTCATGCACCAGAATCACCAGGTTCCCATCCCTGGGTTTGATTCAATAGGTCTGGGGTGACCTGAGAAGGTGCATTTGTAACAAGTTTCCAGATGGTGCTGATGCTGCTGGTCTGGGAGTCAGACTCAAGACCGAGAACAGAAACAGGAACCAAGAAAGAAGATATGAAGAAGCTGGTCTTTCCATCTCAAAAGGAGGAAATGTGGAACATAGCCACATACACAGAAATGACTGGGGCAGATGTGAAACTGGAAATGACTGGATCATTCTGGATGCCAAGGACAGGATATGCAAAGTCTAGACTGTGCAATCGACCTAGATGCCCTTCAACAGATGAATGGATAAGGAAGCTGTGGTATATATACACAATGGAATACTCCTCAACCATAAAGAATAATAATAGTATGGCATTTGCAGATAAATGGATGGAATTGGAGATTATCATGCTAAGTGAAATAAGCCAACCCCCCAAAATCAAAGGCTGAATGTTTTCCCTGATAAGTGGATGATGATATAGAATTGGGTTGGGGGGGTGGGGGGGTGAGAGAAAAATGGAGGAACTTTAGATTATGAAGAAGGAAATGAGAGCAAGAGGGGGAGGGGAAGGGGGTATGAAAAATGGTGGAATGAGACAGACATCGTTACTGTATGTACATGTATGATTACATGAATGGTATGAATGTACATCATGCATAACCATAGAAATGAAAATTTGAATTGTACCCCACTTGTGTACAATGAATCAAAATGAACTCTGTAAAAATCAAAAAAAGAAAAAAAATCATAAATCCCTAATTAAAGCATGTCATTAAGAATAAAACCAAATTATTAAAAAAAAAGAAAAAAAAAGCAAAATCTAGACACAGATGGTAGGACAGATGAGAAACCTAGAGGACTATTTTGGAAGACTAGGTAAGACATGGGTGAGGAAGAATAGACACACGGAAGAGGAACATACATAGGGATGTTAGGGAAGAAGGAGCAAGCACAAGGACCAGTGGCCATGTGGAGAGGCCATCTGGAGAGATACTGGCACCTTATGTTTCAGCAGGTGTTTCAGCAACAAGTATGGATGAGAGTTGGTAGGGGGAGTTTAGATACCTAAATGAAACTAGAAGTGCAGATGTGCTGGGATGAGAGAAGAGCTGGTTGGGTAGAGGGATAGATTCATGGCCTTGAAACCACTGCAATGCTGTCCAATTCAGAGAGCAGGCAGCAAATGAAAATCAGTGAGGAGGGCTGGGAGTAAGGACTTGGACCAGTGTGCTCTATCTAAGTAGCAGAGCCTATCTTCAAGTGACCTGGTCACTAAGGATGACAAGTCTTCTTACAGCCCCACTACAGAGGCTCACATATGTAGCCCATTGGGATGAACTTTAAGTCATCCTTAGGACGCCATGCCTATCAGGTCTGTGCACACCAAGTCAACTGGGTTTGTGGGATGTTTTGCTACTCTGAACTATCCAGAACCTATGATCCCTTTTATCTCTAAATCCTTGTCTTGTGAGTAAATAAACAGAGAAGTGTCACCCAGAAATGGAGTCCAGGATTTAAATGGGGAAGGAGGTTTGACCTTACACATGACCTTACTGAAGCATACTGGGAGTCACAACAGTCACCAACAGGCTATGAGCACCCCAGGTCATAGTGAGCTTCCATCCTCAGAGGGAACCATGCACAAAATGTACAACCACTGGGTAGCAATGACATTAAAGGAGTTCAAACTTGAAATAGATTTTGTGAAATGACCCTTTTCAAGCCTGGAGGTCTGTGTTTTCATTAATCTATGACTTCTTTGCAAAGGAACAAACTTTTGAAAACCTTTAGTGAAGTAAACCAAATTATGTGTCTTAAGGACTCAGTGGGTCTTTGAAACCATCATTTCCCTGGAAAATTCTGTGAGCACCAGGAGAGTGACTGCAATTTTAGGTCATGGTCAATATGAATGCACTTCCAGATTCTCTAACCCATTTAGAACTTCAAAGGATAGGAAACAGGAGAGAAAATCAGATATAATATTTGAATAACCAAATTCAAATCTTTTTAGACTTCTAATATTGAGCATTTATTAAGCCCCCATGAGGTACTGATTTATATACTAATTCTTTCCTTGTATTATATCATCATTCCTTTTAATAATATCATGGAGCTGCTATACTTGCAATATCCATTTAACACTTGAGAAATGTTGCCATCACAAATCAGAGTCAGCAAATGAGCCTAGGTCTCTCTGAGACCATGCAAACCTGGTTGAGTCATTTAGTCCTTTTGAAAATTAATTTGGGCATTCATTAGATAAGGATACTATTTTTAGCTTCAAAGTTTGTTGTTTAAATGCATTCTTCATATGAATTTAGTTGTAAATTTGAATATGTAGATATTAGTATCAAAATGTGTGAATCTATGAAATAGATTTTCAATGACTTTTCTATTTTTGCTTGGGTAGGAGAGGCAGAAGACAGAATCTTGTTATTATGGGCTTTTTGATTTGAGAATGATTTAAAATCTTTTATAATTCCATGCAATGCCTTGAAAATAATAAAGAGGATTAAAAGGACAAACTGCTATGCAAGCAGATTTCGATATTTAAAAAATCAAGCCTGTAAAAGGATAAGCAATTATGTCTATGTGAGACCTGGTAATTTAAATCTAAAGTTTAAAAGTGAAAAACAATAATATTTACATTTTAATGTAATAGTCAACCAAATTGGCTCTCCATCTTTAAAATATCCAAGAAGTTTGATTTTGTAAAATATAAAAATACAAGTAATATCTTATTTCTCCTAACAAGAGTGGTTATGTACCAGTTGTGGGAATGCATTAAATCAAGGGCATCCTAACTAAAAGCACAAAGCTCTTCCCGGAGTGTTTACTGAGAGTATGTTTTATTTAAATACAGTTATGGTCTTTTGTGCAGATACGCATATCCTTTCACTAAGTTCCTTAGAAAATAACCTTCCATTTTATTGTATTCACATATAAGCCAGGACAGTTATTCAAATAAGTATTTGACAGTCCACATATCTAGCTGACAATAGTAAATAAAATTTGTGGGGTTTTCTTAATCCACTTGTTCTTGTATCTTGAAAAGCATCTGCACAATGAGAAAGGTCCTATTTACATATTATTAACATAGTTGAGGCCACCCAGAGTAGCCTGATGTGTTTATCAAACACTTCCTTATGCAACATGCTGCTGGCTCCTTTTGTTGCACCATTATTTAAGGTTTTGCCTCCGTCTTAAAATCTGTACCCTTTCAAGTTCACCTCTAGGTTAGTTCTAGCCCTGTTCCCTCCTTGAAGCCTGAATCAAATACTGAAGTGTGTTTCCTTTCCTATTTCTATAGCAATTGCCTAGTAAATTGCTTATAAGACAGTGGAACTAGAGTTCTCTGCCCTCAGCAGAATACATTAGTGGCAGAGAATCTTTAAGTGGATACCTAATATGTTAACCAGAAAGAGCAGAGCACGCCTGCCTGATGGAGTCCACTGGGCCTGACTTAGGAACTCCTCTCTACCTAAGCAGCTGAGACCCTCATCAGAACTTCTAAAATTCCACAGAACATACTTTTGAAAACCTCTGGGGAAGAAGTGCAAGTCCCAATTAATACAGGGGTGAGACAAATTATATAAAAGAAGGAAACAGGTTGGTGGAATGGGGCTGTCTGAGGAATGCAGGCTCACTCTAAAGGGACTGATGTCGGATGAAAACTGAAGGCCCCATCTTTCCAGATCACATAATCCTTCCAGAGAAGCCAGACTTCCAGATTTTCTTTAATACAATTCTTTCAACTTTTGAATGTTGGTGATAAAATTGTATGTGTTTTATAAAACAGTGGTCAGGCCAAATAAGCACATCTGCTGTCCAAATCTGGCCTGTGAACTGCCAGATGATGACCTTTGCTTCCTTGAATGTAGACCTGAGGAAGGAAAAGATCATGCTTGTTGTATTTATTACTTTATCCTCAGTGCCAAGCACAATCCCTGGTGCAGAGCAGGTGTCCAAATTTGCAGAGTGGAAGAGTAAATGATAAATGGGTAGATTAAATAGACCACTGCCATAATGTCTGCCATAATTTCATTGTTTCCTGGTGTAAGGGAAAGAACATGTGTTTAGAAAGGAGAAGGTATGGATCATAGTCTAAATGTGTACATAGCCACCTACTAAGTTTCAGGCAATTCATTTTACTTCAGTCTTTGTTTCCTCATCTATAAAATGCTGAGATTTCATAATAGTGTTTCTGTTTTCAAAAGTTTCAAGGAATACTTAGGGTTTGGGTAAGAGATTCAAGTAGCCTCTGAAAAAAGAGATGTGTGCCTGATAAGGAGAGAGTCTTCAGATTTGCAGGCTCAGAATTAGATTGAATTGCCTTGTTGGTAAATGATAGTAAACATAATAATGTGTCCCTTCCCAGAACCCTGCTGAAATGGCAAGGAAGTCACTTTATTTTTTAACATAATAATTTGCAGGCCAAGAGAACAAAGAATAATATAAGAACATATAGAATTCAGAAACTGGGAAGTGAGCGGAACCAAGAATGCTTAATTCTAAGTCAGCTTGCTATTTTTACACCAACTGTAAGAGTCTTGTAGGACTCTGACTCTTTAAGCTGCATCAATGTATAACTTTTAAAATTTATTGAAAGAGGTTAGATTTGAATAGAAAGTTCTTTTTATAGGTGCATTACAATTATACAGGTGTGGGGTTTGTTGTTACATATTTGTGCATGTCCATAATATAATTGGGTCAATTTCATTGGACAGAAAGTTCTATTGACATTGTGTAAGTAAACCCCTTTGCCGGATGGAAAGGTGACTTCTCTGTGGTGGGCTGGTGTGGAGAGCCTGTGGGTATTGCACCTTTCTCCAAGTCCTAGCACAACGTGCTTGTGAGCATACACTGTGAATCCAGAAAGGCTTCCTATTAAGGTTATGTTTTTCTAGTGTCTTGAGTCACCAAAGTCAGAAGTGGAATCTGAGAAAATTAACAACAGCATCATAACCCTTCTAGGAATGCGTTCTATGAATCCCATACTCTAAGACCGTGGTCAAATCCTCCATGTCTGAAACAACCCTAAGAATCTAATACCTCAACTATTTATTTCAATTAATTAATTCATATTGCAAAGCTAAATATGGCCAAAGGATCATTTCTGATGAGATCGCCAATAGCCAAGCTGGAGCTGTCTCACTTTAGAAAATGTCTAAGTGGCCTCACTCATCAATGTGTTTCACATTCTTTCACAGCTTCACGTCTAATGGACTGAGCTGGGTTTCCTTGAGATGGAGATAGCATTTCACTGAAACACTTTTTAATTCATTTTACACAGCTCTTATTAGATTGGTAAGAAGATACACACTGTATAAGCAGTCTATGGCCACTTGAGAGGAGAGCAGTTACGTGACTCATTTAACAGGCAATTACCTGTTTAAAAAAGAGACAAATGTCCTGTGTCTGACAGAGGCTACGCGTGTATGACGGGAGCCAAATGTTTGAGGCTGTTAAAAAGTTCTGTGCTGAGGTTGATCTGAGCTCCTATACAGAACTGGCTGAATTTAGACTAGTAAATAATAGGTGCTACATGAAAATGTTCTGTATGTTGATTTTGACTCTGCTGATTGTTACATAAGTAGATGCATGTAATAAAATGTGTAAAATCACTACACACAGAAGAAAATCACTACACACATGTAAAACTAGTTAAATCTGAATAAGACTGGTGGACTGTTTCAATGTCAATATTCTGGTAGTGATATTATACTGGGGAATGATATGCAGAGTATCCCTGTTTTATATCCTAAAACTACACATGGATCTATAAATATCTCAAAATAAAATTAACAGAATAACAATTGTTGACCACATCTAGTGACTTGGTAAATGTCACCAGCTCTATCTGAGGACTTACTGCTGTCATCCTGTTTATAAGCACTGCGAGGTCGGGATGTGGCTGACTTATGGGGAGGTGGGATTCACATAAGCCTTGTAGGATTCAGAATGTCATTACAGATGGTAGAATTTGGGTTAAGATGTAATTCTGATTCCTTCCTCCTCTGATGCGTAGCTTAGAATTAGGAGTCGAGAGTTGGAATGGCACTGTCTTTATTTCCTATGAGTGCACTCTGGTATAATATGCTGGTGGTTTTATTTAGCTCTGGTTCCAGGTAATGAAGCTATGGGAGCTGATAGATGAGTTACTGGACTCTTCTTCTGAGAGCACCCTTGTAGTAGTAGATTGTCCTCGTGGTTTCTGCTCATGTCCTTGACCATGTGACTTGGCAGTGGATGCTCTCCCTGGATGGGCATTGTTCCTACACTTTGACTCTGAGTTTGGCCTTGTGGCTTGCTTTGGCAATGGGTTTTTAGCAAACGTGAGAATTCAGTGACTCAAAAACCATCTGTGTGATGAGCTTGGTGTCTGCACGCAGACCATCACAGGACTCAAATGTGGCAAGACTAGCCCACTTATCCTAGCAGGAAGATGAGAGCACTGTGGGACAGAACCGCCCAGCTAAACTATTCTAGCCTATCCCAGCCTGAAGCTGAGTACCTGACTGACCTGCATACCCATAAGGCCCAGCAGGCACCCGTTGGACTTGTGAGTTCTGATAAAAATTGATCAATGTTTGAAATAATTGGTTTTGAAGTGGTTCTATGCTGCAGTAGTTGGTAGCCACTCTAATTGTGATGGATGATCTAGATTTCATATAGATGGCTGAGATCTGGGAGACTGGGATGCACAGGTAGTGCGAGTGGAGTGGGGTCAGTGTGTGTGTGTGTGTGTGTGTGAATACTCTAGACCTGTCGGAATTAGAATACAAATTTGGCAACTTCAATGTAGAAAATGAACAGATGCCAGTTATTTAAATTGAGGGAATAAGGTCTGCTTAGCTCACAAACTGAAGTTCACCCAATGCTGGGACACCTGAACATTGCAATAAAATTCATTTGCATAAGGCCAGGTGAGGCTGAGCCAGCAGGAGCAGGTGAAGTAGTTTTAGCTACAGATCTGTCAGGGAAGGAGTCAAGCAGGGAGCTTTAGCTGCCATCCACTTTAGGAGGAGGATTTTTGTTTTTTTCTCCTGTAGAGGACCAGATAGCAAACACTTTAGGCATTGCGGGCTGTACAATCTCCATCGAAACTATTCAACATGGCTGTTTTAGTGCAAAAACAAGCATAATCAGGATGTAAACAAACGAGTGTGTTTGTATTCCAGCAAAACTTTATTTGCAAAAATAGGCAGTGGCTGGAATTTGTCCACAAGCTATACTTGAACCTTGTAATTGTATTGTGTTATTGAATAAAACATTTAAAACTAAATCTTTGTAAAACAACTAAGATAAAGATGGCAAACATATGGCTTGTATGCCCAAAGTTTTCCCCTTAAGCCAACAACAGACATTCCTAATCTATCCTGGAATTCTTCCTCCCAATTTGGAAGTGCTCTCTGCATTTTTCACATCTTAGCAATTCAGACAGTCACAATCAATCTATCGCTACTCGTAAGCACACACACAAAAATAATTTTAAAAACAGAAGAATGCTTTTTTGATCTCAATTGAAGTTTTCTCTTTAATCCCTCAGAGAAAATTATCACAACTTTAAGAACTGTCTGCAAATTAGAGAAACCCTCTGATAACAAGTTGGAGGTAATACATATGATAGAAAAATAATATAGCATGTGAACTTAGAAGAACTGTTTAAAGTTATATTGTGTCAAAGTATCTGCTTTCAATGTGTTTATACTTGCTTTTGAATTTGTGAAACTTGACTTCGGGTTCTGTAAGGACACAGAGACCCACACTAGGGAGCATCTGTCTTAGGTAACTCCTGGGTTCCAAAGCTGTAAAAAGGAGAGTCATTAGGTCACAGAAGAGAAGGAGTTGCTTGCAAACTCAGGTAGTTTCTTTGCTGAGATGCCCTGTGAGTGTAGCTATGCCAGGCATCCGTGTACAATGAAGCCTGATGATGAGACAGATTGGATAAGGCTCTCTTGGTGTTCAATTCCCCAGGCTCAATGGAAGTGAGTGTATTTTTGCCTCAGAGCTGTGAAGGCTACAGATGGAGAAGGTTGGAGGAAAAATTCAAGCATTGCAAGTTATTTTGAGGAAATCTATCAGAATGAAAAAGTGTTTTCTTCTCAATTGTCCAACAAGTTGGATGTGGGTTATTAACCTTAGTTTTTGGTAACTTCACCAGACTCTATCAGGCACAGTGCTTACTGCTGCCAATGTGGTTTAATTGCAAAATCAACACCAAGGCACCATCACTTCTAGCCAAGGTCTCTGTGCTAAGAGGACTTGAATGTGCTGAATCTAGTGTAGCTGATAAGATGTGGCAGTGGCCTTCGGCAGCAGCAATGGGATTTCCTCTTTGCTAGTTTCTTTATGGAGACCTCATCCCTCAGTTATGGCTTGTGAACAGCTTGAACGCCTCAGGCAATTCTCATATAACCTGCCCCTCCACTCTGCCATAAAGAAGGCCAGCCTGGAAATTTGAGTTTATCACATGAATTGATCAGTCTGCCAAGAAGACTGGGAAATGCTCTTGATTCCTACACTTGGGAAAAGGTAAGTAAGGCTGGGTATGATCTTCCCCACAGGTGGTTCAAATTTTAGCAAGCTAGAATCATTTAATGGCATAAACTTGGAAGCACCAAGCATGTGTGGTAAAATAATAAAGTGGGTAGGGCTGTTGGAGGGGAAGCACCCTCAAAGGCTTGGAGGAGGTAAAATTGTAGAGCTATGACCTTTGAATGATGAGTCCATGAAAACTTCTGATTCCTTCAATAACAGAGAGAATTGTTAAAACATCAAATTGGCTTGAGGCTCCTCTTGGAAGGAGGAATTACTGGTACCCTAGAGTCACATGGGACGTGGTGGCTGGGAAAGCACTTGCTCAATTGATCTCCTCAAACCCTAGCTAAATGAAAAGCATAGATTCTGGGAGCAAGTGAGGCTGAGCCCTGAGCAGGGATTTGCTGTCTATCTCTTTCTTGATATGTCTTCTGCAATCACTCCCTGATCTAAGTCTGAAAATGCAAAATGTGTTAGGGTTTCTCCTCTGTTCTTTCTATTCCAAATCCTGACCAATGTGTCCAAAATGGCTGGTCAGATCTGTGAGAAGTGGAACAAAATCTAACAGTGGTAGGTATCTTTAAGTTACTATGCTCCTTTGTCCACTAAACCTCAAGCAGGAAATATCTTTCAAAAGTATGGATATCCCCAGCATATCAAGTCCTGAAGATTCTAGACACGTTTAGAGGGGTGTCCAGAAAAAAAAAAAAAAAACTTTGTTGATCCAATTTTCTAGCTCCTTCTAGAATTTTTTCTCTATTCTTAACTCTTTGAAAGGGAGACAAAGAATAGAGTCAGAATATGGGGCCAATAGTTAAAGACTTTAAAAAAGGTTAACGATCACGCATATATGAGGCTTCTAGAAGATCTTTGCAAAACAAGAGCTGAATTTTATTTGCATCAAGACTTTCAGCAATTATATTTCTCATATGACTCAGGAACTTGCAGTCTGGCCAGTTAACCAAACATCTGCTTACTGAAAAGTGGTGAAATATGCAAAGAATCACTGCCAATTGTATTTTCCCTCTACTCCTTTCGTTTCTTTTCAGTCTGGGAGCCCAGGAGCCAGCCTCATTCTTTTTATTAAGAATAAAATGACCAGCTGGGTCCCTTGGCACATGCTGGTAATCCTAACTACTCAAGAGGCTGAGGCAGGAAGGTTGCAAGTTCGAAGTTCAAGGTCAGCTGGGGCAACTTAATGAGACTTTGTCTCAAAAAAACCAAAATAGATTCTAGGGATGTAGCTTAATGGTAGAGTATTCTGAGTTCAATCCCTTATATCAGGAAGAAAGAAGAAGAAGGAAGGGGAAGAGGAGAAAGAGAAGAAGCACACCAGCAAGAATACAAAATTCAGTAAGACTTGAGTGACATGAAAGTGTCATTGTGAAATAACTAATAATATTGTTAAATTGAACTTCCGTATCTGGTTGGCAGCTGATTTTGTATAATCTAAATATGAAGACAATAAGGCTCATTTAGAGAAACACATTCTAAAGTTTATTAACAGTATTTTGCCTCAGCCTGTGTGCCTGCAGGCAGATCATTTAATTTTCAGTGACAGAGTCCTACAGAGCCACATTGTAACCTACATTACAGTTGTGTGCCTTTGTGGGACACAACAGAATATCCTTCGACACACAGTACAACTGACTCGATATGACAACCACTTCTTGCATAATGAAATTAACTACATAGAAATATACTGGAAAAAAATTCTGTAAACTTTAAAGTGTTGAATATTTACATCTTTATCAAGGATCATATGGTCTCTTTCTTTCTAAAATGCCATAACTGTACATTTTTACATAGCTGTAAACACAGTGTGTACATATGGCTTTGTGTTTTTGCTTTCCTTACCTAACATATCGCATGCATAGCTCCATAGCGGAATACACAATGCAATTTTAAAGCCCACAGACGGTTCAACATATTGATGTATTTAGTGAATATTTTAATACTTCTCTCTTCTGAAGCTAATATCCTAACATCTGCCAATTGGAAGTAATTTTTAACTGAATTAAATATGTATGCACTTGTTTCCCAGGACACACAAGGCTGAAAGATGCAAGATCCAGGGCTTAATACAGGGTTTATACTTTCCATTAAGAAGAACCACTGGCTCTGAGTCCCATCAGTGTAATTCTCAACCTTCAGCCCCAAGCCCCTGCTTTACCAGGACAGAATCTTGTTGATGGTTCACTTGTATTCTTGGAGAGCTATTAGCCTTTCCCTTTGTGCCCCCATATGGCTCTCCATCTGCTACACACTGAGTATGCTTAATGTCTTTCCATTGCCCCTTTCAGCCTTGCCAGGGTTCTGAAGGTTGGCATTTCTATCTTTGGTGTGGTTCAAGGTACACCAACACTGGGGACTCTGTTAGCTTGAAGTGAGGGTAGAAATGTCTTTTCACCATGCACAAATTTGTTTTGTTGGTCCTCAGCATGGAACATGTTTTTATCCACGCACACACTCATTCATCAATACTAATCAGCACTTTCTACGGTTCTGGTCCCATGTCCAACACTGGGGACACAATGGTGGGCACGCAGACAGGGTCTCTTCTTTATGGGGCTTACAGTCTTGCAATTTTATTCTACTACTTCGTTTTCGTAGGGTTATTTTATATCTGATTTGCTTTTTCAATTTAACATCCCCACACACATAGGGTGACCCTCCTCAAACGCAGTGAACTTTGTGGGGGTTAACGACACACATGCTACTCATATCCACTCCACCCAAAAGAATAGAGAGTGCACTTTTCCTATTACCAAGTGAAATCTTTCCTCATTTTACATATTCTTTGAGAAGTTAATGATGTCTCCTGTACTTCTTCTCAGACTCATTTTTCCATGTATCCCCCTCCATTTGCTATCTCAATCAAATTGCCCTTGATAATGGATGACTATGGAGAATAAGATATGTTTTTAAGAAATGTATAGTCCCCATATAAATCTTTGTACCCACAAATGCATATAAGGAAACTCAATTGGAATTAAGTCCTGTGGACCCATGTGTTTCATTGACTAATATAAATACAATATGCTAAAATAGCTAAAAATGAATGCTTAGAAATAATCATCCACTCTCTGTATTTGGGACATCTGAGGCTGGTGAAAGTATCCCAGCAACCACCACCAGTTACTTGAATCAACCTGATGTTGATTGCTCAGTAAGGAGCTAAAGGAAGGAGGGAGGAAAGGGAAATAGTCACCCAGCCAGTGAAAAGCCACAGGGAGGAAAACCTTCTATTTCACTACCTTGAAGTAATCGTTGGGCATCTCTTATGGATCTCTGAAGTGTGAAATGGGAACGAACTTGGTGAAGTTTATTATGTTATATAATCCAAAGGCAAAGAGGAATGTCCAAGGTCCCCTCTCCTTCAAGAGCTCTCCATTACCTGGGTGTTTACATACTTGATATCCCCAAGTCTAGACACTGTAGGGACACAAAGACAAACAGAACCTTCTAGAGTCGGTCAGCTGAGGCTTAATTTTGACTTTGACCTTGGAAAATGATGGTTCTTAATTTCAGCTTCTTCTACAGTCACAGGAGTTAAAATTACAACCTGTCAGATTGTTGAGAGCAAATTTCAAAGTGTCCTGAAGGTTGTCCTGCACATGGTTAACCAGTTGATTTCTTCCTTCTGTTATTTTGCCTCCTTCCCTCTGTCTCTCTTCCTTTCCCTACAAGCCTTTATTTCTCCCACCCATTATTAAACAGCTGATAATCTTTCTCTTAAGGTCAAAACTACTTTTACTAAAAGGCAAATTTTATATCCCAACATCAAAATTAAAATGTACAATTACCATTTCCCAAAACATAACCCTTTAGAATATGATGGAGCAAGTTAAAGTGATATTCATGATATACACAACAAAACATTGAGGATAGCAACAAAAAGTCACAGTATTTGTAGAGGTGGACCCGTACTTTATCTCTGTTGATGCTTACTGTAGTCCTTTGACAAGGGTTTTATTGTCACAGTTGCGAAGATAAAAAAAAAAATGTAAGGTAATCGCAAAAAAAAAAAAAAAAATAATAATTGTGAAGTAGTAGATGTAGAATTTGAATCTGGTTCTTCTAATTTTAAATCTTGAAATCATTTTCTCATACTATGCTATCCATGTTTTCAAATAATTATGTAAACAAAAAAACTTTCCCTTAGAGAAAAGGTACAGAAGATTATTGCAAAGCTCATGTGAGAAACTCTGAGACTTTCCCCACCACCCTCCCATCACATCACATCTGATACAGAGATACATGCAACATTTGCACAAACAGAATTGGAGCAGAATGAAGCCTTCAGACCTTTTGTCCCAGGTACATGTTGTTGCATATTTTTGTACATGTGTTCCTTTAAAGATCCTTTGTAAACTTCTGTGAGATTCCTGTTCTAGTTTAGCGGGTTTTTCTAGAATGATGACATCTGAAAGAATAGATTAGATTTATAAAGTGACTTAATCTTTCATTTTGAAAGGATGATTTAATCATGAACAATATTTATTTAATCCTTATTGAATAGCCGTGGTTGGAATTTTAGGGTGTTAACTGACACACATTAATCCCTTTGGCTCTTACCTTATTTCAAAAACCTTTAAGAATGTCTCCAATTCTTTTGTCGCAGTTCAAATTGCCTCCTATCAGCAAGGAAACTGTCACTTGGTATAGTAACGTATGGATACGTAAGTTTGCAATGAGAACTGTGTAATTACGGAGAAAAAACAAAATGTATCGTCCGACAAGAAAGAGCAAGAGAAGAAAGGAGGATTGAAGTGTTACTTAGTAGGAGATCTGAATTGAATTACCTGAATTTTTCTGAAAGGACTTTGCTCTTTTCGCCCACTCCCCATCTCTACCTCCATAGCTTCTGCTATGGTTTCAATGGGTCCCCTGCAAAATTCATGTTTTTTAAAAATTTTTACAGACTTCATTTTGATTCATTATACACATATGGGGTATAAATTTTCATTTCTATGGTTGTGCATGATGTACATTCATATCATTCTTGTTAATCACACATGTACATAGGGTAATGATGTCTGTCTCATTCCACCATTTCTCATACCCCCACGCCCTCCCCCTCTCATTTCCCTCTACATAATCTAAAGATCCTCCATTCCTCTCTTACCCCTATCCCCCCAACCAGATTCTATATCATCATCCGTTTATCAGGGAAAACATCTGGCCTTTGTTTTTTTAGGATTGGCGTATTTCACTTATCATAATAATCTCCAATTCCATCCATTTATCTGCAACTGCCTCATGTTTTGAAATTTAGTGACTAGCATAATAGCATTAAGAGGTGGAAGCTTTGGGGGGTGATTAGGTCATGAGGGATCCTCCTCCAGTGAAAGGGATTTGGGCCCTTATAAAAAGCTTCACACAGTTGTCTTGCCCTCCTGCCTTCTGCCAGGTAAGGAGAGAAGGTCCTTCTGCCCCTCAGGAGAACTCAGCAACAAGGCGCCATCTTGGAGGCATTGTAGTCCTCACCAGAAAACCAATCTACCAGCGCCTTGATCTTGGACTTCCCAGCTTCGAGAATGGTGAGAAAAAACATTTGCATGATTTATCAATTACCATTTCCAGGTATTTGTTATAGCAGCACAAAAGGGTTAAGACTCTTTCTCTGTGTCTTGCTGGTTGATAGGTTTTAAACGAAACCTGGGATCAGTGATGGGAAAGACATGGAACCTTACTGTTGTCATTACACAAATGACCATGTTACTGGTTGTAAGAGAAAGTGACCCCATGGACAAGCAAATAACCCCAGTCAACAGAAGATGCAACCAAGGTCATGCTCAGGAGATGAGTGGAAACCCTCATGTCAGCAGCTTTAGGAATGTCCTTGCTAGGCCAGGACCTGGTCATGACTTCAGTTGGGTCTCACAGGGATTTGGAGGACCAGAGATTACTGCACAGGTATTTCAGGGCCAAGGGTAATATCAGTATGAGCTGAACATGCCACATTATTAGAAAAATTAAACCTTAATTAGTAGAGTGTAGTGGGTAAAATTTACTGAAGCTGCAGATCCTTCCAGGTGCACAATCACCTGCCAGCAGAGTGACGATAAGAACGAAAACAAGGTTTTGCAAAAACAAGGTTTTATTCTAGATTTACTCTGCAGACCCAAAGGCATTTCTCTTCAACTGTGATACGAGTAAAAGTATAGCATACACATTAAGAGGATATTCTTCAGAGATTGTGAAAATGAGTTCAATTTTTAGGAAATGATAGAAAATGAAGCCATCCAAATATCAGTCCTCTCATTCTTCTCTGAAGAATAAAAAGCCACTGCTTAATAGGAAAGTTACAAATGAGCTACCAGGGAGAAAAGAAGAAAATCTTCAGACACCCAGAGCAAGCCTTTTCTTTATTGTTACCCTGATAAAATTATAATCTATCAAGAAAAATTACCCTCATCACAAATTCTGATCATCCATATTATAACCAGAAATGATGAAGCAACAGCTAAGGACAAAGTTAAATGATGTGCCTCAAATCATTACCATCACCACTGCATTTTAAGATACAAATATAAAATAACTATTACTTGGTAATCATTTATAAATAATAAATTGTACCAAAGAGTCCATGTTCTTAGATGCACTGGGGACACATGGGGGAATGCCATCAGCTTGTCAGTGTCTCTGTCCTTAAGTCAGCCAGTGTCTTTGCCTGTCCATCATGTTATAAGGAATCGAGAAATACCTGCATGGTAATTTCTAGACAAATAACTGAATTTTTCATGTATTTCACATATTTTATTTTATAAGTGGATTTTCCTTGTCACATGCATTTATGTGAAAATTATTCACATATCTACACTTATGAAAAGAGTCCCAATAATTTAGGAAAAAATGATACAATTAATGCAGGGCAATTAAACAAATTTAGTTGAAATTATTAGAAGAGGAAAGATAATTATACCAGGAAATGGGATATGATCATTGAAATATTCTGGTAATCTAGGAGTATGGACTGAAAGGAAAATGTACCCATTAACTTATAGTTAGTTGCTGTTTGATAAAGAAGAAGTAAAAGTAAACTCATCCTCATCATAATTAAAATAGCTTTGCAAGAGTGCAGCAAGTTGTATGTGATGTACAAGATACTGATAATGTGATTTTAGAAAAGACTCTTGTCATCCTGAGGGAAGCAACTTAGCAAACCATACAGAAGCAAATCCATTTTGTTTGTGGTCTCTGACAGAGGCCAAGGGACTGAGTCATGACATCCAAGTCTCAGGTAGCTTCATGGAGGCAATGCATTTGAAACTGCTCTGTGGTCCACTGAGGGATACTGGTTACCTGGTGAGTGAGGTGCCCTTATTCTGTGTCCACACTTGTGCATGTTGTTTACCCTCCTGTTGTCCAGCTACACTGAAGCCTGTTCTCAGGGAGGATTTGGTTGTCACTTAGTTAAGTTTGCATATTGAGATTCTGTAGTACTAGAATTTTCAGATAAATCCACCATAAGAAACGAAAGGATTTCTTATTTACTCTTCAGTCCTGGAGGAAGAGGAGGAGATTCATTTGGAGTGGGCATGAGAGACCTTCCTCATTGCCACCTGTACCTCAAAACTGTCTTTTAATCCTGAAGGTGTCCATTAGGAGGACCCTGAGTCAGAGATGAGAAAACAAGAAAGTGGAATCTTTGTCTAATCTGCACTCATTGCAATGCTTGAGAAAAAGTGGCAAAAATACATTTACTGATGATGACTATGAAGTGCAACGATTTCCAAAATATCTAGGATGCTGCATAAATGATCAAAGTTGGAGTGGAATAAAATACCCTGAACTCATTGCAACAGATTTCATCAGCTGAAGACATTTGTTTCAATGTCTGTAGACACAAAGTGAACCAATTTCAGGGCCATGGATAACAGTTTCCCTAAAGCGTGGGTAGTGGAGGGAGCTGGCCTGAGCGTTCACGTCCTTGCTGAGTCATTCACCATCTGTAGGGTCACTGACAGTTTACTTAAACTACTTATGCTTCAGTTTCTTCATATGTAAACTTTACTTTCTTTAGGGGCTGGTATAATATATGCTTCAAAGTATACAAAATGAGTAATACCGTGCCTAGAAAATAGTAATTGGTCCAAATATATTAATTATTGCCAATACCGTCTTACTTTTAATACAATGGTTTTTCCATGTACTTGCTCATAAATCCAGTGGAAATGTAAGCATGAAACTTTTCAAAATGCATTAGAATATATAAAAAATTAGCATAAATATTTCCCTTTTAAAGAGCTTTGCACATAGATCATCTGCTAATGAATGTGGAAAAATAGAAATGAATTAAGAAGATTTATGTAGACTTGAGGTTATTTTCAGGTTCTCTGACAGTTAGAAACAATGAGAATAGGTTTAAAAATCTTTATCTTGGAGAACTCCATTAAATCAAAATGCTTTGAAATATTTTATTTTAAAAATGCTAATTTGGAGCTCTTAAAAAAGAATGGGATCTAAAAACTATCAGATGGCAGACCAAAAGAAAACTGGGCATAGTCTTCAGAAAAAAATGTTTCATATTCCGTCCTTCATTTTCATTTATTTTTGGATAAGTTTCCATGGAGTTCTGTGGATAATTGGACTATGGTGATGTCTAAGAAGCAAGAAAATATTCTAGAAAACATAACCTGACAGCTAACATAATTTTCCTTTATAATGCATTGAGAAGGGGGTTTCTCAAGTTGGTATTTGAGGATTACCTATTACAAAAATACCTCCAGCACATGTTAAAAATGCAGATCACTAAACTCCAAGGAGTCTGGGACATCAGGATATTGACCCAATAATTTACTTTTTGTTGTTGTTGTTGTTGGTAATGGAAATTAGACCATTGAGCCAGCCTTATTTTATGTTTTTATTTAGAGACAGTGTCTCACTGAGTTGCTCAGCACCTTGCTTTTGCTGAGGCTGGCTCTGAATCTGTGATCCTCCTGCCTCAGCCTCTCCAGCAGCTGGAATGGAGAGACATGGGCCACTGGGCCTGGCCCAATAGAATTTACTTTTTAAAAAGAGTCCTGCCACGCATGGTAGGGCATGCCTGTAATCTCAGGGGTTCAGGAGGCTGAGGTAGGAGGACTGGAGTTCAAAGCCGGCCTCAGCAACTCAGTGATGCCCTAAGCAATTTAGCAAGAACCTGTCTCTAAATAAAATATTAAAAAAGAGATGGGGATGTGGCTCAGTGGTTAAGCAGGAATAAAACCTCTTTATATTATTTTACAGTCTGGTAAATGTTGGATAAATGACTGGCCTCGTTGGGTATTACAGGAAGGCACTCATTTAGCTACTATTTATTTTAGATGAAAGATGATTTTTTTTTTTACACACCAATTCTGACATTTATTTTAGCTGTTAATAGTCCAGCACAGCAGTATGAGAGTAGCATGAAATCAAGTCTAGACTATTTATCAAATCAATTTTTCAAAATGCAAAACTCTTAAATATTGAAAAAGCAAAGATTATTATGACCAAGTTTTTAAATTATTATTATGAATTTTTGGCTTTTCTCACAGTGGTGAATATCGTCCTCACTTTGGGCAACATCCAAGCCTAAGAATGAGTCATTGGAGTTGTAATGATTGAGTGGGATAAACCGTGGGCACAACGTAGGTGGGGGTCTTGCGCAGCCTGTAGGTGGCCATTTTCCAATCTATTTGTGTGTTCATTTACAGTTTCAGGACATTTCTATTTAATTAAAGTAGGTCTATTTACTCAGTCTATATGGTACAGTAAAGCAGCATTATATGCATCTGTATGGGAATCTCAGATAACAGGCAGAATGAGACACAGAACACTGGCTCTCTCTATGCAAAATTTTTTAATGAATTATTAAATAAAACATTAAAGCCAATCTTCAAAGGATGGAATTTTTTACATGCTCCCTATCGGCTGGGCCTTTTTTTGCAGTAGACCTATTTGTGGAAATTGGAAGCCATATTCTGTGGAATCAGTAGCATTTTCAAATGTCATATTAGAAGAAGCATTGAAAGATACTCAAGTTCAGAAAGTAAAAGAAAAAATACAAATGCATATTAAAAATGACCTAATAAAATGTAAATTTCTAAAATATGATTCCACACATTGTCATTTGGGCAAAAATTTAATAGATCACCTCCTAAGTGTAGCTGGGGTTTCTGCCAGATCTCTTTAATTTCTTTGCAATGGAAATTATAAAAGCAGAGAAGCATGTGCGTGTGCATGAGTGTTTATAAAGCAGTCAAATGTTATAAATTCTTCTTTGAGGTAAATTAAGTCTACTCAAAATTCTTTACCATGATAAGGAAAACCAAAACTGAAAAAGATCTTGAAACTGAAAAAGATTGCCTACGAAATGAGATGTTTGTCCCCACCAATATTTTTGAATCCTGTCTTTAAAAAAAAAATTACTCAGAATGCAATTTTTAAAATGAACAGCATGGGAAACAAATTTTTAAAAAAGCAAAAACCCTACACACACACACACACACACACACACACACAACTGAGGAATAACCATCTTTAAAGAAAAAGGACAAAAATTTCAGGAGACAGCGTTCTCATGTAAATCTCAAGTTCTGTTTCTCCGACTAAATGCTAAGAGTTATTTTGCCTAATATTCCTTTATTTCTGTGTCTTAATGTTTCTTTTTGGCCTGTGGACAGGCATTTGGATGGCAGCCAATTGGAATTTTATAAAGAGGGGGATTAAAAAATTACTGGAAATCACAGCATCACTCCCTATTGCTAGCACAGTAGAAATGCTTGCAACTGGGCCTTCCTGGTCCACCCTACCTTTGATTTGTGGGGAAATTGTTCTCTAGGTCCCAGCACTGAACGTAGAGTTTTCCTGATGTATCTAAAGCCACATATCCATGGCTTTAATCTTAATTATTAAGATCTTTGTTTTATTTGCAGTGACATAATAATTAGTTACTGATCATTACCATTTTCTGATTTCTGATTTCTAGCAAATTAGATTACTATTATTTTGGATTTTGTTCAGTTGTGAAAACCAGCTGGTGACAATGAACTTGATCCTCACATGACTTTCTGAAAACTCCCCTAAAGTTCCTGAGATGAGGATTTTCCATCAATCCAACACATGGATTAATTTTATCCCAGGATCTGTTCCCTGTGCAACCACTCCTTGGACAATCCCATCTTTATGTCAATGGTAGAGTTCCCTCTAGATTTCACTATTCTTTCATAGTCAGTCCTCAGATCTTCTCTATCATCTTGGAGATTTGGTGGTCTGGTTCATGTTTCATCCTCAATGTTGGGATGAGCCCCTCCCTGGCCCCCCAGCTCTGCCCTTGGCTAGTTTTTTGCATCGTCCTACTCACATTGCCAATACTGGAAAAAACTCCAGACTTGGATTCAATCACCCATTCTTCTCTTCTGGCTGCATGTGTTACATGGGGTTAGCATTCTGAGTCTCTTGTACAAGAACTCCAGAATCTTCAGGAAGTCCACACGCCTCCAACCCCTTCCCATGCTCCATCAGTGTCACCTCTATTCCTTCTGCCTGATGTGCCTGATTGAATACTGCTGAGACTCTGCCTAAAAAATTCTCTAGGATGCCATGGATGTAGGTAGAGCGTGTGAGAGAATCATTGGGGAAATCACTTCTTAACCTAAAGGAAAGCCCAACACTATAGTTTTTAGGTGGGATATAGATGATGAATTCTTGTTAACAAAATGCTAGTATGCTCTCAGTGCACAGAGCACCCAGCAGTTCTTACTCCCACCATGATGTAATAGCCATAGGTTTAGGGAATAGTTTTTTAAAATTTTTCAAATATTCTCTCACTCCTCTTGCTCATTTAATCCCATAACCACTCCTGCTCTGGCCCTGACTAGTGTACAATCATTCCTTAAACAGGATTAAATGCAAAATCCGCACATCCAAAAAAATCGTGGGGAGTCAAAATTGGTCTTCAAAAACCACTTTAAAAGCTCATGAAATGTAGTATAAACTATTGTGTTTACTTCATCTTCCTTTTGAGGTCAATTCAACCAGTTTTCCTACTGCACTGAAAAAGATCACTGTTTTTGATTGAGTACCAGAGGAAGTGGCTGAAATGCATTGGAAGTTTTGTGGTAGGAAAACTACCACTGGTGTTATACACTGAATGCATCGTTCAATTCACACAGTCAAATGTTCCCATGACATCATGCCCCTCAAGTCTTTTCTTTTAAAGATTTGAACATGGAGAGGAATATAGGTCAAGGGAAGTTAAGCAATTTGCTTACAGTCATAGTTAGAAAAGATTTGAGTTCATATCTCAGGTCTCCCGATCATAGCTTAGTTTATGTCATGGAGATTACCTTGTTACTTCTATTTCTGGGAACTGACTGATTGTATTTGCCTGGTTTTCTGATCAAGCAGGATCCTGAAACTGTATCTAGGGTCAACAAGAAAGTGCCCAATGATCCTGTCTGCCATGGACAAAGGTGAGTAGAAGTGATATGCTGACTTCAAATTTGCCATTTTTGTACTAGATCACCTAGTCCAGGAATGTGAAATGGAAATATGGAGTGAACACAGGAAAAAAAGAATCCAGGAATGTTTCTGTTCTTTCTTGACTTATTTGTACAATTATGCGAAAATTTTAAAAGCAAGAATTAAATCTTATTTTCCCTGCAAGGTTTCAGTTAAATGAGAAGACTTCTAAAAAACAAAAGGAAACAGTAACAGAAGAGATAATTGATTGACTAATTTTTAAGTGTATTTTTATGATGGGCAAATTCCTAAAGTATTCATTAACTAATGGAATTATGGCAGTGTGTGATTGCTGTCTCCACAGAACAGGAGGTTGAAAAGTTCATGTTGGCAATGATCCCTCCACTCTCAAAGAGCCAGGAGACGGCCCAGCATACTTGCCCGCACTGACAAGGATCAAGGGTCTTATTGATATTCATAGTTATGTTCATCTGAGTCTCAGTTAGACTACTCCACTTAAGAGCTGCCCTCAAAGATGAGGGGAAAAGAGAAAGAAAACTTGCCATTGTATGCGGGAAAGGGTCATTTAGAGAAAGTGTGTAATTGGGTTCGGAATTCCAGGAGGATTCATCTTGTCAAATCATTTCACCCGACCTGATTCCAATACCAAAGTCCAAGACCTGTTCGTTCTCTAAATATGCAGGTGCCTTCACGAGGTGATGGACCCTGGCTAGGACCCTGGGGAGGCATGAGAATAATCTTGTATATCTGCCTCCTACAAGTCTCCTTCATAGAACTAGGGGGACCCAGGCCCCTTTCACTCAATAAAGGGTCCCCCAGGTTGATGAGAAAAGCCCCCTCCAGCTGCTCTATGTTGACTACAGAATAGCAGAGGGAGCATCCACCTTCCTGCTGTCACCAGGACCTTGATTTCCACTTTTAGCTTTAGGACACCACTCTTCTTTAACACCTTTCACCCTGCATGGATCTGCCACCCATCCTCCTTCTCATTTGGGGGGCAACTGGAGCTGCCTAGGTTCTTTGCAGGGATTTTTTTTTTTTTAATTAAAAGTTGGTTGCCAACAATGACATCAGGGTGCAGTGAAGAAGCATTTCAATACTTCAGAATTGTAGACAGTGTAGTCTTCAATAGCTTTCCTGAAGTGTTTCTTTATTATTCTGGTCACCTTAACCACTCTTACTGCTGATGCTGCTACCATTATTATCAATATTAGTAAATTAGAAACTGCTTCTCCACCATCCAGGTGGGGAGATGAAATACACACCTACTTCCATTTCATAACATAATCACACCTAAGAGATCAAAGTCAAAGAGGCCCAAAGATACTCCTGACAAAGAACCCTCATCTTACACTGTCTTTGTAGAAAGCTGGGTTTACCCAGCACCCATCCGGGAGGAACCACTTCCATCCCTGCAGGTCTCAAGAGTCCAACCCCAGACTCCACTCTTGCTTTCAGAGACCCAATCACAGAAAATCCTTCTTTTTCCACTTCAGATAGACCCATAGCCACACATCAACGCTTGCTCATTCTTTACAAAGTATAAAGAGAGAAAAATGAAAGAAGAAAACAAATCACAAAACTCCTTTCCTTGGCTCATGAAATGCTCCTGGGCTCTCCTCTCTACCTGTGCATTCTGCTTATCCCCTGCCCAACCTATCTTGCTTAGCTTCAGCTCTCTTCTTATAGCAATAGAACACAATGATGTTTAACAAAACAAACCAAGAGCTTTCTCAGTAATGGAAGCAAGGGTTTTAGGGTATTATTTATCTTCATAAAAGAAATTTAGGACATGTTGAAATACAATGAATTCTGAAAAATGGAGACATGTCAAGGAAAAACATGAAATTTTATCAAATGTTTTAAGCAGCAGTTTTATGAGAGGAGTCAGTCCAGAAGCAAGAGAATCTTTTGATGTCTTTAAAATAATGAAGGAAATGCTCAGCTGTCTATGTAGCTGGATGAGGACTTATGCCAACATCACACACTGCCTAGAAGCTGTGTTCAATTCTCCCATCCAGTGACATGCCTCCGACTGATTTCGTCAGATCAATGGCCATGGTATTGCATCATGAACCTCCAAGGTTGTTAAATCTCAACCTCATCTTCAATGCCATGTTCTCCCTTACCTCACTAATCTGTTTTCAAGTCTTACTGAACCCTTGTACTGTGCCAGGGTGTAGTGAATAAAAACTTACAAAGTGGGCATTTCCTCACACTTTCATCAGAATCTGCTCCTATTGTGCATGCTTACCCTTCTGTGGTCACCAAAGTAGCTCAGGCTGAATGAGGACAGACCTCTTCATCTTCTTGTTCATCTGGTCCCCTCCCTCCTTCTCTCCAGTCACTGCAGTCCTCTTTTAAGGAAGTTCCCAACTTGTTAGTCCTCGATTGCCAAGTCTAAGTAGGTCCCCTCTTCCTACCCTCAAAAGTCCCAAATTTAGAATCATCAGTAAAACTCTCCATAATATACTTCTTACAGTCTTAATTTTCCCCTTTTGGTTACTTTATATTTTAACTTTATTGTGAAATAGTTAAAACTTTTCACGAAGTACAGGATACTCATTCACTCATAATTAAGTCTGAGAAAAGTAAGCACTGCATCTGTTAGGAGGATTAGTTCTTCCTGTGTCTGTTACTTCCTTTCATTCAAGTGTGCTCCATTTGGTTAACGTACCTCAAAAAGTGGAGCAGTTAGTTTACTACAGATTTGGAATGCTGAACTCCATTTCTTCTATCTTCCTCTTAGAAAGATATACAAACATATAGAAAGATATATACAAAGCACAAGTTCACATCTTCAGTTCCTTGCTAGTGTTACCCTTGTCAAAGTGGCTAAGTTTGCTTAATTCTGGAATCCATTTAGCATATCTGAACAATGATCTTCGGTTTTGTCTTCATTGATGACAAAGTGGTATTTTGTTATATGAATGAGTAAGCTTTGAATGTGGTTTTCTCCCCTCAGCATAATTCCTTTGATCTCTCATACAGAATAATAACCCCAACCTGAAAGATAGTCACATCCTCCCTTAAACCAATAAATGCAGTGAATATAGCAAAACAGACTTTGCACAGGGGATTAAGGTAAGGATCTTCAGATGAGAAGATTATACTGGAAAACCCAGGTGGACCCCATATAATCACAGGAGATCTTGTAAGAGGGTGGCATGAAGGTCAAGGAGATATAGGAGCTCTGAAAATGGAAGCAAGGGATGGGATGATAGAAGGAAGAGGTCATAAGCCAATGAATTCAGGAAGCTTCTAGAAGCTGAAAAAAGAGAAGGAAATGGATTCTTCCCTGAAGCCTTCAGAAGGAAGTCAGCTTCTGCTAGCACTGATTTTATACTAGCCTCCAGAACTGTAAGAGAATATATTCATGTTGTTTTAAGCCACTGTATGTGTCATAATTTATTATAGAGGCAATAATAAACTAACACCAAGTCAATCTACGTTGTGCTTGTGCCCTTTAATTGCTGAGTGGTGTTCCATGGTTTGGAGGGACTACACGTTTGTTTTAATCATTCACCTGTTGAAGGACATTTGGGTCATTTCCAGGTTTGTGCTGTTACAAATAAACCTGCTATGCACATTTGTATGCACGTTTTTGAGTGGACCTAGGCTTTCGCTTCTCTGGGGGAATTGCTCGAGAGTGCAGTTGCTGGGTCATATGGGAAGCACATGTTTCACTTTGTGAGGCATTGCCATATTTTTCCTTCATTTTCTTTTCTTTTCTTTTTTTTTTTGAGATAACCAAAGAAAAAGATACTGCAAGACAAGAATAAAAATGTCTTTGACCATCTGAGCTCTAACACAAACCTTGGTCCCCCAAACTTACATATGCAGGAAACAGGATCCAATTTCTGTATGGCCCCCAAGGACGGCACACTTCCTAATCTATTTCAGATATAGGACAGGGAAGATAGACAAAAGAAAAAGTAAGAATGCCAAGGAAAAGATGGTTCCTTTCAAAAAGCAAAACTGGGGTCTAACCAAGGAATTACCCCAATATAGAGGGCACCTGATAATACTTGCCCAGCAAGATTGGATCATGGTTGTAAAGAAATGGCCAATATGTCTCTCCCATTTCCACTTTCATGAACATACATGTTTATTATTCTTATTCTCTCAATACTTCTGCATGGGATGGAGTGGAGATGAGGTTGGAAAGGAGGATGTGAGCTGTCTTTTTAATTCATGATTCACTGGGTGACACAGAGTATTAGCCAGACCTATTGTAGAGAAACAGGTGTCTTCCGAAATCCTGGCTGTGAACAGAATTTCCCACAAGATTGGATTTTGGTTTGTTTCCTTCAAGGAAAGGATAGATATGATTTACATGTGATGCTTTAATGAAACCATTTCATTTAAGAGTTTAATTTAATATGTTTTAATGTAGTAGTTATTTCATAACTGCAGAAGATTCTGTCAGCAACTGTTAGGTGATTAGCAATCTCATTTTCTCTTCTTCCTGTCATCTTTTTCTGCAGTCTAAATTTCCCAAACTCTTTCATTAGATGGGGCAATAGCAAAGCAGTGTGGGCATGTTCCACTTCCAGGAACCCCTGTAGATATGCCCCACACACGATCCTCTATTCTCTTTCCACTTCTGCAGAGTAGCCTAACCTAAAAGTTTAGTGTCAGGATGGAAAAATCTCATCGTGGCTGTGTGGGGGTCCACTTGACTGGGAACAACTTCACTGGTCTATGATACACACAAGAAAAATATTTTTGTTATGTTGAATTTCTAGAAGTCTGGGGATTTATCTATTAACAGTGGAGAAAACTGCCTTAATATGGTCTTATTCCATACATATTTCTTATATTTCACAAAAGTATGCTTTCAAGAGATGACATAGCTACTCTTATTTGGGCTAAAGAAACTTCTTTCTACTTCTGATTCTCTAGGAATTCTTAACATAAGTGAATGTTGAATTTTCTCAAAATATTTCTAAAAGATTATTTTTATTGGTGCATTATAATTATCCATAATAGTGGGGTTCCTTGTTACATATTTGTACATGCACGCACAACATATTCTGATAAATTTGTTAGCACAGCAATTAATACAATTGTATTTTTTCTGTTTATCCAATAATTCAGTGGATTGCATTCACAGATTTCCCATTGTTGAACCATCTTCCTATTCCTTAAATAAACTCTACTCCTTGTTTCATATACAATGCTGGATTCAGTTTTTATTTATGACTTTTGTAGCTGTGTTCATAATTAATACTTTCCTATACTATAATTTTACTTTTACTGATTTTCCATGATGTTAGTATAAATTCCAAATTAGCTCATAAAATGAATGCTCTTCCTTGATTTTTTTCAATGGCACTACTCTGCACATATGTCCTGGCTTAGTGCTTGCTTTGATGGACCATTTGGATCCACTTTCTCTTGATTTGCCCAGCTTGCCTTTCATGGTGTATATTTATTTTCATATATTCAGTGTTCTATTGGTTCAAAGGAAGAGATTACTGCATCTATCCTCCGCAACATGAGGCTCACAAGTCTGAAGCAAAGGGAGGAACTATTGTTGCAATCATATGAGATGGCCCTATGGCCGCCTTGTCTTTGCTTTGTTCTAGTCTTTACAAATCATTATCTCTGATACGGCACACATTGTTCCTCCCACCTAGAATGGATCATCTCTGCATTTCTAAATCCTACCATTTCTCAAGGTATCATTTAAATGCTCTGTTTTCTATATGAAACATTTCCTTTGAATTTTCTTAGCATCATTTTATTTATTATTTAGTTCATTTTTGTTGCAAAACATTGCTCTGAAACTCACTTGATTAAAATGACCAAAACATTTAGCATCTCACAGTTTTGTGGGTTAGGAATTCGGGAGTGGCTTAAGTTGTTCTGTAGCAGTCTCTCTCGTGGCATCAGTCAGGAGGAAGCTCCAGAGTGTTAGCTTCCACACTGGCTCCCTTGTCATGGCTGGCAGGTAGGTGGGTGCTGGCTGTGACAGCAGGCCTCAGTCTCTCCACACGACCCTTCAAGGGATACTTGAATTCTTCATGCAGCTGATCCATGAAAGAGAAAGACAGAACCTACAATGTCCTGTGTAACTAAGCCTGTGTAACTCACAGGCTGCCATATCCTGGCACCTTACTGATAATTCAGGTAGCTGTGACTCAAATTGGGAGGGAACCACATACAGGTGTGAAAACCAGGAGGTGATCATACAGGGTTCATCGGTCTGTTGTTTGACTTCATGATGATTTTTGCTTATATCAAACCAGCCCAAGAGGGAAAAAAGTCATTCTTGGTTTCTGCTTTTCATCTTCTTAGACTTTCCATCATCATAGATATATGATGCATGCTTGACAAGAGCATAAACAAACAGATGATAAGAAATCAGGTGGGCATCACAGAGGCTACCAGTACTCCCCTGTATCATACCATCCAGAACTAGGACAGACATCCAGAGATGTTCTTGGAACACAAACTGAAGGCCCTGTCTGGAAACTACTGTAACAGCAAAACCAAAGTGACTTACCTTTGTTATTTGATTTCATTTTAATATATTCCACATGTATCATTCAAAAAGTATGTATATTTGAGAGAGGGTGATTGGTCCCTGAAATACGACATGCCTGAGGATATTTCTGTCTTATAGTGATATCTGCCATCATTAAATAAAATATTTTCCTTTAAGGGAAAGAATGATGTCACTTTGGTTTAATGCGCAACATTTTTTATTTCTTACTCATTTTACGTCATTTTTATGCATGGTGATAGACTTAAAAAAAAACACAACATAAACAAACAAAAACCTAACAGAAAACATGAAGTCATTCTTCTTATAAGGACATTCACAATTTATCCCAGTACCTACAAGATGAAAATTATGGAGACTCCTTACAGTTAAGACGCAGCAGAAAAGAACTGGGGTTTTAATATATCCACTTATCCAGAAAAGCAAATCAACATGTTTTGTTAATAGCCTTTAAAAATGTGTGCCATTCTTAATTATGTGTTCTCTTCATGCCTATACAATTCCTCTGGGAGCTTGTCAAGCTCAATGATAAAGCACAATGAAAAAAGTTAATACATAGAACAACGCACCCGATTCTCTAGAACCTAGAACTTCCCAGGAGTGTTTTCAGATAGCCTGCCTCATGATCTACCTGGATTAAAGGATATTACAGAATAAATTAATTACTATGACTCACCTCAAACCTACAAGTGGAATCTGCTAAGGAAGGCCAGGGAGCTTTTCATAAACAACCCAGGAAACATTTGTATGTGTCGGTTTGGGAACCAATTCTCTAATGGCAGAAATAATTGTACAATAAATGATGAAGACAAACTTCTGAGGCTTACACAGAAAACCCAAAAGAAAGCAAATGGAAACCCTCTGCACCTCTCTCTGTGACCTGCCCATTGCCCAGAGACCAAGAACAACTTCTCATGTGCTTCCCTCCAGACAGACTTTAAGATATCTAGGCCCTAGAAGGCATGGTCTGCAAAAAGAAAAATTCATGGAATCCAGCATGAGCTTGCATATTTCTGTCTAGTCTGGGACACAAAGAAGGGAGGAGTTTTAAGATTTTTGTTTTTGCTGTTTGCAGCTTTGCAAAACCTATTGTTGACAATGAGCTTAAGTTTTGAACTAGGTCCAATGGTTTTCTGTACTGAGGAAGTACTATCTCTCATCCTCATTTTCTTTAGACAGCTAGAAGGGAGAGAAGGGCAAGAAAAATAAAAGTGGAGGAAAAGGAGAAGAAAAGACAAAGCATTTGGCTCAGTCAGCATTTTGCAAGTTCTCCCTTATAAACCTCACACTGAAGCTGACCCAGTTACTCCTTTAGTCTTTTCTGCACTCCACACATACTGTTCTATTCTGAGAAGTGGTGGAGTTGAACTGAGGAGATTGTGATAATCCACTCTCCTCCCCATGAGATCTTCCCCTTACAAGTGATGCATTCAAAAAAGTCAATTGAGCATGCATTCCCTGGAAATGGAAAGAATGCTTCTGGCTTGTCAAAGCATCATTTTATTCCATTTCATTAAGAAAAAAATACACATATAGGTTATAAAGGCACTAGAAGCAACATTATGAAAAAATACATGTTTTTCAAGTAATTTATGTTGAATTTTCTATCATCTTCCCCTTAGCTTTATTTCAATGATTACTGAAGATTTCTTCCTTCATCAGCCTTATTCAGGATAGATAATGGCTAACCCATGGAAACAAATACACCCATCAATCTCAGTGACTTAACAAAGGTTTGCTCTTCTCATATCACAGTCATGCAGGACTGCAGGTGTAGCATGGCTTTATTTTCAGGTTTCCACGATTTTCAAGATAAGATAAAGGGAACAAAAAGAAATATATCCTGTGTCTTCAGGTATCTATCCCAAATAAAAATGTATTCATGGCCAGAGCAAGTTTGTGGCTATCACTAACTTTAATTGGACACAGGAGTATAATTACACTACGTTCTAGAAAAAAGAAAGTGAGAAATATTTGGTAACCATTAGTAATGTCCATCACAAGCCACAATCAAATCTGACATCCACATCTACTGAGAAATTGTAGAACTATCCAGACACACTTTCAAATTTTTTTTTTTAATCTTCTAAATTTTCCTTAGATAATGAGCAATTCACAGATATCCAGCCAAATTAATTTAATATACACTCAGACATCTTGTCATTTTCCCCATTTTGTTCATCTTATTCAAGATGAAATATATTTATATCTCTTCCTACTACTATTGTGATTTTGTTACATATTACTTGCATTTTCTTATGATGTATATATGTAAATGTGGATTTGCTTGTTATTAATAGTTCATAGTTATTTTAGCTTTGTGGATTGTGCCCTCATTGTTCATAGAGCAGAAATTAGTCATGTCAACACAGATGGCTAAAGAAAAGGGGTGCATTGCAGACAGAGGAAAACATGCAACAAATACAATTCTGGGGGGAAAGTAATGTCAGCAAGATGGGAACATATGCTCAGGTCATATCACCTTCCAACTCCAGAAGTTCAGCTCGCAAGTGCATTCATGGGAAACATAATGAAACTCATCCTAAAATTTGTGAGCAATATTTCTTTTGTTGTTGGGCAGTAGTATGGATTGGGAGTGGTAAGAAATGAGGATGAAGATTTAGACAGGGGCTGAGTCATGATAGATGTTATGGTTTGAAATGTGAGGTATCCCCCCGAAGCTCGTGTGAGACCATGCAAGAAGGTTCAGAGGAGAAATGATTGGGTTGTGAGAGTCTTAACCCAATCAGTGAGTTACTCCCCTGATATGGCTTAATTGAGTGGTAACTGAAGTGGTAGGGTGTGGCTGGAGGAGGTGGGAATTGGGGGTGTGGCTTTGGCTTATATATTTGTATCTGGCAAGTGGAGTCTCTTTCTGCTTCCTGATCATCATGTGAGCTGTTTCCCTCTGCCACACTCTCCCACAGTGATGTTAAGCCTCACCTTGAGCCCTGAGGAATGGAATCTGTTATCTAGGGATTGAGTCCTCTGAAACGTGAGCTCCCAAATAAACATTCCCTCCTCTACAGTTGTGCTTGTCAGGTCATTTAGTCACAGCAGGGAAAAACTGACTAAAACAGTGGATTTTTTTCTCTTTCTTATTCCTAAAATGATTATGATAAAGAAGAAAAGTAAGTGCAATAAGTCAACAAAAGTGTTTTGAGAGCCGGGTATAGTGGAGCATGCCTGTAATCCCAGCTATTCAGTAGGCTGAGGAGGGAGGATTCCTGGAGCCCATGAGTCTGAAGACACATTGAGAAACATACTGAGATCCCATTTTAGAAAAACACCAAAGCAAACGAAACAACAGTAACAATGACAACAACAAAAACACATGTATGTTGTTGGTGGGACTTCAAATTGGTGCAACCATTCTGGAAAGCAGTATGGAGATTCCTCAGAAAACTTGGAATGGAACCACCATTTGACTCAGTTATCTTGCTCCTCTGCATATACCCAAAGGACTTCAAATTGACCTTCCACAGTGATGCAGCCACATCAATATTCATAGCAGCTTAATTCACAGTAGCTAAGCTAAGGAGCTAACCTAGGTGTTCTTCAATAGATGAATGGATAAAGAAAATGTGGTACATATACACAATGTAATATTACTCAGCCATAAAGAAGAATGAAATTATGGCATTTGGCAGTAAATGGGACAGAACTGGAGACTATCAAGCTAAGTGAAATAAGCCAATCCCCAAAAACCAAAGGCTGAATGTTCGCTCTGATAAGTGGATGCTGACTCACAATAGGTGGGGGAAGGGAAGAGTGGAGGTTCACAGAATTGGATGGCAGGGGAATGGGGGTAAGAGAGGAAGCTGGGAATGGGAAAGACAGTAGAATGAATTAGACATAACTTTTCCTGTGTTCATATGAATACATGACCATTGTAACTCCACATCATGTAGAACCACAAGAATGGGAAGTTATGCTCCATGTATATATAATAAGTCAAAATACATTCTACTATCATGTATAACTAAAAAGAGCAAGTAAAAACAAAAAACTCCACATGTACCATGAAAAAGTGTTTTGAGAAAGATACGATGATTAAAGGCATTTCAAATCAAAACAAAGAATGTGTTCAATCAAAATGAATTTAATCTGACTTATCAAGTCATTGATATTGCAGAAACTATTATTGGCCTGGATTGTGTTACTCTGGAAGCATTATTATCTGGTGGAGAGAAGTCTCAACTGAGCACAGGAGGATTCATGCTCTATTACTGCTTTTCATCCTCAAATAGTTTTATAACTTTAGAGAGCTCAGATAACCTTTGTATCTTAATTTTGTCATAAATATGATTGATATTTTTATAGTTTTTTTATTTAAAGAATAAGGTTATGGCATTATGGGTATATAAAGGTCCCTTGAAAAATAAAATCAAAATTACCATAAATAATAAAGGTATTCTTGATCCCCATGATAAACAATTCATAGGACATGTCATCAATATTCAAAGTAATAAAAATCTGACATTTAGTTTGGGCTTTCAGTACTGATGAAATATTCCATTAGTGGTCTTTTTTTATAATAAATCCTATCAAAACTAGGATCACTTCCTGAATAAATAAAAGTGTAATATTTGAAGAGCAAGTGTCTCAAAAATTAAATTGATATAAACTAAATCAAATTTTAAGCATTTCTTTAAACATGCTGTGTGTGTATCATTTATTTAAAGGTCTGGCCATTACTGGTTGCCTCGACCTTCATTTAAGAACTTATCAAAACAATTAAAATCATCACTTTTAATTACAGAGTTTGTCAATTTGTAAACCCTGTGATTTTCTATTAATTATAGATGTTGACCTCTGACCAATCAGAATATTTTGTACCAGTTTAATTATTCCTCAAGAATCCTAATTATTTTGTTAGTAATCAAAATATATGCCATTAGTCATGAACTTTTATTTGCCATTTAGTGCATGCTATACTAATGTGAAGGTAAAGTCACTTCTACCTGTCGTCTTTGAGTTTGATTCTCATGATGCTCAATGGCATGCCTAGAGTTATGAGAATCTTGGGAATCCAAGGAACCAAGAACCCTGAGGTCATCTGCACAAACCATATAGAGGAGGGATCATCAGGTTTCTGCATAGATGCAATGTACTCATAAGAGCTAGGTCTTACCTTTCCATTTTAACAAAATGCTTATTTCTGCATGTGCTAGAAAGCATGTAAAGGGCACCAAGCCCTTAACCATTCTTGCAACATCAGGGGAAGGGTAGGTAGACAGTATCTCTGATCAGAGGAATTTATAGTTGTGGTTTCTTTTAAAAGAAAGGCAAAATTTACATATACTGAAATGTCTAGATATTTATTCTACAATTGCATGAATATTGACAAATGTATTCACTTACATAACTGTGACCCAATAAAAAACATGTATTTGGGTTCTGCACAAGTTCCTGAAACAGAGCTCCTTTTAAACCCTTATAATTTTCTGAATGATGGAGATGATAGGGGCCTCTTAGGAGTTCCTCAGAACTCCTAAATCCCTTGGAATTTACTACATGATAGGAGAATATTTTGATCTGATGTAATGGTTCTTGGTAGGATCCTGGGTAGCTTAAGATATAGTTTTTTCTGCTCACCAGAAAAAGCAAACCAGAATTAAAAGCTTGGAGTTTTCAGCTCTATCACCATTTTCCAAAGAGGAAAGGGGCTATATTTTGAGTTAATAATGAATCAAATCTACAGGATGAGGACTTCTTAAAAATCACTAAAATACAAGGTTCAGAGAACTTCTAGGTTGGCAAATGCATCCATGCGCAGGAGATTGGTGCTCCCCCACTCCACAGGAACAAATGCTCCTGTACTCCAGGATCTTCTGAACCTTGACCTATGTATTACTTTAACTGGCTGTTCATTTGTTTCCTTTATAGTAAACCTGTAAATGTAAGTAAAGTTCTTGAATCTTAAGAACATTATAGCAAACTATTGAGGAAGTGGTTGTGGGAAGTGTGGATTCGTAGTCAAGTTGTACAGAAGTGTGGGCAACTTGGGACTCATAATTGGTATCAGAAATAGGGCACAGTCTTGTGACATGGAACCCTTAACCTGTGGGGTCCTCAATAAGTGACTATGTAGTGTTGGAACTGAACAGTGGGACACCCAGCCTGTTGGGGAAGAATCCTCCACATTTGGTGTCAGAATGTGAGCAGAACAGCTTTTCTAGAGTAAGCAAGCGCTTGCTGAAGATACAGAACATTTCCACCACCAACCACATTTCCCTCTGCCTCCCTCCAGTCAATCTCCACTCCTCCTGGGCATCTGCTCTCCAATTTCTACCAATATATATTAGTTTGGCCTGTGTTAAAAAGCCACAGAGACAAAATCCAAGAATCTGTGTCCTTTTGTGTCTAGATGTTCTATTTTCATACAATGTAGTATTCTCAGGATTCATCAATGTTTCTAAAAACTCAAGTGGTTTATTCATTTTTATTATTCAAGTAGGATTCCATTATATGAATATGTCACTAGTTATGGTACCTATTTTTGAACATTTGAGTTATTTAGTATTTCAACTCTAAGTACTAAAACTGCTATAAATATTCTATAATAGACTTTTTTCATGTACACTTTCATTTCCCTTGGGTAAATACCTAGGAGGGAATGAATGTCTCAATTATATGATAGAAGTATGTTTGACTGTAAAAGAAATTGCTAAGAGTTTTCCAAAATCGTTATAGCATTTTACACTTTAGCCAAGAATGTTTGATTATTCCAATTGCTTTGTATCCTCATCAATATTTGGTATTGTTAGAGAAGTGGCACATTTCTCTGATTATGTCTAAATGCTTATTGGTCATTTCTATATTTTATTTTGTGTAATGTCTGTTCAAGTTTATTTATAATTTTAAAATTGAGTTGTATTATTACTGAATATTAGGAGTTTATATAAATATATAATAAACAAGTCCTTTGTTTTTTATATATATATTTATATGCACACATATATACACACACACATACATATTATAAACATTTCTCTTGGTCTTTAGGCTTGGCTTTTATGTTTCCTCAGTATTATCTTTTGATGATGGGAATTATTTAATTTTAGTGAAGTCTATTATATAAATTTTATGATTAGTGATTTTTTTTTGCCTTCCCCTAAAATTCTTTTCTTACTGTAAGATCATGAAGTTATTCTCTTACATTTTTAAGAGGCATTAAAACATGTGTCAATGATGCACAGAGAACAAATTTTGTGTGTAATGTGAGGTATACAGAGCAAAATTCAGACTTGTCTATTTACCTACTTCATCCAGTGCTGCTTGTTGAAAAAAAATTTTTAAAAATACCTCTCTTGAATCTTTGCATTTGTAAATCCATTTATAGGCTCTGTTCTTTTCCATTGATCTATTTATGTATCTGCATGCCAATACCAACTGTCACCTTCTTTTTCAAGATTATCTTGTTTTTTCTAAGTCTTTTTTATTCCCTTGTTAAGTTTTAGAATCAGCTTGTCCATTTTAGTATAAATGGCTGCTGGTGTTATGACTGCCGTTGCCTTGAATCTACAGATCAATTTGGTGAGAACTGATATCTTACCACTCAACAATATTGAGTCTTCTAATCCATGACCATACTGGTTGGGCCAGAACTTCTCCATCTTCCTGTTGCAAAATTTCTTATCACTGTTAAACTCTCCAACCTGTTGCAAGCCCTGTTTCTTTCTCTCTGGCTTTGAGGATTCTCTGTTTGACACAACTCAACTCTTAACTAAGAATGCACTGGAAATCCCCATGCAGTCCCTGGGCCATTTCTTGTCCCTAGCTCCTTCCTCTCTGATACCATACTCTATTTATGTTCCTTCCAGTCTCAGCCTTCTCAGCTCAGCAACACCAACTCACTTGGCTTGGGATCCTCCTCTCTGTACCAGTGTGGAATGAATTCCCATGAAGAAAGCCAGGGAAAACAATCATGGTACTTGTGTTTTCCCTCTTATCTAGAAGACTATAATCTTGTCTTATCTGCACTTGCTCAGTTTTGTGGTCATTTATCATGAGAAGATAGTAATTTGGTATCAGTTACATAATCAAGTAGGAGAATCATTGAAATGTATGGTTTTAAAGAGCTGGAAAATATTAAACATGTAATTTCTGAATGTCAAAAAAGTACTGTACCATTTTATGAGTGTATGTGTATATGTGTGTGTGTCAAGGAATAAACCACTTGGTGTTTAGAGGTTCAAAAAAGGCCTCCTGGAGCAATTGATTTTAAGTGTAGCCCTGAAAGTTGAAGTGAAGTCAGGTAGATGAAGAGAGAAAGAGAGAGTTAAAGTGCTCTGTTTTTAATTATGAAGCATGAAGCCTATGATAAGATCCTGTTGCCAAGGAATCAGTTTGTCAGACTTAAACATGTGTGCAAACCCACTATATTCCTTGAATATCCTTCTCCCTAGGGGTCCATCATTGCCTCTTGCTTCTAGATAAAGGACATGCCTACGACTTCAAGGATTCCCAGTAACAAAATTTAATAGGATCTGTATGATGGATGCTTTCTGTCTCTAAAACATTGTATGTCAAATGATCTAGATAATTCAGAATAATTTTCATGATGTTATTTTTTTCCACAAAGAAATTTTGAAAGTATAATTTTAGGCTAAGATTAACTGGGTAAACTTTCAATATTCAAAATTTGTCAGAAAATTTCTGTATTTAATTTTTTTGGGGGGGTGTGGGGAACTGGGGATTGAACTCAGGGGCACTGGGCCACTGAGTCACATCCCCAGCCCTATTTCGTATTTATTTAGAGACAGGGTCTCACTGAGTTGCTTAGGGCCTCGCTAAGTTGCTGAGGCTGGCTTTGAACTTGCGATCCTCCTGCCTCAGCCTCCTGAGTCACTGGGATTACAGGCATGCACCACCGCGCCCAGCTGTATTTAATTTTTTTGAGGAACACAGAAATATCAAATTTATTTTGACCTCTACTCAAAAAGAAAACTTTAAAATATATTCTTATTTTATATTGCAATAATCATCTATTAAAATAAAAGACGTTGCAGTGTCCTGTTACCTAAAATAACAAATTGGTTAATAATCTCTGTCTTAGAACATTTCACTGCAAGGTGTTCTACATTGTTACAATTCCCTAAGACCTTAAAATAATTGTGCAAAATACATGTTGGTTTATTCTTATGTCTAGCAACATCAAAGATTGTGATTTTTATGATGCACTCATTTATCTATTGAGAGCTTAAATTGCATTAGGAATTCTGATTTTCAATTAAATTTTATTCCCTCTGACCTTCAAATACCAGAAGGGAAAGTATCAAGCAAAAGAAAAAGTTATTAGTCATGAATATCATCTCAAAGTGTTTTGTTATTCCATAGTTTTTAGTGTTTTTCCTCATTTCTGTGCTTTGGAAATTATGGTCAAGCTACATTTATATTTGCAATCCTATGGACTATTTTGGAATTGTAGTTAGACCAGTTTTTTAAAAAATTCTGTTCACTCTGCAGTCATTTATAGTGCTCCAGAGGATAACTCCTACTAGAATCATTGCACTTACAGACTTGGGTCATGCTCCATCCTGAGTTTTGTGAGGTTTGGAAAGCATAAAAGTATTTGGTCATTTTGGTTTGTTTTTGAACATATATTCATTGCTTGAAATGTCAAAAAAAAAAAACAATTCTCAATCAAATGATGAAAAATGAGATTGCTTCTCTCTTTATTTCTGTATGAATTGCAGGCATTCACCCAAAATTCTGATGAGACTGGGGGGGGGGAGTTTTGACCAGAAACAAGCTGTTTAAGTGATTTTAATGCAATTTTCCAAAATAAGGTCCTTTCCAAATTTTAAATAAATCTTTTATTTTGGGATATATTTATACTTACAGAAAAATCACAAATGTAGTACACAAATTTACGTGTAACTCACACCCGTGTCTCCTAATATTAACATGCTGCCTTAGAATGGCATATTTGTGACAATTAATGAATCTATATTTGCACATTACTACTAACCAAAGTTCATACCTTATGTAGATTGCCTTAGATTTTACCTACCTGTCCTTTTTCTGGTTCTGCAGAGGATCCCACATTACATTAAGCATTGTGTCCCCTCAGGCTCCTCGTGGCAGAGGCGATTTCTCAGACGTTCCTTGTACTAGGTGACCTTGACAGTTCTGAGGAGGGCTTGTCAGACATTTTATAGATTGTCTCTCAGTTGGGCTTGCCTGATGTTTTTCTCATGATTAGGCTGTGATTATGGGTTTTGAGGAAGGAAGCCACAGTGTTAAAGGGCCCTTTTCATCCCATTCTGTGAAAGGTATGCACTACCAATGTGCATCACGGGTGATGTTGGTCTTCAACATCTGGCTGAGGGAGTCCTTGTCAGACTTTTCCATTTTAAGGAGGCTTTTGCCCCTGCCATCTCCATACTACACTCATTAGATTGACATCCTGTATATCTTCCACACCTAAGGAGTAGTGTTATTTTGTACCTCCTGAAGAGTGAGCATCTATATACATGATTTGAAAAATCTTCTGCCTGGGAGTTTGGTCTAATTCTTGCATTTGTTTATTTGGTCTTTTATTCCTATCAGTTTGGACTCATAGGTATTTATTTATCCTTGGATCATAATCCAATACTACTGTATGTGTTTTCTTGCTTAAATTGTTTGAGCTTTGGCCATTGGGAGCTCTTTTAGTTGCTCCTCTGCATCCTCAACACATCCTAATTATTATGTTGTGTGATTTTTTTACATCTTTTGTTGAAAGTCAGTAAAGAAAAGAAGTGTCAGGACAAAATTTCTAGGGTATATATTTATTAAAAAAATAGATACATGGATAAAATTTGTTGTTTGGAACTGGGAGTTTCACTGTGGAACCCAAACTGAACTGTCCCTGCCATGGTTCCAATAGTACCAAAATGTACTAGAAATGCATTAGAAAGTGAAGGTTCAGAAATATTTGATTTTAAATTCTATGTAAAGTACCAAAATAAACAGAATATAAACACAACTTACAGCCTAATTAAGGAGAAAAATTAAGAGCAAATTATTTAAAACCTCTGTTTAATTTTTCTTTTTGAGATTATTCCACTAATGCAGTTCTCTGAGGCTTTGAGTTGCTTTTATTCCTTCTCTTGGTTAGATCCGCCTCTGTGGTTTCATTCATTTGCTTCTCTAATTTTTTTTTAACCACCCCCTTCTCAGACTACTTGTTTATTCTTAGACAATTTCTTCATACCATCTTGAGCTTGTATAAGTCACTCTTCTTCCTGGGCTTCAATTTCTCTATTTGAAAATATGATGTATTTGAACATAATGGTGTCCCAAATTTATTGCAGTTCTAAGAATGTCATGATGCTAATAATCTGTAGTCGTTCTAAGTATATAGTCATTATGCCATAGAACCATCTTCTGAGCTACAAATTGAGAAAATAGGTTGAACACACAGTAAATGATGGAGTCTGGAACAACTCTGGGTGTCTGAGCACCAAGCATCCCCCAACTCTTCCTTTAACAGCCTTGTAAATGGCGTGCATCAATAAGCTGTTCATCAAGGTGATTTCTCTGGGATTTGGTACAACAAAGTACTTATGTGTGAAGTGTTAAGTTAGCTTTAAAAGGAGGTGATTTGAGTTTCATGTTGAATGTGTGTTAGAACTTCACAAACAGCACATGCTAGGGACAGTCATGAGAGTGGAAGTCTTGTTCAAGCAAGAACAGGTGTTTACAGAATGGGAAACTGCCGTTTTCAGTGAACAATGGATTATTTCCCTTTCTTGATGGAGACTCTGCAATTAATTACTTTCATAATTTCTTAGCGTCCTTACCCCACACTATTAGATCAGCATCACTAGCTTAAGAAAGGAAACTCCTCTTCATGACCCTTAATGCCTTACACTGTGAAATGCATAATTTTTCACCTGAATGAAAAAAGGAGCAACAAGGATTATTTAAAATAGTGACTAATTCTATTTCACTTTCCAATTAGTCTAAGTTTATGGAAGTGGAGAGAAAGCAATGCAATGATTCCCCAAGAATTAACTGTTTCAAGTGCTTTGAGAGACAGGAAAGAACATGAAACGCATTCTAGGTATGAAACCAATAGTTCCCCATTGGAAGGGAAAGAAAAGTGTACTTCAGATGATGAGTTTACAATATGATTTTAATGGCCAGATTGAATGGCACTGCCTTCCTGCCACCATGACACTGAATTAATCCTTGATATCTCTTTACATATGCCTTTTTATTGTTTGTTCTTTTTGGTTATACATGACAGCAGAATGCATTTTGATTCATTTACCACAAATACAACTTTTCATTTCTCTGGTGGTACATGATGTAGAGTGAGAATAACGAAGGTATAACACATGGAAAATAATACAAATCATTTTCTTTGCTTGAGAATTAATGGTGGGACTTCTGAATGATTATTTATATTTTCCCTTTCATATATGGCCATTGAGGATAGGGACTATATGTAGTAGAGATGCTCTTAGATGTTTTTTAAACAGAGGGTTCAAATTGGTTTATGTCCCTGAATATTCGTAGTAACAGTGACAACCATGGGAAAGGTGTAGCACCTGATACAATGTAGCCACCTGGTAGCTGTTCAAAGCATTCATTGGTTGCCTACCCACCAGGTGTGATGAAAGATCATGAGGTTCCCTTAGAATCAATGATGGAATGAGTAGTGGGCACTCATGGAGCATGCTGCACCTGCTACTAAGCCAGCTCCTTCTTGAATACCAGTATCCAGGGCTGCTCTGCACCCCTCCACTCCTTCCAGGTTGGCTCTTCTTCCCTTGACTCCCCATGAGCATGGCAACCTTTTCCCAATTTTTTTCAGGTCTTACTAGTTCCCTTTTGCCTTTTTCCCTTTGGTCACTACCTAGATCCTTAGAAGAGAAGCGTGTTACGTCTCCCTCATCTTTCCACTGTTGCTATTAAGATTTCTGCAGTCCTACTCACTGTTTCTTCCTTTGTACATTTTTTTCCTTGACAGAAAACACATCGGCCCATGATCTAACATTAACATCCCTGCCCGAGTCTCTGCATTTGTGATGAATGCTTCTTCTCCTTCAAGTTCATGCTTCTCATTTTCATAAGGATGTCAAGGAGACCACACCTGTCTTCCCTCCCTGATGAAGTGTGCCTCCTTTTTCCGCTTCTCAGGCCCCTCAGAGAAAGACAGCTGGGATTCTGCTATTGTGCTTCCTTCCTTCCTTCGACTGCTAGATCCTCAAATGATGAGCAGATCTTCTTTGGTGGATGAATGTTGCTTTGAAACTTTTTGTATTTGTTATAATTTGTTTTCATATTTGTTAATAATTTATTTACCTTTTTATTAATATCATACCTTTAATAAAATGGTATAATAAATCTTAATTGTGGAAAATTTAGAAAACAGAAATACATAAAAAAGAGCACATCAATAACTATATGTACCAACTTCAGAGAAGTGGTTGCTTTTCATTTGTATCAATTTCCTTCTAGTCATCTTCCTTTTCCAAATATATACAAATGACATTTTATTTTGACATTAGTAAAATATGTATAATTTTATATCTGGCTTTCTCAGCTCAAGGTCATATCAAAAGTGGTTCTTCAGAGCCCTGAGAAAGTGTCAAATACCTAACATTTCTTTCTATAATTTACTTAGCCTTTGCAGAAATGTTCATTGTTTTCTTTTAAATTTCTAAATATACAGAAAAATTGCATAAACATCCAAATGTATAAATACTATGCACATCTCCTGGAATGTATTCCTTAAAGTAGCATTACTGCTCAGAATATATTATTGAAGGTACTTAAACTTTTTGAGAATGCTTTATCATTGTTTTGCAGAAGTTAGGACAAATTTATGCTTTCATCTCTTTCATGTGAAAATACTAGTGGCAGGGTCTATTCATTAGTATTAGGGATTATTGTTGAAATATTTGGAAGTTTGAAATAAATTTGGTAGCTAGTTTTTAAAATGATAATCTCTTGATAAACTGAAAATTAGTCATATAGTTATTAGCTTTTTCTGTATTTGCTTCTGGGAAATGTCTCCATTAGTTTTTGAGGGGAGCATAATTTTTCTATTGGGGTATTGAAAATGAACTCTTTATGTATTAAATATATAAATCTTAAGTGTTTGCATTTTTAATATTTATGATATTTGGGAGTAATTTTAAAAATTCAACTATATCCTTTAGTTTATAATTCATTACTGTTCTTTCATGTTTATCAAATAAATCTTTACCTAGATGAAACAAATATGTAATCAAGTGAGATTTTATGTTTTAACAATTTACATGTAAGTAGAGTTTCCTTTAGAGTATGATGTTAGGCAGAACTCTAAAGATTCTATTTTCCTATAACCTAATCTCCCATATTATTAAGTGGCCCATTTTTTACTAATCTGGTATTATACTATTAAATATTTACTAAATTAAATATCTGCAAAATCATTTTATACTTATGAGAATCCTTTTATACTTATGAATATATATACTTATTAATAATATGCATATCAAACTTATCTAAACTTGTATATACACTTCTATTCATTTTACCTGTAAATATTGTTATGTAAATGAAATGCATATGCAAGAAGTAGCTAATATATGCTGTTATGTACAATTATGTATTTACTATTGTGTGTGAATATATTTATATGTGTCTTTGTCCATATGTTCATTTACTTTTATTGATATAGCAACAGATTGTCATAGCAACAAATTGTTTTAATTATTATGGCTTTAAAATACTGTTAAGAAATGGCCCCTACTTTATTCTTTTCTAATTTTATAGCAATAGCCTATTTCTTTATGTAATATTAACTTTGTAAAAATGAAACTTGAGGATAGATTTTTTATGCTATATTTGTGCTCCCCCCCAAAATTTATATATTGAAATTCTAAGTCCCAAGCTGATGGTATTAGGTGGTGGAGCATGTAGGAAGTGATTATGTCTGAGGGTGCGGCCCTACTGAATGGGAGTAGTTCCTTTATAAAGAGAGCTGGGTCACCCCTCCACCATGGGAGAACATGGTGAGAAGGAGCCATCTGTGAACCAGCAGGTGAGCTACCACCAGACATGAAGTCTGCTAATCTCTTGACCTTTACTCCCCCAGTCCCCTTAACTGTGGGAAAATAAATTTTAGTTCACTTCTGGTATTCATGGTATTTTGTAATAGTAGATCAAATGAACTGAGATGGTTTAATTATGTCATCTCCACTCCTTCCTTCCTATCCACATCAAAAGTCTTTAGGTTGACTTGAAATTTCATTCAAGCTACATATTATTTTAGAAAGAGAATATTTATAATAGTAACTTTTTGGCTTTGGGAATATTCTATGTCTTGCCAATCCTTCACATTTTGTTAACATCTTTAATATTGATAATTTAATTCATATAAGTATACTCCAATTTGAGATCATTAATGGACTTTGCCCAATTTTATTTTCTAATTAGTTTTTTATGACATAGAGAAAACTATTTAGATGTAATTATCTTATAGACAATCTGATTTCGGCAAATTATACTGTCAGATATTTTGCAGTTGAATTTGTTATGTAAAATTACAAACCTTTTGGAAATTGTATGCAATATTATAGTAAATACCCTCTGGAAGGATTATATATATTTATATTCCATTTCATTAACTCCATAATTATCACTTTTAATGCTATGCATACACTATTTATGATTTATCGGATTATATTTAATAGCTTCTTAAAATTCTAGAAGGGGCAACAATAATTTTGAAAATACCTAAGTAGAATCTTTGGTGTATATTACATAAAATTCTCCTGTTGAATCAATGTAAAGTTGTTGAATATGTTGGAATGACCACATATTACAGTAAAAGTACATATTTTGCTCTAACACCTTGATTTCATCATGCATGTATAATTCAGCATATGTATTGAGTACGTACTATAATTGAATATATTTTTAAGAGTTGAACAAAATTTGAGACTTAAGTTTGATTTTTCTTAGCAGAAGCCATATTTTCTGATATCCCTAGACAATATCGTAGTCCTTATGTGAACCACAATTTTTTTTTTTTTTTCTGAGCCCAAGTGCACCTGTTCTATTGGCCTTTGTAACTATAAGAGGGATATCTTTCATAAACAGTTCTCATTGCCAGGACTGTAGGAAATGCAAATGTACCACATGGCATCTATTTTGTAGTTAATTAGGGACAAAAAGAGGCAACAGATTTATTACTATTTTTCCAATAGTTATTTTCTAAGACAAGATGTGCTCCTTTACTTACCATTGTGAGAATAATTCTCCATTGAGTGCCCTGTCACTACTGAAACTCCAAAAATCAAAGTTAAATTTCCCATTTCCCTCTAACTGAAGGGGAATTGAAACCACTTTATCTTATTTCATTCCTTCTTCAGGATATGAATTGGAACACAAGGTGCAAGATCCCAGAGAGACATCTGGAATTATTGGGATGTGACATAAAATGTTATAAAGATATATTTAAATCTGTATCCCTTATTGTTATAAAAGGATTAAATATGAACTATTATGCTAGCTTCCTTAATGTGTTGACTTCTTTTAATAAACATTAAGAACCATTCACATTTAGCTTTGAGATCATTTTAATGCTTAAAACGAATGAATTGAGCAATACCAAATCAATGGTTTACTTTAGGTGTTGGTCCACGGTGATAATCTTATAGCACATGATTCCCTAGGGAATGAAGGAAGCAAAGAATACTAGGGGAACTGGTCATACCTTTTGTGATGAATTAAGCCAGGGCAGGGCAAAGTCCTTGGGTTCCTTAAGACTTTGTAAAAACTAAAGTGTTTTTATTAGCACAAAGGTGCTTGTTGGTTACCAAGCAATGATTATCCTTTGGCGATCAACCAAGTGTCTTAACTTTATTTCCCTTCATAAAATTAGTTAAGAGCTTATATAAAATACCTGCTTTTACTTGATTATTATACTTAACATTAAATTGAAAACAATTCAAAATGCAAATGTGAAGTTCTGCTCTCCCATTGTTTCTCACATTCTCATTCTTTTCAGTTGGCAAGCATTCCAGTCTTGTTCCTTAATAAGGTGCTGCTGGTCGTTTGCTCCCGTTCACCAACTTTACATTGATTCAACGGGAGAATTTTAAGCAGCTTGCAACAAGTTATGAATGGGAAAAAAAGTATCAAAACCGTTACATGAAAAACATGTTTTAAATGTTGTATTCCAATCTGTCACACCTCGACATTTTCGCAGGTTTCTATTTTGTGTTTTTTAAAAAAGAAATTATCCTATGATTTGAAATTTGACATTCAGGTTACCAGGCTGTAAGAATTTTTGAGACAACAGTTTAAGTAGTCTGTTCGGCAATCAGGAGTTTTATTCTTTAGTCAAATGCCATTGGTAATTTTAGAATGATTTATTTCCCTTCAGCGCCATAGAAGTTGAAGATGATATGCTCCAGCAGCCACATTCTGGGATAAATCCGAGCAAATTTACATAACATTTCATAACTTCCTAATGGGGAAGAGGAGTGTACAAAGGAATTAAAGGCCCTCAGACAGAAAGTACTACACAGTGCAAGTGATCGCATAAATTAGGTCTTTTTAATAATCATATTTGGGGAGAACTTAATTGAACTTTGGGGGAGGGGTGAGCTTCAGGGAAGGTGGGCACTGGGTACTGTGGGACTTCAGCATGTCATTTGTGCTCAGCTTAGAAGCAAAATAAGAACCTAAGACATGGGAGTTGTTTGCATATTCCTTGTCCTTCAGACATTTCAAAGTCTATGCAGAGAGATCCAGTTTACTACCAAAGAGAGAGTGTGCATGTCCATAAAACTGACACTCGACAAGAACGATGGTGGCACCTGTCTCAAAATTTCAGACTCACAAAAGTCACTGTGACTCTTGACAGCAGGATATGGTGACAGGGCTCGGCTCGTCTGGTGGTGTGGGTCTCCAGGATTCTTACTTCTAAATCCTCACTTGACCCCTGACCTCAACCAGTCCCTGAACTTGACCTCACTCCTGACCCTCATCCCTCTCACTGACTCCTGCCTTTGCTCTGCCGTCCTTTACCTTCCCCTCCTCCTTTACCCCCTTTCTCCCCTGCACCGGACTTCTTTTCTGAGCTTCATCCTGGAGTTGGGGGAAGCAACATCAGGAATGAGGTCAGACTCAGAGTGTTTTAGTCAGATTTTTCACTGCTGTGACTAAAATAGTTAACAAGAACAGTTTTAGAGGAGGAAAAGTTTATTTGGGGACTCACGGTTTCAGAGGTCTCAGTCCATAGATGGCTGGCTTCATTCCTCAGGGTTCAAGGTGAAGCTGATCATAAGGGTGGAAGACTGTGGCAGAGGGAAGCCCCTCACATGATGATTAGGAAGCAGAGAGACTCCACTCATCAGATTCAAAATATATAGCCCAAAGGAACACTCCCAGGGACCCACCTCCTCCAGCCATGCTCTATCAGTCTGCAGTTACCACTCAGTTAATCCCTGTCAGGGGATTCATTCATTGATTGGGTTAAGGCTCTCATAAGCCAGTCATTTCTCCTCTAAGCGTTCTTGTATTGTCTCACACGTGAGCTTTTGGGAAACACCTCACATCCAAACCATAACACAGACGTGGGGTGAGTGGGACATTTTGTTGATTTAAAAATAATCAAAATGGAAATGGTGGTTGTTGTGTACTGAGTGTGAGAGTCAAAATGTCCCTCTTATTAAAAGATCTAGTGGTGAAATGCCCATTGCTTGGGAGCCAATTAATAAATAAACCATGGCTTCAGCAAAGGTCCTAGCTGACATCCAGGGAGTGGACAGGCTGTGTGCTATGGCCGCCTGACACTTCCACTTGAAGAACTCAATTCAAATTCCTCAGACATCCACCTACTCAAAGGTAGTGTATTTAGAATTTATCCAAATGATAAATTCTTGAAGAATGTATCAAGAAATTCAAGTGATTATTTGATTTATATTTTTTTAATTTTTCAGATAAATATGCTAATGTTCGACAGGAACACGGAGGGAGAAGGCTTCTGCTGCTATTGAGGCTTCCTGTCCCCACTTCTCTCCATGTTAGGCACCTGCTGGTGGATCTGCCAAGGACAAGAATGCTGAGATGTCAAGGGGACTTGAAAAATTAGGAGCAAGTGTGAATGTGACTGTTGGTTTCTTCTGGGCCCATTTTCTTCTCTCCCTCTCCTTAAAAATAACTGGTGATTGTCTGTTAATTTCTTATTTCACAAACTTTATTGGGAAGTGAGTTTCTAAAATAATGTCTCACCTCCCAGTATGAATTCCAAAAAAATTACTTCCTCATGAAGCTCTAAGCAGTCTGGGTTGACTATTGAAGGAGAGAGTGAAGAATAGAGGAAGGAAGAAAAAGAGAAGCAGACAGAGAGAAGTCTGGGGATGGAGACAGAGAGAGGAGCATCTGAGTGCTTCATGCATTGTTCTCCTTGGCCCTGGGATCGATCAATTGATTGAGTGATCGATTTAATTAATTTATGTATTTTTGGTACCAGGGATTGAACCCAGGGGCACTTAACTGTTGAGTCATATCTCAAGTCCTTTTTATTATTTTATTTTGAGACAGGGTCTCATTAAATTGCTTAGGGCCTCACTAAGTTGCTGAGGCTGGCATTGAACTCATGATCCTCCTGCCTCAGCCTCCCGAGATGCTGGGATTACAGATGTGTGCCACTGTGCTGGTAGCCCTGGGAATTTTTAGCATTAGCCACTTTCAAAAAACTCCTCCATGTTTAACCATGTTGCTTTGCTCCCCAGCCCTTCCACGGATGTTGGTACTATCCTTCAGGTGTGCTTTGGACACCACACAGAGCACAGAGTCAAAGGTAAAACATGTTAAGGTATTTTTGGAAAGTGTGGTCTACAAGACAGCAATCCAGCATGGCCCCCAAACTCTTCCTGTTCTAAGTAGGCAGACTCCCTACTTCCCTAAAATATTTTATTGAGGCAGTGAAACATGTATGTTTGCAAATCTGTACTCATGTGTAGGTAAATGATGGAGGGAGTTTCCTTCTCAACCAGAGTATTGTCTTTGAGGAGGTGGCTTAGCCCAATTCCTATGGCTATTACAAAATATTTGAGACCAGATAATTTATAAAGAATAAAAGTTTATTTGGATCACAGTTCTGGAAGCTAGAAAGTCCAAGAGTGTGGTTCTGGCCTCAGCTTGGCATCTGGTGAGGGTCTTCCTGCTGTATGATAACCTGCAAGCATGCTAGCTCAGGTCTCCCTTCCGAGTCTTAAAAAAGCCACTGTGGCACTGTGGGGGCCCCACCCTCAAGACCTCATTTAATCCTAAGTGTCCCTCAAGGGCTCCATCTCCAAATCATTAAGATATGAGTCTGAGAATTAGATTTCCAACACATAAACTTCCATGGAACATATTTAAACCCTGCCAATAAGCAAAGGAATCATTGACCTACTGGATTTTCACAAACATTATTATTAGTGAACTAAAATAAGCATAGAATATAAAATGCTTGTCTTCTAGAGGAAATCAAGGGGCAATCTCTTGATAATAATTCATCTCATCTAATATACATCATATAATACATACATGTATGCTCAAAATACAATGAAAATTAGATTCTAAGTAATCCATCCTGGAAGTCTTGTGAAATGTTACAAATGGAAGGCTCAAAAGAAAATACTGATATATTCAGTAATAGGGACATAAAATGTTTGGTAGAGAGGTGGACCATGAATAAAATTTTAAAAAGATAGATAAAAACTAAAAATTGCAATAATCAGAAAAGGTTAATGGTTTTACTATGTAAAGGTTCATATATACCACAAGAAAATATGATAAAGATTATTAAAAATAGATATAAATGGCAAAAAATAAGAATGCTCAATTTCACTAGAAACCAGTGACAGCAGATTGAAATATGTGTAGATATTCAAATCTGAGGTGACACTAGGTTTTATTTTTTGAGATATTGTTTTGAAAAATACAAGGATTTCCTCTTTTCATATTAGTGTTCTTTTTTCCTTGCTCCCTTTATTTTTAATCTTCTTTGTATACAACCAAATGTTTTCTGGCTAGAACTTTCTCCCTGAAAATATATAACACTTGATGGGAAGGAAGAGATAGGAGAGGAAGGAGAGGAATAAAAAAGAAGAAGGGCAAATTTACCCCTCAACCTATGTCAGTGTGGTTTAGGAGTGAAAAAATACTGATATGATGGAAGGAAATGAATTTATGCTAAATAATTTAGAATCTTAAATAAGAATTTCAAACTGGATCAAGGAGGTTAATGGCCCTACTAATCACAGGGTAGCTAAGCTTTGCTAGACATTGCAATGAAGCTTTCTGAAAGGAAAAAGGAGAGCAGAGGGTTCCTGGCTACTTCTGAGAAAAGTTGTAGGAGATATTCTCATGGTCCAGTAGCGGTGGTGAGTCAGTCTGTTAGTGTCAGTCAAGAGAAAGATGTTGTAGATACCAAATGCTGCAAAAGACTAAAGAAGAATAATTTGCTGGACATATCTGAAAATGTAAGCCAGAACCATACTTATAGTGCTAAAAAAATTGCCACCCCCCACCCCCAATGAACACCATGTTTTTCACTTAGACTACTATTCATCACTTTTCTTTGTATAATACTTTGAAAACAGAGCTCTTCTTCTAATGAGAACCAATGGAAAATTCAGTTCATTCTCCATCTGACTTTGCTTGAACATACCTATCATGTGATGTGGGAGACAGAGCTGGAAAAATAAGTATTATTAAGGGTGTAGGTTTTCAAAAGAAGAATAATCATAGAAGTGAAAATGCATTTAAGCATGAAAGCTATAGTTTGAACATAAGGTGAACTTTAACAGTTAGTTAAAACAGTATAAAATTATCGAGAAAGCATTTGTTGGAGTTTACGTTAAAACTTCCAGAAGAAAAATAATCTTAAAATAGTCCCAAACATTTGGAGCACTTCTGAATTAGTATTCTTTGAAGCATGAAGATAAATTGATTCCAGGATGATTCCACAAAGGCCCCCCCCAAAAGTCATAAAGCTGCTGAGTGCATACAACTGCTGAATGTTTAGTCTATGAGCTCAACACGTTTTCTTGGCCTGGGAAGGTGGAGACTTTAGTGCAGATGGGCAGGATGGTGTAAGTCAGGGCAAGACTGTCATTTTGGTGAATCTGTGAGACTTAATGTCTCTAGCGCTTGAAAAATCCTCAAAATGCAAATGTCAACCACACCTCATTGCTTCTGAAGTTTAACTCATTGGAAAGGATTTAGAAAGAGTAAATATTTCCCACCCAGCATCCTGCATTAACCATGTTAGTTGTATATGGGCATGGGCTAAGCTTCCAAGTGTAACATGATTTTATAAGCCAACTTGAGAACTTTATGGACATAATATATTATTACCATGGAACAGAGTAATCCATAAACATTTTTTCAAGGTTTTTATTTTTCTTAATTTACCTTTTTACTTTCAGAATTTAGTTTTGGCTGGAGGAAACACAAAGACCCAATAAACAACTAATGGTTACCCAGAATCCGTACTTCAAGTATCTGAATGAGTGTTAATTTGGAATCATTTTATCAAGATACCGATTAGATGCTGCCATTTGTATCCAGAAATATAATATGAACTGGCACTTTGCTCTTCGGGATCTTGGTCCGTTTGTTGGTTCCAAGGAAGCTGTTCATGTTTAATTGCATTCTGGGACCACCTCCCCTGATTCCTTTGTCAACCTTCCACTTACCCTTTCAATCTTCACAGGGCTCAGTATGTTCCTTCCTACAGAGAAAACAGAGCAGTTTGTGTACCTCCTACAGATCTTTACAATTCTGTACAAGATTTCATTCCTTGATGGTTGTGTGCTAGCTCATTTAGCTGCTCTCATGGAGGGTCCCAGATGTTAAAGATGAGGTGAGGGGGTGACACTGAAAGGCATGTCAAGATACAGGCTTGTGTCTCTGAGTTTCAGCTGTGGATGTTGGAAAAGATGTGGGAGAAATCTGATTTGGACCACGTGGACTCCAGCTTTTCCTTTTGGGAAGCACAAGCTTTCTAGGTCTGCTCTGATGGTACAGTATGAAGGATAGCAGCTCAGAACGAGACAGTCAAATGTGGTTCAAATCTAAGCTTTGCTGCATCTAGTCTCTGTGACTTTGGGTGGAGCTTGAATTCTCTAAGCTACACCTTCCTTAACTATATAATAGCAGTTAAAGTTCCTAACATATAAAGTTATCCTGAATGGGAAACAATATAATTAATTTTAATTGTATGATTCATAATTAGAATTCAATGAATGTTAACAATGGCTATTGTTTTTATTATCCTACTCAATGGTTCAAAAAACAGTCAAGGGACTTGTTTGCACATTCGATGACTGCTTATGTAATGCTGAGGCCAAGAATGGCCTCAGTTACCTTTCAAGATGACCTAACTTCATTGGCTCAAGTCCAGAACCTGAGATTATTCCTCCTGCCTAGATCTCACTAACCCAATTCCTTTCGTTGCAAAAATGTTGAACATCATATATGAAAATCTCTTGAATAAGGAGTAAAAATCAACTACAAAAAAAAAGCACAGAAAATTTTTATTTTTTATTTTTTGTTTACTTTGGATATTTGGTTTCAAAATGCCCATATTTGCACCAAGAATCAACATGTCCATGGTTCACTGGTGCCATGTTGGCCTTACCTTGTCACTTGTGCTTGGTTCATTCTGTTACTGCCTCTGATAGGGAGAACATGCTTCCTCTTTTAAAAAAACATTTTTCCTCATGTTTTCGAAGGTGATATCAAAGTCAACATCTAAATGGGCTTTTTCCATCTGAAGGGGAAAAATGCACAGAAAGAAAGAATAAAAAGAAAGTGGACATCAGACATAAGCACTTTGTGTCCATAATGAGTATGTAAGAAAATATGTCAAAATATCTCCATATTTAGAAATTTCTAGAGTTCCTCTCCCTACATTCCCTACATCCAATCATAAGTAGCGATCCCACTATGAACACCATCCAATATAATGTTAAGTTTCCAAATAAAGGATCTTAGCTATCTTACCTGGGAGACCCCTCCAGTCTAGCAAGTTCAAACATTATCAAACCTGAGGCTGCAAAGTGGGTTCAAACATTATCTTCAGAGAAAATTGTAAATTAAAATCCAACAATAAATCAGATCTTTTGGAAATGCTTTAGATTTTCAATTCTGCAACTGCTTTTTCAAAAACTGATTCTTGGTCCTTTCCTCTTGCCTCAAATTCAATTTCTTTGGCAAGACTGTACATTACAGGGGATGCGAAAGGTAGAAACATAATGACTCCTAAGTCTACTGGTTTAGATGAGGACTAATCCCTTGTAAAAACTTATTACATGACCCACACCTCACTACCAGGAAAGGAATGATGCAGGGGAGCATGTAAACATTTGGTAAGAGTTAACTCTTTACCAGATCATGTATGAATACACTAAAACATGTACTCACATATATGTGGGCATGCATTTATGTATGCTTAAAATTCACTAAAATATTCCGAAATTTTCACAATTTATCATTAACCAGTATCTAGGGTGAAGTGCGTGGGTTGAATATGTAGTACATGGGAAATTTAACATACATCTATAATGCAATTATAGATCATATGTTATGTATCACCTTTAATTTTAATTTTTAAAGAATAGTCCTCATTTACCTTTCATAATCCCTCATTTCCCATTGACTTACTAATTTCTGAAACTGAATTTCTTTCTCTACTGCTCCATAGTAATAGTATCACAACTTAATCAATGGTCTACTAATTATTAAATTTAGCAGTTCCACTTGGATTCTGATTGTACTTGACCTCCTATAGTATTTGGCACTCTAAACCTATAGCTTCTCTTTGAGATTCTTGCCTCGTATGACATTATCCTCTTGTTTTACTTCCTAATTCTCTGGTAGTCTTTCTCTTTAATTTTATCCTGTTCCATGGTACCAAGAGCAGGAACTTTGGTGTGTTTGTTTATTTCTCCTTTCATGATTGCTGTCCCAGGAACTTGCATTTAAAATGATAGGGGACCCATCAATTCTTTTGCTAGATTATCTCCTTCCTTATTCCATTCCCTTACTTCAAGACCTGACCTTTCCTCCATTGGATTATCACAATACCTTTCATTGGTTCCCTTGCCCTCCCATCAAAAAAATTTCCAAGTTCATGAAATCCAGGAAGACTTCTACCATCAGGGTCCTATCTCTCCTTTCAGCCTGACACCTCACCCTCAACCCTGTGCTCTAGGCATTTCAAATATAGTTTCTTCTTTTAAATCTTCTGTACTTTTACTTTATTTTTCCCTTTGTCCAAAGAGCTCTTCCTTCCTCCCTTTCTTGTCTTCTGCTGAAACCCTTCTTTAATGTTCATCTCAAAAGATTCCACCAGCAGTCAAGATCTTCTGGTGATCCCTTATCCCACAAAAAATTAACTGTCTTCTCATTTTTACTTCCATGGTCATTGGCTTTATTTCTCTGCTATCCTTGCATCACACCTGCCTGTGTCCATTCACCTATTTGGTCATTCAACACATCTTTCTTACAGAAGCTACTCTGTCAGGTACCAGGGATAACTCCAGACACACAGAGATAAGCACCCTCTGTGCAGTTCTGTCTTATGCTATTTAAATTCCGGAGGGCACTTCAGAATCTTGTCCCTGTCTCTCTCCCTACAGTCCTGTTCATTCTTTGCACAGAATAGGTTATCAAATGCTCATTGATTAAATCAGTCTAGCATTTATAACCCCTGCAGAGTCCATCTCTAGAAATAAAGTGTCGGGTCAAAGACAGTTTCTCTAGCAGGCTAGCTCACCTATTTGTAATCAAATTTTCTCTGAACGTGCAAAGTATAAAGTGGATTTATTTTTTCAGGGAGTCCTAACCCTCTCCTTTGAAGTCTATTTCTGTCATACCTATGAGAAAATATTGATGAAAGAATGCCTACAGTCAGGTGTCTCCATGGAATTACTTCTTACCAGACCTGGAATTTTCAAGGTACTCTAGCAAATATTCCTCTGGGCATGTACCAGTTAGTTTCTATGGTATGAGTTCACTTATCTTGAACTCTCCAAGGAAAGCACCAGTCCTAAATCCTCAGGCCTAGGTAAAGTTAGCTCTGACTTTTGAAATCTGAATGGCTGTAGTCTTGTCTTTAAACTCTACTAAATCTTTTTAAAGAAGGTCAGAAAAGGAAATGAGGGAGTAATGTTACTAAAATCAGAGAGTGACGATGTATAGGAGTTGGGCGCACAGAACTTAGAATCCTTGTTCTAACCCAGCAGAACCCACAGGAGAAGGAGGTTTAGTGGCAATTTGTGCTTCGCAGTCTCTAAATCATGTCTGCACTTCACCAGGTCGAGGTGTTTTTCGAGATTTCTTGAAGTCTTGACAAATGAAACTAAAACATTTTCCATGCAGAGTTTTAGAAGTGCTTTTTATTGTACATGTTTGCATATGTAAAATTTCTCTAAAAGTTATTTTTTAAATAAAAAGCATCCTGTATTGAAATTTAAAAAAAACATCTCCATCCACATCTCTATTCCTGAAACTTTCCCATATATAATTCCGTATACCACAATACTACATAACCTTATAATTTTATAAGGGTAAAAGAAGCAAATGCTTTCAAAAATAATAACAACATTTCCTTTTCAAATGTACGTGCTTATTTCTTTTGGGGGGCAGATAAAAATATTTTTTAAACTGGATCTTTTTGGTCTGTTATTCCATTGTTAGGTTAAATGTGAATTTTTAAGTAGTTCTGATTATGATATAAATGATTTATTTATAAAATTATTATTTATTTTATAAAAAAGATTTATTTTTAATTAACAACAGAGAAAATAGCAATGAAGCTGTACGTTCTAGAAGAAGGGAGCAATAATACAAGCACAGTAACAAGAGTATTTAGGTAGAAGTATTCTGGGGCTGATCTTGGAACCAGATCATCAAAGTTTTCAAATCTGATGGACTAGATATTACTATTCCAAAAAAACCAAAGGAACAAATTTGAAAATAAATTTGGTAATGAGAAAATTAGTTTCATTTTTTTTGTCTATTGCATGGTATTATGTTAAAATCCACCATTTGAATAAGAAGCTCAAGTTTACTAAAACTAACAGATTGGAATTGTTTTAAAATTAATTTTATTGTTTTGTGAAACTTATTTAGATAACCTAAAACCATAAGATCAGCTTAGAAAGGAAGGAAGGGAGGGAGGAAGGAAGGAAAGAAGCTATTAAGGAATACAGAAGTGATGAGAAAAATCTTGTATAAACTTTGCTCCTTGGACAATATGTTTTACTGAATAAAGTTCTATGGTTTGACCTGAAAATGAAAGTATTCGAACTAAATGATATAGTCTAGTAAATGGTATCTGGTGCCCAAATGGCTAGGTTTGATATGAAGACTAGTTTCCTAACACATTTGCATAGAAAATGACACTAAGTCACGTCTATTGAGCATTTACCATATGCCAAGCAGTAAGTTCTTTTTGTGCATTTTCTTCTTTAAATCTACTCTATGAGTGGTTAATATTATCACCCCCTCCCCATTTCACAGCTGGAAAACAGGTGTGGGGCAATTAAATGACTGCACACACACTTGAATAGTTTGTTATTTAACCCACGTGTTTAATCCAGGAGATGTGATTCCAAAACCCACGTCGGTAGCCACTATCTTTGTACATACGGAAGTGCATGTTCTGTTCAGAAATAGTTGTTGCTACCTTTCTTTTAATCTTGGAAGACCAAGGTTGCATTCCCCTCAGGTCGCAGAAATTCAGAGGATGCCTGGAATACACATAGTCATATTCCCAAATACCTTTGGTCTTATTTTCCCACCACTTTCTCTAAAATCTTTCTAATCACCACCATCATCAACTTCCTACCAGCATTTTTTTGGAAAATTGTTAAGGTGTTATTCTGTAGAAAATCTTTGGTCTTCAGGGGTTTGAAACCTGCTCTCTGTTCCGTATCCCCTCCCACACCTACCATGATTCTGGAGTCTGGGTGTATCATTGCCATTATGCTCATTTATGTTTAAATATTTAAGCATTTTCTCTAGGAATCTTAAATATCAGTGACCCTGAGGAGCTGTGTTTTAGAAGTACCCTTGGAGCTTTCTTATGGTCCAAGTGAAAAGACTTTGGCTTCAGGAAGTGACTGAGTTCAGTATAAAATGGTAAGCAGATCCAAATGTTCTTTTAACATTTTTGCTGGGAAAAGAAGTCTCTTAGCATTGCTTCCTTTATTTTTATACTTAATACTGGAAACGCTTTGCAGATTTTTTGGAAGACCCACTGAGAAAAATGAAATGCTGCCTTAGATGGCCTTCATTTTAATGAATGACTAGGTACTCAGCACATTGTAGTTGCTCAATAAAGACTTGTTGAAAGTAATTAAGTTTTAGCAATGGCCTGATTCCAAGGAAAACATCTGTTAGGATGATGCAAGTTCAAATTCAGGTGCTCCCTGTGTGGCTTATTTAGGCCAGGTGTTGAACAAAGGGACCTTAAACCTAAACACTGGAAAGAAGAAATGTGGGAGCATTTTGTAGTTAAATCAAGCATAGAGGTACCTTCAACTTTTTATTGGAGTTGCCTATTTTTCATCCTGTGGCAAGGTAGGCAGAAAATACCATCTCCATTTGGCGGGTTATACAATCAAGATTCGGGACTATAAGAGTTACACCAGTAAGTTTATCCAATTGGTGCATGAAAAAACTGAAACCAGAGTGAGGAAATGTAACTCCAGGTGACCACACCACACTGTCGCTCAAAAGAGAACTCTTCTGAAAACAGACAGCATTGTTTCTCTGCCAGATCTATTCACTTTTCCTTCACCCGAGCTCTTCCCACAAGACTTAATTACTCATTGCCGGTACCACGCACATTCAAAAGTCATGTGTGTGGTATTCATTAAGAGAGAAAAATAACATCAAATAGCTCAGAGATGTATGTGCTTCCCCCAGGAAGGGTGAGATGACTCCCACAGACAGTGAAGCCTTAGGGTGCAGATGATGGAAATGAGTGAGAAGGAGGAGGCGTCCTTGGGGCCAGAGTCTCAGTGGGTGGGGCGCAGATTTGCATGACTTCCTGGCCTCACCCCATCAACTTTATTACTCACTAGGTTCCACTCCTCCTTCACTACCTCCCTTGCATGAAGAGGCTCATTGCACTGCGTGTGGACGTTCATCAGCTTTGGGGAGAAGGAGGGTCCCTGAAGGTTGGGCACATTTTTGTTAGAAAAGGATTTGCATAAATCTTACAATTCGAATTCAGTGTAACTTTGAGGACTGCAGCTGATACTTTCATCGCTGTGCAGTGGCTGGATTGCTATTAGGAACACTGAATTTAGCCTTTTCCTAAGATGTGCAGGGTCTTTGCAAGCTGTGTGTAAATGCCCAAATTGTTTGTGGTTCAGCAAAGGAATAATCTCAGTCTCTGACCTGAAATTGAATTCTTCAGTTTCCAAAATTTATTGGACCTCCATTTAGGAGACGAGAAAGTGAGGTGGGAACCTTAAACTGTAGGAATTTGGTTGCATCTGAAAAGAAGGAACATTGAAAATGTAATTAACTGTCTTTTGAAACTATCAAACCTGTTTTAGATATCCAAATAACTTCTGCAGAAGTAATTTATTGACTTATAGATTTCTAGAACTTTCTAGCATTAAGGAGCACATGTGTTCATTATTAGATGTTCCTCACTGTAAATCACTCCTGGTAACAGAACATTTAAGACAAGTTTCCTCACTGCCATTGGAATAGACCCAGATTCTAGGAATTGGACCCTGTGTTCCAAGACCCAAAGAAATATCAGCCCTAAATATCCATGTCAGATCTAGAAATGTTCGTAGTCATTCTTTTTTTTTTTTTTTGCTTCCTTTCATGTAATTGCGACAACACTCCTCGAGGGAAAACACAGCTTTGTAGTTGAAATAACTATGTACTGAAAACATTGTAATCACAAACCCCACATGCTTGGCTCTCAGTAAGCAAGTGGAACAGTGCAGAGTAGTGTAAGTTAGACAGTGATGGGGACTTCAACGAAGCCCTCTATCAGGGCTGCTTTGAGGACCTTTTCAAAACATGGTGTCAGGGAAGTCTGTTTATCTGCCAACCAAATTAGCTTTGAATCACTGCAGCCACGGGTGACAAGCAAGAAAATCAGACAGAGACAGAGCACTAGAGAAGGGAGGGGAGCCAGGGAAAAATACCGTAGCCAGTCTGTGTAAAATAATATCAATTCATTTTTCTTCAGTGGAAAATACATATTGAGCACCAAGTAATACAAGGTGCAAGTTTAGACACTTCAGCACTTTGACTTAGCCATATATTTCACTCTCACTCGATATAATATATGCCATAAATACTCTTAATAAATGGCAGAAAGTAATACATTTCATAAAAGAGTAATAACAAATGTGCTACATCAGCTCCAGGCAGTCCAAAATCACTCCTGATAGGAAGCGCCCAGTGAGGCTTTTAAGCCAGAATTGTGTGGCATGTGGAGGTGCAGGCCTTTCCAGACAAAAGAAATATTATTTTAATAATTATGTAATAAAACAAATAATATTTAAAGCACAGAGTGGAGAGAATGTTAAAAGGGAATATTAAACGACCTGCGTAGCTAAAGGGTTACAGTGAATGACAGATGACAATCAGGTTACACCAAGTTGTTCCCTGAATTCTTCTTTAGGTAGTTATGAGAGATTCTCCGTACCGATCAATAAAACGGGGTCCGAACTTAGGATTAAAATGGGAGATGTATGTATGGAGGGACATTGCAGAGGAGGCCTACAGGGGAACCGTTGTGAAGTTTTAATTAGAGGTGACAGGGCAAAGATTTGCTGCATGGTCCTGGGCAAAGGAAAGGGACAAGGACACTAAGGATTTGGGGTGTGTTCCCAGAGACACCGGTGGCACCATGAACAGAATTGGAGAAGCTTTGCTAGGAAAAATGAATGAGCTCAGCTTCAGATAATGCCTCAGAGATCACAATTCAGATAATCTAACTCCAACAGGAGTTAGAAATCCAATCTTGAAACCCAGGAGAGAGACCAAGATGGTAAATATAGATTTGAAAGTGAGCTGTTGCTTCGATGCAATCACTGAAGCTGACAGATGAGATGAGAGTGTTAAGGGGATGATTGCAAAGGGAAGGAGGAGAGTCAAGGACAAAGACCCTAGTGTCTCTCTTCGGGGAGCAAAATGCTGGACTTCTAAATAGTCGCTGCTTTGCCAAGTGCACAATTTTTTTCTTTTGCTTCCAAAATATTTTAGATCGTTTGCCATATCCTTAAGATGGAAGTAAGAAACATGTTACTTAGCAGAAGTTAGCGAATTTCTCTGGATATCTGAGCTTCTAGTGCAGCCCAAGTGTGCTGTTCAGGACAGTGGTGATGTGAATGATGGGGGGTGGTTCCTATGCATGTATTCCTATGCCTGTGTCCTCATACATACAGCCAGGCTTTTCTTATCAAAAGAAGAACTAAATAGAAAAACGTATACAATCATTTCCACCATAATGCTAGCACTATTATCGAGAGTATTAATAATTGAGTACCATGCATTAGTATTTGCCCTGGCAACAGCTGTCTAATGTGGGTACTGCCACCACTGATACTTAAATGGACAAGCACGGTTGTCTCCAAATAGGTTGATGGCTCTTTCAACATCACAAATCTGTTAAAGCAGCAGCAGAAGAAGATTCCAATCACTGACTCTAAAACTGAGGTCTTAATCACTGCAATTTCCTGCTTTGAGGTCATTTTCGAATCAGTGGTAAACCACAATCCACTCCCACCATATTGTCATCATTTATTCCTTTATACTTTGCTTGATTCCATCTAATTTTTGAAATCATATACAGTAAAATTACCTCATGGGGGGGTGCAGCTCTGATTTCTAACACAGATAGGAACTTGTGTCGTGTTCACCACAAACAGGATGCAGAAAGGTCCATCACCCAAGAGGGCCTTGTTGCTATCCCTTCCTGTCAAACCTCCCCCATGGAGGACCCCTGGCCAACACTGGATCACTATGGCTTTCTCTTCTCAAGAGTAGCTAACCTAACTGGACTCATTCTGTACACAGTCCCTGAGAATGGGCTCTTTATCTCAGCATAACCTCTTTGAGAATAATCCAAGTTTTTACATATATCACTTTGTTGTGTGAGTAGTTTTCCATTTTGTGGATGCAATCCAGTTCATATATGCACTCATTATTGGATTAACGTGTATTTCTTTTCCCAGTTTCAATAGTTAAGAATAGAACCATAAACATTCCCACAATAGTTCTTAGGTGGACATAAGCTTTTATTTCTCTAGGATAAATACCAAGGAGTGAGGTTACTGGATCTTGTAGTAAATATACTTTTACCATTTTTAATAAATTCATTTGAGGTAAAACCAAGCTTTTGCAGCACCTACCCAAGCCACCATATATATGTGAAGAAATACTTCCAAAAATGCAATGCAAGTGAAGAAAAAGGTATCCCTCTAATATAAGGCTGTGGTACTCAGGATCCAGAAAAGCAGCAATTGCATCCCCATAAGTACATAGAAATCATTTAGGCCATTCTTCATGAACTACAGGGAAGGCAACCAAGGCCCCGGTCCACTGTGACGTGTCTCCTGAGTTTTTACATCGCTGAAGCCAAACTTAGTTTCTTAACCTCCAGGCCATGATAAAGAATTGCTCTGCAAAGTAAAATGAAACTCTTCTCTCAGAGGAAGCCACAACCTTAATGGGAGTGAGGCTAATCATTACATGTTTTAAAGATGAAGATGTATGTTCCCTATTTTAGACTTTAATAGACTTTAAGGATTTTTCCAATGGCATACATGAGTCTGTTTATAGAATATTTCTCTATTTCAATGTCCCAAATTTATAAACACTAATTTGAAGTCTCCTATAAATATTTAAACTTGAGTAATATCCTTTTGTAAATATAACATCATGTCAAGGAGTTGTGAAGAGGTGGTTCCATTCTGGGCATTTCGAGGTCATTATATGTAAAACAAATGTTTAATGCTAACCAAATATCCCACGATGTAAATAATGATGCATTAAGTTATACTAAACAACATGGGCTATAATAGTTTATGAAGTGTATATGTTTAAGAGTCATGTTCATTTGCCATACATAGAGTAATTATAATATATGTTGGCCCGTTAGTTAAATTCTTCATGAAAAGCTTTATTTGAAGATCTACTAAGTTGGGTAGGTAATACTAAAAATTCTACTTTCCAACTGAAAAAGGGAAGCATAAAGGAATTCAGCAATCAACGAAGGTATATTTAAAGTTCTTCTCTACTTCAGACACATTGACTGGGAGGAGAACTATCACCATGAACAGTGAGAATTTAGTCGGGCTAATGTGACTATTAATAAGACCATGGCAGGATTGTGATCTCTGGAATCTTCTACCCTTGTTTTTTCTGGACCATATGTCTTTTTAAACCACTGGCAGTAGAGGAGACAGCTCAACTCCAGCACAGTGACAGATGAAATTCTATACAGATTGGCTACTCTTTTTTAATAAGTAAAAATAAGTCATGATTTTTAAGAGGAATAAAGACAGAAGGGTGATACTAGCTGAAAAACAGAGGCTATACCTCCCCCTTCTCATCTTGAAGAGAGAAAGTGATGATACCCACAGTCTGAGATGCTACCCTAGGAAGTCAGGTCCCCCTCTTCTCTGATGTTTCTTAAGAGACTATATTTTTTTGCAGAATTCTTGATAACCAGGGACAGTCTATTGATTTATGTTCGATGCTATCTGAAAGCAAATGAAACGCATGTTTAATGGCCCAGGGAACCCCTCAATGATCTCTTATCCACTCTCTAAATGCCAGTGTCTTCTTCAGGTCCCTGGGTAATTAGTCCATTGACTACAATGTCCAGGACTCTCTGATCACCATGAATCAGCTTCCCAGCTTGCAGCTTCTTTCCATAGAAAGTTCCTTTCATTAAACAGTAACAGAACATTAATAGAAGGAGATTGGGAGATGATAATTAAGAGAGAGAAACACTTCAGGACAGGGGAATGGAGAGGAAGTGAAGCCAGAGTAGAAGTGGCTTGGGGATGGGAACTGGTCACAAAGTGCTGGGACCTTGGAGTGCCAGGTTCACATTTTGCACCTGCTATTCATAAGCTGTTGCTTCCCCAGTGTTTTCTCCCTGTGGTGGGTGTTGAAACCACATTTCTCCCTTTGAATAGAGGCCAGGCCACAACCATGAAGCCATAGGCTGGAGGGCCGAGGCCTTACTCTGAGAGTGGAGCATGAGGACCAGCAGATAAGGCTCAGAGTGGAGGCATGAGGAATGTCCAGCACCTGAGTCCCTCAGATCAAAAGTCAGATTGGGCCGGGCGTGGTGGCACATGCCTGTAATCCAAGAGACTTGGGAGACTGAGTCAGGAGGATTGCGAGTTCAAAGCCAGCCTCAGCAACTTAGCGAGGCGCTAAGCAACTCAGTGAGACCCTGTCTCTAAACAAAATACAAAATAGGACTGGGGATGTGGTTCAGTGGCCGAGTGTCCCTGAGTTCAATCCCTGGTTCAAAAACAAAAAAAAGTCAGATTGGGAATACCAGAGTACCAGAGCAAGCACTCATTCATTTGGAGGTGATAGAGAATATTCTTAATAATGTTGTTGCTAGTTATAATAATAGACTGACTGTCTGTGATTTCTTTTTCCACCTTGTCTTAATTATAACATCCTCTTTAAGCCACATGCTCTGGGAATGGATGCCTGGTTTTAATTCATGGATTAACTGCTGGCTAACATTTGTTAACACCATTAGGACAAGATGCTCTACACAGGCTAGAAGAGTTAGAAGTAGGAAGTGGATGTAGAATGAACCACCCCTGCCCTCTGGAAACATGTGTGCCTTAGAGTTCTGGTGGTCGATGTGAAAGTGTAGATGCTTATTGGTTAGTGAACACTCAGACCAGCCTTGCTAAATGAGTTCAATCTGCAATGTGAACCCTACTCTTTTCAAGGGTCTTATTTCTCATTGCTGGAAGGTTTTTACTAGCCTTAAAAATACAGACATTGCCTTATTCACAGTGGCAAATGCATGAAAGCAACTGAAATGTGCCCCCCACACACATACACCATGTATCTATTCCGCAGTCACATAGCAATGTGAGGAGGGAAGTACAACTGTACTTAGAACCAGCTCTCTACTTTATAAAGCTGATCTATCATAAATGATCATCTTTGGAATTGAGCTGAATAAGGAAAGTTCATTTTTAATCTATTACCCTTGTCAATTTCTCCAGATGCTCTTTAAAGGAAGAAGCTAAATTCGAACTCCAAAGTTTCTGGAAGTCACCAGTTGATTTTTTTGAAAAGAAATCAAGCTATGCTGATCATATTAAAGAAAATTCTGACAATAAAAGTGGAAGGATAGATAGCATAGAGGGAAGGGAGGAGTGGGGTCGGGGTGGGGGGGCAAGAATAGTAACAGATTGAAACAGACCTCATTGCCCTGTGTACATGTACGAATGCACAGATGGTGTGACTCTACTTTGTGTACAACCAGAGAAACAATAGCTGTACTTCATTTGTGTTCAATGAATCAAAATTAAATGAATAAAAAAAATCAGCATTCCTGAATATTGGCATATAAAATATTCACTTTTTTCATAGTATTTCCTCATTATTGTTCAAGTCAATTCATATTTTCACTGTTATACCTATCATATATTCCGCTTCCACCCACATTATATTCTATTTTTGTTTTCTACATCATTGCCATATTTACAATTTTAATAACTAATAATTGATAGATGAACATGATGCTCTCATAAGTTCCCACTCTTTAAGACAAAGAATATACAGTGTTCATATACAGATTGAAGATACATGCACTTATAACATAGTTGAAGCTCTTCATTGCTAAGGCCATGTGAAATAACGCAGATCCTTGTGATATCACTATAACCAAGACTAAGTTCTTTGGCAGTTCAAGTAACTCAAAATTGATTTTGAGTTTGTGGTGCTAAGCATTGAATTTATCATAACTTCCTGGTAGGTGTATCTGCTAGATACATCTAAGAGGATTTGATAATTCATCATAAGTGCCCATCAAATTTTAAATATAAGAAAGAAAATCATACCTATGCACGTCTGTGGTTCACCCATCATGAATATCCTGAACACGCAGTGGTGGCCTGCGGTGAGTGTGCGAGGAGTGTTCTGAGATCAGTGGGCCTTTGTACTTGACTCTACGGGGTGGGTCGATGACAGCTGCTCTTGCAATTAGCCTTTCCCCTGACCTCATGGTCAACCACAACAGCCTTGGAGATTTCAGGAAGGGAAACTATTACTTTCAAGGGATGTGGACAAGTCCTGCATGTGTGCAAATTAATAGGGGGACTGTTTTCTGGGCTTTATTCTCCTTTTTCTCTCTTGGTTACAAATTGTCCCCATCCAAATGTGACAAGCACATCTGGTTACCTACTCTAATGGGTGAAGAAATGGATCTAACAGGAAGAGGAAGCCATATAATACTCCCCAGGAATGTTTAAAAGAGGATTCCTCAGCCTTTCATGGAAAACAGGAGTCTTAAGGGAGCATCCTGGGCAGGCAAATTAAGAAGGATAATTTGCTTGCTCGACTGACTCCCTTTGTTCAGCAGGTAGAAATATGTAGAATGAGATGATACTAGGATGGGTCTAGAGTTTAAAAAGACAATACAAGAGGCAGTTAAAATCTATAACAGATTGCAAGGATAGGTTTCTAATGAGTTAAACTTCCTTCCTCCTCCTTCTCCTTGAATCTTCTCATCTCATGGAGGGGTTGCAGGCCATGAACACCTGTTCTTTTCAAGACTTGTCTGCAAGACAAGTCATGACATGTTATGTAAGATGTTCCATTTACTCCTACTCAGGAGGCTGAGGCAGGAGGATCACAAGTTCAAGGACAGCCTGGGCAACTTAGTGAGACCCTGTCTGAATATAAAAATTTTAAATAGGGCTGAGGGTGTAGCTTCGTGGTAGAGTATCCCTGGGTTCTTTCTCCAGTACAAAAAAAAAAGGAAAACTAAAAAAGTAAACAACAACAACAACAAAAATACTCTTTGCTGAGTCCCAAAGGCAGCCAGTGACACTGTGTCTATTTTGGGGTTCCTTGGGGTGGGGTCAGTTGCTGCATATGAACAAGCCCAGCTCTCTCCACACTTCTCACTGCCCTTGGTTTCAGACAGGAAGAGTTTTCTATATGCTGTGGAAATACGTTAAACTGGAGGCCAGTCGGTCAACGACCAATGGACCACAGGCCTGATATATAAGAGATATATATAAGAGATCTAAAGGCCCACAGGGGAGTTGGAACACTGAGAAAATAATTGCTGAGAAAGGAGGCGCTACGAGCAAAGTCGATGGAGACATGCTCCTCCCCACTGTGTGCAGGGAGTCCAGGGCCTGGTGGGCTCTGAGCAGAGCAGATGCTGGCCGTGCAGCGGTGGACACTCTCCAGGTCAGAGCACCTTAGTAAAGCACTCTCCTCAGCCTTTTCAAGGGACAATGACACAGGTACAAACTTGCTCAAACAGGGGAAGAGACTAACAGAAATAAACAATAGTCTCAAAGGCAGTGCAAAAATGAAATCTCATCACTTTCCAAAACTCCTACAAAAAACAACATGTAGAAGTGCTGTTCACTCCCTTCCTTGTGAGACTCCCAGAACTTTCCATAATGAAGAGGGAAACATACCTACCTTCACTGATTATGTTTTGGGTATAATAGCAGCAATCCTGACTAAATTATTTTCTAGATAAAAAGATAAAACTATCAGTAAATAAATACCATGAAAGTTGAATCAATAAAATAAGGAAGGTTTTATGTAGAACCCACCAAGTAACCTAGTAACCTGTTATAATTAAGTGATTATCGTAGTATTCTTTGGAATTATAGCTTCAATCTGTTTTAACCCATTATTGTTGTCCCATTATGCATGGAAATCCTGAAAAGTGTCAAAAATGCTTCTCATATAAATGCTTGAAGCTGTTTCTATCCATGCCTAGAAGAATATGACTTCATTAACGTAAGTATTCATATTAGTGTGACAACATATGTGCTTGACAATAGGAAGTGTTCCATAAATGTTTGCAGAGTGAACTGAATAAAAAATAAAAGGAGTTGCAACAGTATTTAAATATCACAGGTGAGTGTCAAATAAATGAAAATTCTAAAAATAGCTCTCTAAGAGATGGAAAATGCCGCCCCTCCCTTCCAGGCATTTAATGAGGAGACCCAAGTATGGAAGAGTTGTAAGTCATTAATGACAGCAGTCATTCCAGGAATTCTTGATGAAATTAGCATTTAAAAATAGTTCCAGTAGAATTAAAATTTAGAGTCTCCTGCGAAACATCATTTGGCAATAGTGTGAGAGGTCTTTATCCACCGAGGTCAGAGAGCATTCCGGGAATCCAGGAAGGATAGATAACTCTTTTATCTCAAGTCTCTCAAGCAAACTGCCAAGCCTTCAGCAGCTGCCTCTATTTAAACTGCTTTAGAGCTGTGCCTGAGAGATTTTGGATTAGTCTGAAGTTGCTGCTTTGACCGTATTAGTGATATTAAACCAGTAAGTCCATGGATTATTCAAATTGGTGTCCTTGATTGATCTCAAGACCTTCAGCAGGTACCCTCTAAGTGCCAAGAAATTCCACTTAATTAGTGTTAATGGCATTGATCTTTAATGAAAGTTTTTCTATAAAAAGTTAATCATTTATTTAAGACAGAGACAAGGTGTACCACAGTGGTTCTTACTGGGAGTCAGTTTTGTGCTCCTGACTCTGAGGACTTGTGGCAATCCCTAGACACTTGCTTATCATACCTGGGGATAAAGGGTCCTACTGGCTTCTAATGAGCGGAGGTGAGGGATGCTGCCCAACATCCTAAAATTCTTAGGAAAGCCCACTCCCCACAATAAAAAATCTTCAGTCCAAAATGTCTATGGAGCCATGATTGGGGAACATGAGTATATAAGGATAAAGATAAATTATCCTGCAATTTGAAAGAGCACCAAACTAAAGACACTTTCAGATTTTGATTTATGGTCATAAAAAATTCTGACATAGCACATTTCCCCTGCGCCTGCCTACTCCCTAACTATAAATTAGACTCCTTCTGACACCGCATTAACTGTCTAAACCACCGGGGAGCTCTGCAGCAGGTTACCACTTCGGTGCATTAAACACAGTCTCATAGTGTTTATAAAGTTAAAGGAACTTTCAAAAGTCCCTAATTTACAAGTGAGCATTAAGAAAACCAACATATGTGAAAAGAACATAAATGCACTTAAAAAGGAAAACAAGAACAAGCTTAAATGTTCAGAGGACAAGATGTGAGCTAAGTTAGGGGCGTGTGTGTGTGTGTGTGTGTGTGTGTGTGTGTATTTTGAAGTGTTGGGGGTCATTAGTTAGAAATGGCCGGAGGTAAGTTTGGATTTGGGTTTTCAAGAAAAAGACAAGTGTAGGTTAGTTGGGAGAACATTCTAAACAATCCGGTAGCTTTTGTTAATGTAAAACAGAAAGTGGTTAATTGCTAATTCAATTTCCTGAGGGCTTTCAACAAACAGCAGTTGAAAAAAGAGATTAGTATCTACTGAGCAAAAGCTGTTTAAATTGATACATCTTTTGATACATGTAAATAGGTTTTTATGATAATGTTAAGCATATTCTGAGAACATACTAGATTGTTTACAACACTTTATAAAAAAACAATTTTAATTTTTAAAGATTTTTCTATGTGGGCCCAGTACACATGTGGTTTTAAACACAGTAGGGCTGGTTTTCATTTGTACTTTTCCCAGATAATTCTGGAGAGAAGAGATTGGAGCTCTGACAGTAGACCCTTTCCTTCCGTAGCCACAGTAGGGCATCTAGAAGGGACAAGGACTCAGACCAGCTTGTGAAAACCAGAAGACACACCACTGAAAAGTGATGTAAGAGCAGATATTTTTGTTTTCTAAATATGCTTCAGACATTAACTTTAGTAGATAAAGTATTATATTTTGGGGGATGAAAGCAAGTTTACATCTGAGAAAGATTCTCAGGAAAAATGAAGAATTTTGGAGTCCCACCTCCTTGGCCAGAATTGGCTCACTTTTGACCTCCATGGTGACCAGCACCTCACAGACATACATAGCCATAGCAGCTGTCAACAGACAGTTAATTGTATGTCTCAATTTGTAATAGTATATTTTATGTGTCAATTTGGCTAGTCCTAGGTACCCAGGTCTTTGGTCAAACATTATTCTAGACCTTTCTGAAAAGCTATTTTTAGTTGAGATTAACATTAAAATTAGCAGACTTTAAGTAAAGCAGATCACCGTCCATAACTTGGTAGGCCTCATCCAATGTAGTATTAGTAGAACAGGGCCACCCTCCTTGGAGGTGCAGAGAATTCACTCCAGACTCAAATCAGAACTCTTCCCTGGGTTCCTAGCTGCCAAAGTATCCTACTAAATTTTGAAATTATCAGTCTCCACTATCATAGCCAATATTCCTGAGATTAAACAGCTCCCATTCTCATATACATGTACATGCGCTCACACATCAGCACTCAAGCGTGTACACATACACGTGCGCGCGCACACACACACACACACACACACACACAATCTTCATTTCTCAGAAGAACCCTGACTAATGAATGACTCATACAAGACCACAGACCACTGATGCAGACTACAAGGGACCTGTATACTCCCATTGTTCACACTCTCTTTATTTCCACAAATACTTGGGAAGTGCTCCCCGGAGACACTGCTCCAATGGCTGGGATGAGATGCTGAACCAAATCAGACATGAGCTGGGCTGATACAGAGTTATAGAACCTCTGCTAAACTGGTTAGGAGGAGGATTGTAGGCAAGAAGAACACAATAGATAAGGAAGGATTTTTCATAATTACTAGAGATAAAAAGGGACACTGGAATATATCATAACCATAATTACACACACTTCCAGAGATTCAAAATATATGAGAAGAATTGGTTAATTAAAAAAAAATCCACAAATTGGTAAGTCTACAAGCAGGGTGAAAGACTTCAACTACCATTCTCACTAGCTGGCAGAACACGCACATATAAAATATGGAAGGATACAGAAGTCTGAATTATTTAGAAAGATCTGGAAATTAACAAAGCTGACCTAATTCTTGTATAAATGATTGTAATCATACTTTTTTCTTGATCAGAGAAACATTTGTAGGAAAACACGTAGTTAAGCATACGTAAAATATTTTTTTTTCAAAATTTGGGATAATTCAGGGTATAGCCTTTAAAAGTATTGAAAGTAAGCTAGAACCAAATAATTAGAATTGATTCCCAAGTATTTTATTTTTTTAGAGGTTATTGTGAAAGGGGTAGTTTTTCTAATTTCTCTTTCTGAGGATTCATCACTTATGAATAAAAATGCACTAGATTTATGAGCATCAAGTTTATATCCTGTTACTTTACTGAATTCATTTATGAGTCCCATAAGTTTTCTGGTGGAATTTTTAGGCTCCTCTAAATATAGAATCATGTCATCAACAAATAGGGATAGTTTGAGCTCTTCTTTTCCTATTCGTAGCCCTTTAATTTCTTTAGTCTGTCTCATTGCTCTGGCTAGAGTTTCAAGGACGATGTTGAATAGAAGTGGTGAAAGAGGGCAACCCTGCCTTGTTCCAGTTCTCAGGGCGAATGCATTCAATTTTTCTTCATTTAGAATGATGTTAGCTGTAGGCTTAGCATAGATAGCCTTTACAATGTTAAGGAACATTCCTACTATCCCTCTTTTTTTCTAGTGTTTTGAGCATGAAGGAGTGCTGGATTTTATCAAATGTTTTTTCTGCATCTATTGAAATAATCATGTGGTTCTTGACTTTAAGTCTGTTGATGTGATGAATTATATTTATTGATTTCTGGATGTTGAACCAACCTTGCATCCCCGGGATGAAACCCACTTGATCATGGTGCACTATCTTTTTAATATGCTTTTGTATGTGATTCACTAAAATTTTGTTAAGAACTTTTGCATCTATGTTCATTAGGGATATTGGTCTGAAATTTTCTTTCCTTGATGTGTCTTTGTCTGGTTTGGGTATCAGGGTGATATTAGCTTCATAGAATGAGTTTGGAAGGGTTCCCTCCTCTTCTATTTCATGGAATACTTTGAGGAGTAATGGAATGAGCTCTTCTTTGAAGGTTTTGTAGAACTTGGCTGTGAATCCAAATGGATCAAGGACCTAGGAATTAGACCAAAGGCCCTGCACCTATTAGAAGAAAAAGTAGGTCCAAATCTTCATCATGTGGGCTTAGGACCAGATTTCCTAAACACGACTTCCAAAACACAAAAAATAAAAGCAGGAATCAATAATTGGGGTAGGTTCAAACTAAAAAACTTTTTCTCAGCAAAGGAAACAATCAGCAATATAAAGAATGGGATAAAATCTTTACCACACACACTTCAGATAAAGCACTCATTTCCAGAATCTATAAAGAACTCAAAAAACTTTACCCCAAGAATACAAATAACCCAATCAATAAATGGGCTAAGGAAATGGGCAAGCACTTTATAGAAGAAGACCTACAAACAATCAACAGATAAATGAAAAAATGTTCAACATCCCTAGTTATAAGAGAAAAGAAAATCAAAACCACCTTAAGATTCCATCTCACCCCAATTAGAATGTCTATTATCAAGAATACAAGCAACAATAGGTGTTGGCGAGGATGTGGGGAAAAGGGTACACTCATACATTGCTGGTGGAGTTGCAAATTAGTGCAGCCACTCTGGAAAGCAGTGTGGAGATTCCTTAGAAAACATGGAATGGATCCACCATTTGACCCAGCTATTCCACTCCTTGGCCTATACCCAAAGGACTTAAAATCAGCATACTACAGTGATGCAGCCACATCAATGTTCATAGCTACTCAATTCACAATAGCAGGATTGTGGAACCAAGCTGGATGTCCTTCCATAGATGAATTGATAAAGAAACTGTGATATATATACACAATGGAATATTATTCAGTCATAAAGAAGAATAAAATTATGACATTTGCAGGTAAATGGATGGAGTTGGAGAGTATCATGTTAAGTGAGATTATCCAATCCCAAAAAACCAAAGGCCGAATGATTTCTCTTATAAGTGGTTGATGACACATAGCAGGGGTCGGGGGAGGCATGGGAAGATTGGAGATGGGATGGATTGTATAGAGGAAAATGAGAGGTGGGGAGGGGGCAGGGAAGGAAAGATAATAGAATGAGACAAACATCTTTATCTTGTGTATATGTATGAATATGCAAATTGTATGATTTTACTTCCTGTACAACCTGAAAATGATAGTTGTTCTCCATTTGTGTACAATGAACTAAAATAAAAAAAAAATAAATCAAAAAAGAAAATTCAGCAAAGCAAAAGTCTATTTAAAAATGAACAAATCATAACCCTCTAGTAAGTTTGATAGAGTTAAGATTGTCAATATCATTATTAAAGGCACTCTTACTACAGATATTATAACTATAAAAAAATTATTAGAAACATTGTATCATTAATATGAAAATTTGGATCAAAATTTGACAATTCTTTTTTAAAAGACTTAACAACACTGAAAGAAAATAGAAATATAAATAACTAATTTCTTATAAAACATTGCAACCACAATAAAACATTTCCTTACATAAAAAATCCAAATTTATTTTTCTTAACTGGTGATTTTTTTCCAAACATACTTGGTAGAAATATCACTGACCTTATGCAGATTCTTTCTAGAAAAGAACATGTGTTCAAGACACTTACACTGAAATCCAATATATTATTGAGAAAAAATTTAAAAGACAAAGAGGGTATGGTATGCTCATGGACTAGAAAACTCAATAGTGTAAGATTTTAATTCTCACAAAGTTATCCATAGATTTGATAGGATAATAATAAAAAAAAACTTAAACTTTTTCTAAAATGCACATGGAAGTGAAACATACTAAGAATAACCAAGCCAACCTAAAATTAGAAAGGTGGGAGGTTACAGGAACCGAGAGTAAGGTTTAACTGGGTAAAACTCATACACTCCATATTGGTACCAAGAAAGGAAAACTAACTAATGGTACAAAGTGGAGCCCACAAATCAAATCCCTGAATTAAACCAGAACAATGCCAGAGTGCAATAGAAAAGATGGTCTTTTCAATAAACAATGCTTGGCCAATGTGTTATCCACAGGGATTTAGCAAGTGTGTCTGGGCCCCCATTTCAGAACACACAGGAAATGTAGTTCCAGATGGATTCCAGATCTTCATGTGAGGGAGAAACAGCAAAGCTTTTGGACAAAAACACAGGAGGATGTTCTTGTGACCTTGGCCCTGGTGGAGATTTCATAGCAGAACGCCAAAGGACCTAACTAGAAAAAGAACAAGTAGAGCAAAGACAAATTTATTTTGAAATTAAGAATTGGTGTTCACCAGAAGACACTTCAGGAGAGCAAAAGCACAACCTAAAAAGTGGGAGACGTTATCTTTGACACATATATCTGAATGGTTCACATCCAGGATATATAATTCACTTCAACAAATTAATAATGATAATCTGAAAAGACAGAGCATCCAACATGAAAAAAAGTTAAAGAGTTGAATAGACCTTTAAAAACCAGAGGATATTAAATGGCTAATAAATATATGAAAAGGTCTCTATATTTATTAGTTATTAGGGAAATACTGTGTAAAACCACAGTGGATTTAGGATACAGACATCATAAAAGCCAGATTGAAAAAGACATTTAATACCACTGGTTAACAAGGGTGTGGAACAACAGGAGGTTTTATGTGGGACTCATGGAAGTATAAGGAACTTATTCTCTATATCATCTATATAGGAAGATTGTAGCGAATCTTCAGATGATGCAGTTCCACTCCTGGTTTACGCTGGGGAGAAAGGGGTGCACAGGCTCACAGCCTCACAATAGAAATTACTCCAACACCCATCAATAGAAAGATAGATGAGGAAACTCTTGTATACTCATACTTGACATGCATCTACATGTGAAGTACAAATTTCACAAACATAATGCTGAGCCAAAAAAATATCAAATGCAAAAGTGCATATACTATATATACTTTCACGTATTTAAAAAGTTCAAAACAGGCAACGGCAATCTTTGCTGATAGAAAGTCAATACAGCAGTGTTTAATCGTATTAGGTCAGTGTTTCACCTTAGGATCTTAGGTTCTGAAAAGGGGGCAAAAAGTATTTCTGGGTGCTGATCATGTCATGTTTCTCAAACTAGTGCTGGTTACATATGTGGGTTCAGTTTTATCAGCTTGCACAGTTGTAGTGCATTCACTTTTTTTTGTGTGTGTATAATATTTTTCAAAATAAAAACACAAAAATATACACCTGAGCCCTGGAAGTCAACATCCTATGCTTTACTCATCCACATTATACCTAATTCTTTATATGGCAAGTGGCCCTAAATGAGTTTTAGTTTCAAAGTTGAGCAGATTAACTGACTTAACTACATTTAAAACACACAAAATGCTTTCCAAAAGAAAGTAGTTACTCAGGTAGCAGTTGTGGAAGAAAGGCTCTTAGACCTGTTGAGCTAGAACTCTGCTAAGTTGACTCACATCTGAGGGAGCACAATCAACGACAGATTGGAATTCTGAAAGGTAGGGTCTAGAAAGGCAAAATCTGCAGAAGGCCTGTGAGTTAGAGACTGTTATTTTTTGCTAAAGTAAACTGATTGGTTTAAAATATCAAGAAGAGTTCCTGGGGAGAATAGAGAGATTGTGTGTGGGGTTTTCAAGGACTCCCCATTCTCCAGTGGATGGGTGAATGGTCCCTTCAGGGAGTGCCCCTGCTCTGTTGGCAACTTCTCTATCATGTCAATTCTCAATGTCCTCTTCTGGTTAACCTCAGCTTTCAGAGGAATCCAATTGACCCTGAGGACCTCCATTCCCTGTTGGATTGGTGTTCTTGGCTGGATATCAGTTCAGGAGAGCCCGTGTGTAGTATCTGGAAGCACTTGCAAATCTAATAGTGGAGAAAGGCAGGAAATGGGAGGGACATCATGGGAAATGTTCAGGGCTCCCTTTGTTTCCCACTTTTTTATGGGCCTACATGTAACTAAAAAAACAGTCCCTCGGATCCCTTTGGCTGAACTTAGATAACCAGGTGACCTTTTATCTTAATTGATTAATTGATTGTTTTACTTCTGGAATTGCTCTCCATGATGAAATAAGATAATTTAGTAATTGCATATACATCACCTTTGATGGCCAGTAAATGACGAAGGGCGATTCTATTGCCTAAAACTATTTAAACTGATTAACATATGTTGACCCACTAGGCCTCTAATACTTGTGTGCTGTCTTATTTGCTATCTGGACCCTAGTCAGGGATAAATTGCAGAACACCCAACTTAATCTAACCAAGATAGAATTTTGTATAAACCAGTGAATTCCAATATTTCTGACACCTTCTAATAAATGAACATTGCTTCACTTAAATAAATGCCAGCAGCCTGTTCCAATTGGTGAACACACTCATGTGCCAGAGAGTGGCACATCCCAACTTCATGAGGACAGAAGCTCCAGTGCTCAGGAACTTCTGGACCTAGGCCTATGTACCTCGTCATCTGGCTGCTCATCTGTATTTTTATTTTATAATAGCCTTTAAAATAAATTGTTAAAGTGCTTCCCTGAGTTCTGTGAGACACACTAGAAAATTATTGAATTCAGGGAGGAGGTTCGTGGGAACCTTGATTTATTGCCTGTCCGTCAGAAGCACAATCAGGAACTTGGACTGGAGTCTGAAGTGGAGGCAGTCTAGTGGCACAGAAGTTTTCTGTGGAATGCCATTCTGGCTGTCTTCATGTAGAAAGTTCCAGGATGAAGTTGAATTACAGAACACCTAATTACTTGATAGGAGAGAATCCTACCCATTGGATCATGAGGGTTCTGCGCCATGTCTATTGAGAGCAGGAAAAGCAGTTTAGCTTCTCCTACATCAGACACAACCAGAGAAATGATAATAATAACAGCACCACCACCACCACCACCAATAATAATAATAATAATAATAGTAAGCATAAGAAAGAAAATGAAAAAACATAATGAAGACTATGATTATGATCATGGATTTGGATCCAAAGGTCTTTGAGGGAAGTTGTCTACAACTTGTAGGCTCTTGACCCGCAGATACTTCAGACAGATGTTTTCTTCCAGAATGAAAATCTTCTGAGGCATTTTAAGGAGCCTCATAGCTAGATCTCCAGTGGGAGAGAATTTCCAGTTTGTAAGATGTGTAGCAATTCATATGGAGGATTATGGATCCATGGATGCTATGCTTTAGACTTGAAGAACTGCTAAAGTAACAAAAATGTTATTTTGGGATATGGTGCTAAGGCTGAGTACAAACGTATTTCTTTTCCTAGATCTCCAGCCTTCTGGCTTTGTATCAGGTGTGCATGTGTCCAATTGCATCCTTTGGGAAGGGCAGCATACACCTGTAGAGCATGAGGCTGGGTACACAGGATTCATTTTTTATAATGCCTAATAAAATCAGAATAAAAGAAGTGAGATTCTGAAAAGGAGGTCACTGTACTTAAAAAAAAAATTACTATACACTCACCTTAAGTTCCTATTCTTCTTATTTTCACTCAAGAGCAGTAACTCCCTTTTTCAGAAATTTGCCTTGAGTGTGAGCTTCATTCCAGAGGACCAAGGAAATAATTCAAATAATAGTTTTACCACCGCATGCCATGTGCATCCTAATTCTTGAGTAACTGAGTTTCCGGGCCTTCAGCTTTTACCAGGTCAGTGATTCCTTCCATTTCCTTGGCATTGTGCTGTCTGGTTTTCTGTCCACTGCCAGAAAGCTTTTTCTACCAATAAGGGTCTTAATTGCAAGCAACTAACTCTATCCAAATCTGGAAAGGAGTATATAGAAAAGATATTGTATAGTTCATGCAATCAATAGGAAAACTGGAAAGCCTGGCTCTAAAAATAGGCAGAAACCAAAGGCAGACAGAAATGTTGACAAGACCCTATAACAATTAGCCTAATTAAAAACATCTTGGCCAGTGCCCCAGAATGAGACTCACACTGTGAGCAACATTGAGCCACCATTGCTAGATGCCGGACCACTGATCACACCACTCACAAAACCACTGGACCCTGGATGAGTGGTTTTCTGTCACTGCATTTGTGCATCACTCAATTTAAATTCAGAGTTCAGGTGGGAGCACTGAAGGGCTTAGATTTTGTGTACACGTTCTACATGCCAGAGATAAGGGAACATTGGAGGCACCAGGAAAAATTACAAATATTAAAGGAACTTTCATATCCTAGATGGATAAAGCATGATACATTTCCACTATACAATCCACATCAAGCATAAAATCTTATTATGCTACACAAATAAATACATACATGGAGATAAACAAATTATGCATGAATATATATGTATATACAAAGAAGATGTTTCAGAGTTTTGGAAAGGAACCCTAGAAAGGTTATATTCTTCTTTTATTCATCTGACTCCAATTCTTTTATATTTCTCATCTCCTTTATATTTTTTTCTGCAACGAATCATCTTAATAACACTGTAAGCTCCATAAGGGAAGAGAATTCCCCTTATAAATCTAGCATCCTTTACTACTCCAAAACAGAGGATGGTGTACACAATATGCCCCTGATAAGTAACTATTGATTTATTGACCCTTTCTGTCAATATCTCCTTGAGTTCCAATTGATTCATGAACAAAAGAAAGGCTGAAATGTCAAAATTAACCAACAGCTGTGAAGAAAACTATGAACATCAGTTTGTGGGCAAGTTCAGAGAGTGTGCCATTGAATCTAGTGGGTATGGAAAAGGTGTAGGTCTTTGAAATCCAAGGAAAACACAAATAGAAATCATAACCATGAAAGAGTGAGCACTGAAACTAAACGTTTAATTTCCTTAAATGCATGCTCAATGTAACTATATTCTCTAGTTATAATAATGCCAGATTAAACTATATTAACATGTACTGTCCTCCTCAACCTATTCAATTTGTAAATCTAAGGATCTAAAATAAAATATTCCTATAAAGTTCCTGTATTGTCTTCCTTCATGACCTCCATTTTTGTACTTGCAATTTCGTGCTAATTAGTATTGGCCAGAAAAATGGTACATATTCCCCTGGCCCCAAATGACAAGTTTTACTCACACAACTAGAACAAAACAAGGGGAAGTTATTTCAGTAGCAGGCCCAATTTTATTTTTCCAACAAATTTTGAGTTGGGGAAACTTCTACAAAGACATATATTGAATTCTTAAGAGCCCAAGAACATTTCTTAATTAAAATGTCATTGCTGAAAAATTCAATTATGCTTTAATGTTTACTCAGCTGGCTATATTGACATATAGAGATATATTTCAAAATGATGGCAGTTTTGAATGGTCTAGAATTTTAATATGCAGAACTTATTAGTGATTATGGAAAATGACTAAGAGGTAGATCATCCAAGGTCTAAGTAACCTAGGTCATGAGTGAAAATTGTAAGTGTGAAACTGAAAAGTCAAAATAATCTGGAGTCTTTATTGTATTTAATATTGAAAGGAAAAAAGTCGACTAGATGGTATTAGAGCAAGTATTATCCTACTAAGCATACCTATCAACATTAGTGTGCACATGTACTCAGAATTGTTCAGAACTTGAACTTGGCATGTAGTGGTAAGGTGTGCATTGATGGTTACAAGAGACTTTGTGTCATCATTACTAGGAAACCTTTTGTGTTCAGATCACCCTCTGACCTCTGATGCTTGGAAAGGGAATACACCTGCTAATCTCCGAGGTTCCCCATGCCTCTTGTATAAATTTAACACACCAGAAACAAATTTAACACACCTTTGTTGATTCCTTTTATCTGGACAGCACCTGGGTATTGGCTTTCTGGGTCTCAGCCCTCTAAGAAGAAATCAGAGCCCTCCCACTCATACTTCACCAGATGTGAACCTCTGAAGTCATCTTATCCTACGGACCTATCCTACAGACCTTCCTTCAAGCAGGAAGTTCAAGTTCCTGCTTGAACTTCGGGAGGTTGGAGATGTTGGATGATGTAGGACTACTGTTTCTCAAACTTGGCTGGACATTGCAATTGCCAGGGGAGAATTTAAAAGTGCTAATGCCTGGGCCCCTGTTTTAATCAGCTTTTTCACTGCTGTGACTAAAAGAACCCAACCAGAACAATTGTAGAGGAGGAAAAGTTTATTTGAAGGCTTACAGTTTCAGAGGTCTTAGTCCATGGAAGGCAGTCTCCATTCCTCGGGGCTTGAGGTGAGGCTGAACATCATGGCAGGAGAGTGTGGAGGAGGTAAGCACTCACACCATGATCAGGAAGCAGAGAGAGTCTTCATTCACGGGATACAAAATGTGTACCCCAAAGCCACACCCTGACTCCCACCTCCTTCAGCCACACCCTACCACTTCAGTTACCCATCAGTTAATCCCTATCTAGGGATTAAATCACTGGGTCAGGGCACTCACAACCCAATCATTTCTCCTCTGAACCTTCTTGCATTGTCTCACGTGTGAGCTTTTGGGGGACACCTCACACCCAACCATAACAGCCCCCTTTCCTGAGATTCTAATTTAATTGGTCTTAGTTATGAGACCGGCATCCGTTAAAAGATACCCAGGTGATGCTGATAGGCCACCAGGGATGAAGACAACTGATCTAGGCCAGGTGTGAAACAAGCTGGAGTGATGTGTGGCTACAGGTGTGGCTACAAGCAATGGAGTGGCTACAAGCAATGGAGTGATCAGTAAGGACACCTGCAACCTGAAACAATAATCAAGAGAAAGAGCAGAATGAGGATGCAGTAAAGGATAGCAAACCATATGAAGAGCTTTTATTTCTTTGCTGTACCATGGAGGTCCACTCCCAACTAATTCTGATTGCTAGTATATTTTTGATTCTGGACTTGAAGTGTTGAATAGATCATTTCAATACAATCAGATTTCTCAAATGTATGAGTATTTAGTTGACCTTTTTGTTTTTATTAAAATTTTTAAAATCATAGGCTTAGTTTACTATCATCATTCTCTATAAAAATTGAGGCCTGGTTAATATAAATGAAAAGAGAAAAATGTATCTTTTGAAAGCAACCTTTAGTGAATACTGTAGGCAGTCAGAATTCATCAGAACAAAAATTATTATGAACTTTTTTCAGGCATATCAAATAGGGGCTGGTCTTTATGGTCAAGAAATAGCTATGCTAAGGCTAGGGATGTGGCTCAGTGGTAGAGTAGTCGCCCAGCACGCATGGGACCTGGGTTCAATCCACAGTATTGCAAAAGGAAAAAAATGAATGGCTATGCACTCAGTAAGCACAAAGAAAAGAAGGAACTCAGCACATTTTAATATACTTTGAGAGGTAACAAAGACGACTTAAAGAGGTCTAAACAATAAAAGGGGATATATATTGGCCTGTATGTAATGGGAACCTAGAAGAAAGGGAGGTTTTGACTTTAGCTGGTCAGGATGCCAGCTCAGTTTCCTTGCTCTTCTCTCAGTTCTGTCTTCTTTTTGCATAGACCTTATCCTCAGGCTAGATTCCATTATATGAAGACAAAGTGGCAGCCAACAGCCCAGGGATCCATGGTTGATGGTTTTCCTTTGCAAAAAGTCTTACCTTCTGCCTGTGCTCTTGCAGAGAGGTTATAGCTCCTGAAATGTCAAGTGTCCCAAACTAACCACATGTATGCCTGAACTGAATGGATGGGATAGTTTAAGGCAGAACCCTACCCTGAATCTGGGGATGGGACAAGACTTCATAGACTCTTAAGAAACCCCAGATGCAAGCAAAACTCAAAGAGAGAGAGAGAGAGAAATAAAAAAAAGGAAGAAAGAAAGGATGCTGCGCCCTCTTCAATTCCCCTCAGTGCTTGATAAGGATTCCACTGAGTAATAAAGATGTTTGCAAGGTCGCATCTTCCTGGGAATTGGGGCCGCTGTTTCCTGTTGTCTTGTTTAATTTGCCTATGCTTGGGAATAATATTATATTGGATTTCTGGGAATTCTAGGGTCTTAGGGGATTTAGAACATGAGAATCAAACAGCTAATCATACTGGATACAACCAAGAAAGGCCCTTGTTCTGGGGTGATAAAAGTATAACTTGGAAAGAATGCTATGCTCATTTCCAGCAACTTATGCTAAATGGCACTGTGGATGACTACTCCCAGATTACTTAGGGCAGAAAAACACGTTGTTCCCACCTTAACTCCAGACAAACAAGTCACAAACAAAGTTGTTAAGGCTAGAAAAATAGTCCCAACAATTCAGACATCATTTGGTAATGTTTACTTGGTTAATGGAAAACCATGGTATCCTCCTAGGAAACCAGTTTCTGGTCCCTTAGATTTAGACCCCCTTTATCTCCCACTGGCAGAATACACCTTGGTTGGCATCAAGTATATTATAATGAAAAATGTACATGGAAGGCTCATCTCCCCTTTTTAGAATATTTAAAATATGTAAAACGCTGGTGTTTGCTTAGTTGCTCTGAACAGCTTTCTTGGGCAAGAGAGGCTAATGCTTACTGGGCAAAAGTAGGAGGTGTACCACTCCTAATTGGTTTAAAGCAGCTCAGTTATTCTATGATCCAGAGAAAGCTCAGAAAGAAACTCCCTTTTGTTCTTGTTAATGTAGTTATTAATCACATAGTGTAAGCTTATATGTTGTTCATAGAAATGGCTTCTGTGTACGATGTTCCCAGTAATATAGAAAGTAGAACTTGTTAAAGATTCTATAGAAGAATACTTAAAAACATTATAGAGTTGATAATATTTAATCTGCTAGTACATTTTGCCTATTGTCTTGTAGTTTGTGTTAGTTTCCTTTCGTGTGGCTTCAAGATATTGTACTCAAGCTAGAAGTTAACATATAAAAATGGTGTGTGGAAAAAATAAAGTTAGAACAGAACTTAGCCTCAGGTCACTAACTCTGTGTTGCTTTGTTCTCCACCTCGCCGACGCCATCCCAATCACCAGAGAGCACCACGACCCTTGTGCTAGGGCTGGACCCCGGCAAAAGGAAAAGGTAAAGAGAAGAGATAGAAAATGAGATAGAGCTAAAAAAGAAAGGAGAAAGGGGAAAAAAAGACCAGAAGAATGGGCTGGATAGTTAGCAAAGGTATGAATAATAGAAACTGCCAACAGGGAACCAATGTGTGAGCTCCAATTGAAATCCTGACAACTAGTTTGTGTCCTTAGCTGAACAAGCCACTTTAGGTGTTAAAATGAGGTGTCTGAGAATGTGCTCTGATTTTTAAGATCCTGTTCAAACCTAAAATTCCGAACTTAATATCTCTAAGATATCTTGTGTTTGAACTATTGGTTTCTAGTGTGATTTTTTGAGAAGCATTTAGAGGAATCAAGCTGATTTATGGTTATGGGGGAAGTTGTCAAAGGAGATTAGAAAACTGTTTCCACTTTCTTTGGTGACATGGGAACCTTTGGTCGTTCTAGCACATAACGATTGTCTCAACTCCTGTTTTTCTTTTACTCCTTCCCTGTATGACTGATAACTCAGAGGATTTCCTCTGACTTGTATAAGAATGGATTTTCTTATATTTGCTTTAAGACTTCCTAGAGTGATTCACTTTGCTACCAATGTTCTGTACTTGCAAAATGTTATGTGACACTGGTAAGGTAAATTTATTGAGGCTCTCAATTTTAATTAGTTTTTTCCTCATATTTTCTCTGAAAAGTTAATCCTCTTTTAATGAAATTGTAAAACATAAGCAAATCTTACATGACACTTTTATCACCTGCTCATTTGAGATCAAAAGTCTAACTGTACTGTCTTCTGAAGTTATACCCAGTTTTAAGTGCATATTAAAATGGTAATTTTTATCTCAGATCAATGGCTGAGCTTTAATTTATTTGAACAAAATAAAACAATGCAGATAATTGCTATATTTCAACATGTTTTATAATACTAAGATATTATTATAGTGATTTTTATCATGGTTTGAAGTATAGTAGGAAGCAGATTCTTAACTTGAAAACTTAATAGGTCTAAACTTTCCATCAGAAAATAATCTAGCAAATAACTTCTCCATAAAGAAAAAGGGATTGGCTTTCATATCTTTCGCCAAGTTTTATGATGTAAAGTAGTACCCACTGTTACATTTGGGTGATTGTAAAATCTAGCTCATGTGTGAGTTTGCCAGGCTAACACTGTTCTGTCTTTAGCTTGGTGATAAGAAAAATATTTGTACTCTAATCTTTCTTCTGAGTTCCCCAACCATCTCTCTTTCTTTAAGACCTGCAGTGGCACTTTGGGCTCTAAGAAAAGAGCATTTGTACCCTTCATTTAATTTGGGCACCTTGGTTAGTATTGTTTTAGCTCTCTTCTTTATTTATGATCAAAGTGTAGGCTCACTTTGTAGCCCTGTGCTGACCATTTACAACCAGCTCATAAATGTCCCAAGTCCTGTGATTTATGATGGCCTCCTTCTTGCTGTCCATGACCTCTTTCTCCAAGGTCCCCACTCATTGCTCATCTCAGGCAACCAGTTGAAATTCATTAGCTCAGGTACCTGTTGAAAAAGGAAAGCCAGCATTGGAACAATGTCTACATTATCTGCACGTCTGCAGTGTCTCCACTCCAGGATGTCAAGGCAGTGGAAGGTAACGATTTGTAATGCTTTGGTCTGAGAATTGCTTGGGATATAACTCAACTTTGTTGGTAAGACTAGGGAGCACTCATCAGAGGAAAAATAAAAGGCAAAACTAGTTTGGGTAATGAAATTAATTGAGAAAAAGCCAGTCTAACTGTCAAAAGAGAAGAACCTTGGGAAGAAAAGCAGTTTCTAAAGGTCAATACTCAGTGTGCTGTAATCTTTACCATCTGTGTTCAGGCTGGTAGGATCCTGAGACTGTCATATGCAGCCTTTTTTCTGAAAATAACAGACAAGGAAAAAAGAAGGTTTGCCCAACAGGGAGCCTGGATGTACTTAGCTGGATGGAAAATGAAAACACTATATGGTATAAACTTAGGATGACCCTTAATTATCCACTCCCTTAACCTACACAGGTCCACAGATAGTTTCAGAAAAGTCATGCCGTGGCGAATTGAAATAATTCGGTCACCAATGAAATGTAATGCTATATTCACAAGGGGGGACACTAGGTAGCTGGCTTCAAGGCAGACACTATTTCCAATTGTGTATTCTGCTGAAGGCTAACAAGGCCTTCTCCATTTTTTTCAATAAGAATATTTTTTTTAAATGAGTGGAAAAAAGAGAATTTGTTTCTCTTTACCTAAAAGCTTGACAGGTGTATTAAAAATCTAGAATACTGTGACTCTATGTTTTATCTTACTCTATTCCAGTTGTGATGCAGATTTCTCCTGCAAAAACATTTGAAGGTTTGATGTTATATAGACTTTTTAGATTTATACCAAATAGATCCCTACATTTTATATTATTAAAAATGGTAATTCCTTACAGTCTCATTTCTTGAATCTGTAGCATTTCTTCTACACAAATGGAAAATGATTGTAAAAGGAAAAAGTTATATATAAAATTTATATATATGTGTGTATGTATGTATACATAAATATTGCCTAACATTGCATATTACTTATTCAATAAGATGTCAGGTGTGAGCTTTAAATTTTGTGTAATCTGATTCAAGGGTAGAAAATTCCATTTTATCTCTCATCATTCTATACAGTCACATGTTTTCAATATTGTTCTTCGATTATCAAATTTTTAATTTTTTTTTTCCAAAAATGCAATCCTTTGGAGAATTTCAGCTCTAATTCTAACCTTTGCTGTAGTCCTACCTCCTACCCCCTCCATCTGTGTGTTATCTCATCTGGGGATTTTTTTTCCCTTAACTTCATTTATATCCATCACATCCAAGAGATTCATGAATAGGCATAAGATTCCAAAGACTCACACTGCTTTTTTACCATGATACAATCAAACGTCTTGGTGGCTTCACTGGTGCTATTTTAGCCACAATACAGTAGGGGACTTTAACTTCTAAACTTCGTATATACAGGCAAAAGTTAATTGATTTGTTTTGTTTTTCTCTTCAGTGATTTCCTTGCTTTGTTTTAAAAACACAAAATAGGAGTTTCTAGTTTCTACAACATTTGTCACTGCTTTCACCGCCTCCCAGGAAAATAGAATCCATAAAATCTTAGACATAAAAAATAATAACACTCTCCAAATGCTAGTTAATAAAACGCTCCACCTCTTTAGGAGAAAAAGATATTTTATTTGTATTCATTAGGGTGATCTAACCACTTGCTAGTACCCTTTATTATACCTCTCCTGTGTGATGTAATGGCTTAAACACATGAAGAAAAGCATGCAGGGCATATTGTTTTCTCTCTCCACATATTTAAAGCACAGATGCCCTTTGTTTCTCCCTTTCCCCATGCTCCCTCTGGTTTCCTCCTCTTTCTCTTCCTCTTCTGTTTCCTCCCCTTCCTCCTCCTTGCTCTGCCCAGCAAGTCCTCCCCTAATGAGCCATTCACTCTTACAGTCTGAAGGCAATCTTGCTGGTAAAGGCCCCTGTGCGCTTCTTGGGTGAGGTTTATTTTCTTGTTGTTTTGACACTGTGAGTTACGTGTTACTCACCTCAACTGGTTTATGTTGATCTAAAGACATTTTCCTTTTGGAAGAATGTGTTGCTTTACAAGCAAAGGAAAAAAGGACTAATCTCAACTAATGAAAATAAAACCACATAATGAAAACTGATTTTAGGAGAAGAGAAACAGAGAAGGAAAGAAACTGTGCAAATATAAACAAATAAATGGCAAACAAATGTCTCCTTCCCTTAGTTTTGCAGAAAGGAATGTGGCCATTAACAAATCATACTGCCCTGAGCCTATCATATTGAATATTACATATCACTGTCAATCACTTCACAACCCACAGGGTAATAATTCTCCAGAATAACTGCCAACTCAAGTCAGTATATTTGCATCATTTTACTTTGGAGGCTTATGAAATGCAAATGAAAATTCTGCTAATAATGCTTCTTATTTAATTAGTTCTGCCTGGTGAATATTCTCTTTCTTCTGCAAAGCCATAAAAGCAACAATTCCAGTTCCAAAGCTGATGTGGCCACTCACTTGTTCTTTGTCGATGTTGATGGCCCATAGCTTCAAAGGTGTTGACCAGGAAGACAGTAGTTATGACATAAGAAGTGAGAAACTTTCTTGAAAAAAGGTGCTCTGTGCAGATATTTGTCATTCAGCATATTATTTTCAAACACAGAATAAAGCATATCTTTAAACTAATTGTAATAGGCATCTTTGGGAAATGGATAATGTGTTTCTCTCAGAAGTCAGAGCTTTCCACTATGAACATCCTGCTCTGCTACTCTGCTGAAGGTGTGTGCATATTCGCCCAGCAGGCCTCACTTTGGGAAAACACTGCTCTCTCTCACTCCATGGTGGTACTGCTTATGCATATGGTGGATAAGTGACTTGGCCTGGTTAATCAGAGTGTCTCATTGCCTTGGGCATAATTAGAAATTGAAGTTGCCCAGCTGGTTGTTTGTGAAACCTAAGATAATTATCCAGGATCTGCTCTTCCCTCTGGAAGCGACCCTTGCTCCCAAGCTTTCCATCCTCCTTCTACCATTTTCGACTCTATAGAGCATGACTTCAGATTTGTAGTGCCAAACACTCAAGGCAGCTGGGTTGGATTTTAGGAGCTTAGGTTTAAATCATGAGGATGTGTGTTCACAGATGAGTGGGAGCAATAGGCATCACACATGCATGACAATAAGAGCCCGATTTTAGGAGACACTCTATCCTATCTATACCACTGATGTGCCACAGTTTTAAACTGATTTATTTCTTTGGATTAAGGTAGTGACATTCTTTCTTTTTTCCTTTTTCTTTTACAACCCCTTTATAGCTTGAAATCTCACATGAATCCAAGAATATATTGTTTTAAGAAGCCAAACTGCTTTTGTAGAGCACATCAAACCCATTTATTTATTTATTGCTAGATTTCCTTGTCCCCCAACTTCTTGTACTCTGAATGGGTCCTTAGATTATCCTATGGAAAGTTAATTATCTGCAAGGGAAAAAAAATAGAGGTTTGAAAAATGAGGACATAAAATTATTAAATGTAGAATATTCACCTTTTCAGGTGAAATTATCTCTTGTAATATATTTCTATGTCACCAACACTGCACAGGTTACTCATTTCAATTAACACAAAAGCTTAGACATGAGTGGGTGGGAGATGGAGGGCTGACAGTGGTGTGTGGTGAGCAAAGAGGGCATTGGGAGAGAGAGTAGTCCTGGCCCTGGCATGGTAATGACATCACAGTAAGCCTCTAATGAGAAGAGTTTGGTTTAAGAGAAAAACAAGAATGTCAGTCACAGCGTTAGAAATACATTTCATCTACTTCCCACCTTTGCTGAGGGGAGGGTCTGTCACAACCAATTTCCTCCTTTACTTGGTATTATATAGATACTGCCACTGCTGAAAATAAGGGTGGACCCATTTTGGGCATTAAGACACTGCCACCTACACCCATATGTGCTAATTTGTTTCCTGCCAGAACACGTCCTTGAATCATGTAGGCTTGTGCTAAGGGAAAAATCAGACTTCATGTTCAATGGAATGTGGAAAAATATTCATGAACTCATGGGTCTACGACTTCCCACAGGAAGTTTTGGTTTTTGCTTTCAAATTAACCTGTCCAGGTGCTGCTCGGAGGCTTCATAGATTATGGAGATCAATTCAAAATACCCACAGTAATTGCTTTTGTAGTTAAGATTCTGAGTTTCTATTAGAATATTCCTAAATCGTTAGCAGAACAATAGGCAGAAAATGCATACCTCAGTGATCAAGTCATTTATAGGAGACAGGAGTCTAGGTAGAGTGCTGCAGTGTTGGAGAGGGACAAACAAACGAAGAAAAAAACAGAGAAATCCATAGATCACACCTGAACCCTCAGGGTAAATATGAACAAAGGATAGACTATATTTTTCTAAGGCATCTGGGTGTAAACCTTTCTCCCCCCTTTGCCAGAAACCATAGTGTTTATAGGCATGTTTTACTAGAAATCTGCTGCTTCTCACAATGTTTCCTGCACAACTGTCTTAGTAAAAGTACATCTGGAAATGACAAGCACACGGTTGTAAATCTGGAAGTCAGTGTGTTGTTGTAATAGCTTGCAGCTACAACATGGCCGCCTTGCAGAATGCCAGAGAGAGTTACAGAGACACAGGCCAGCTGCAGCTACTGGAATGAATGTTATTGTTCTGAGGCAATAGGATGGGGTTTCAGAGGGTTGCACTGTCTCCTGTCAAAACACCAAATGGACTGGGGATAGCATTGAACTGATCAACCTCTTAGACAAATCAATAATTTCAGAAACTTTAACACACCAGCTTGGATTGACAAGTTGTGATCTTTTGGGGTGAAAGAACAGGTAGAGATCCATTGAATTGTTGGCTTCTAGAGTTAGGGTGGGTCTCAGGGTCTATCTAAGTCAGAAATCTCCATGGATTAGGAACTACCTTTCCCAAGAGCCACAAAACGCCATCTTCAAGTATTAGCTTGAACATTGGGACCCTTCTCAGTTCTAGATGACCAAAGTGGTCAACATGAAGGTTCCAAACATGGGAGCCCATATGCTGAGCATGAAGTATTGCATTTCTATGGTATGAAGCAGCCTCTTCCATTCAGAAACACCTCTAAGGCTGTGCTTATCACCAGGTAGATATTTGAAGTTAACTACAATATTGTTCCTCTTCTTTAACTCTTCTCTGTTTCTAGCATGTTCTTTCTTCCTACTTTTCTGTCTCAGAGAAAGAGCAGATCATCTCTCATATAGGGCCCAACTACCTTTTCCTATTCCTTCTATTCAACCTCACTACCAAAGAGATCTTTTTTTCTTCCATTATTTATTTTTTCTCTTTTATCTTCAATGTTTGAATTTCCTTTCTAGATGGATTTTGCTTCTTTCAATCATCCACAAGTCTTTCCTACACCAAAAAAGCAAAAAAAAAAAAAAAAAATTAAATGAATTATACAGTCTACTGCATCTATCAGAATTTGGAAAAAAGAGCTTGTTAAACTAGTGGTTTTTTAAGAGGCATGATGGTAGGGGAATATTTGTAGTCCATTGGTATTCCAGATTTCTAAAAAATGTGCAGCCAGATTGGGTGCTCAGTAAATATTTGTCCAGTAAATGAATGGAAACAATACATGAATGAAAAAAATGTATATGTACTAGTTGCCTCAACTTCCTCACAATTTTTCTTTCCTTCACACCAGATTTCACAAAATATCACCCTGATCTGCTAGAGGTCACATCATCATTCTAATAGCTTGTCCCATTTTCAATTCCCCTGTTATAAATAAAACAGTGGACTTCTCTGGCAGCAACATTGTCCTCTCAGTACATACACATGGATGCTAGTGTTGTAGCTTCCATGATGGGACATCAGTCTAAGTCTATCCAAACTCTCCGCCATTGTGTCTTGGTCTCTTTCACTGTGTCTGACATTTCTAAGAGACATTCTTCCCTTGGTCCCAGTTCCTCTGGGTGCTGGACTTGGACTTGGCTTATTTTACATTTTGGTCATCTAATGGCTTCTCCTTCCTGAGAGAGCAAAAGAGTGGGAAGAAAGAAAGAATGGACGGATGCAAATAGAGTTTGTAGTTGGAGATTACCAGTGTAAGTGAACGCAATACGTCCCTCTCTCCTACCTCACTTCCATCTGTTTCTCAAATTGTAGCCTCAGGACAACTTGTGTCAGAAGTGGTTTATGTACACAGCATAAACGTCTAATAATGGGAATAGGGCATATTCACCCCCAAAACCAGTGACATTTCTGTAAAACTACATGTGTAGAGTGGAAAGAGAGAAGGGAAAACAGAAAGATACATTGATTAACAACCAGTGCTGTGCTCATTAATATTTGTTTCATTGATACACACACTAATTTTATTCTGTGACAGACCAGAGGAACAAAGGATTCATACACCCATTGGTTTCAGTCCTGTCCCATTTCAGGTCACCTTCCTCTTTGGTGCTCAGCAGTGACAGTTCTCTCCAGAGTCATTCAGTGGCACATATCCATCCCCTGTGCATGAGAAGAGGAAAAACTGCCACCAAAGGTGAGTAAAGAAATTCCAGCCTTCAACATGACTTCTTGGTCAGGACCACCAGCTCTCTCAGACCCTTAGATTAGATGGATACTCAAATTTTACAAATAACAACCATGCCAACTAGCTCTTGATGCTTTTAGTTATTCAATTTGCTTTTTGTTTGTTTGTTTGTTTTCTGTTTTCTTTTTTTCTTCTTCTAAACTATTGTCCTTTGAGAGGCTCATCATTGATAACTGATAAAGGACATCAGAAAAAAAAATGGGAGATCACAGGGGTATCCAGTGGCTGACTGTCTTATATCCATTTGTGGATCAGCCATTTGCTTGACTCCGCGTGAGCTGTCCACTCTCTGGTTGTCTCTGAAATTTGGGAGTCGTCACTCCCCCTCCTATGTGCCTTCCTCTTTCTGCTTGGGCAAAGCTGCATCCTTCTTACCATTTTTACTTTATATTTTACTAATTTATTGTCATTGCTGTTCCCAATGATAATAGTTGGAAAATACAGACCATTCTACTGAAAAGAATGAGTTAGAGCATCACAATCTTTATCATGTCATCACCCAGAGGTGGCCACTGTTCACAGTGAGGGTACCTTCACTCAGACTTTTCCTTTTTGCCCTTTTTAGTGGTGAAGCCATGGTGTGCATTTTTAAACTGTTCTTTGTCTTTCTCAGTAATTTATCATAAATATTTAATAAAGAACTCAATAAATATCATTTTAATGGTTGCAAGATACTAAGTGAGAATCACATGATTTCCTTGAATACTTTTCTACTGGGGACATTTAGGCTCTTTCCAGGGTATGAACAGCATATGTTTGAAAAATGGACGTGGAGAAACATACTTGTGTATATGTTGGTAGCTGGTTTGTTTTCCCAGGGCAGAATTGCTGATGTAGACTCCATGAATCAGAGTGTTTTTGTGGCTTTTGATATACGTGACTCCTGCCCATTTCCAAGCCCAATGGTATGTTTTACCTGGCTACAGATTGCTGTGACTACATGCAGTCAATATTTATTTATGAGAATTGTTAACTAAAGGAAATGAAAGTAATTGAAGGGAAATTTAAAAGGAGAGGTGATTTTCTCGAAACTTCTATTTGGAGGAGTTATTTTGTCCTTGATTAAATTATACATAAATTTAAGTTTGGCTTTTCAGAGTGTAGAGAACATTCTGGCTCTTTCAGCTTTGGCTTAGAATGAGGCACTAGTCCTGCACACCTACCTCTCTCCTCATCTTAAGTGAATTCCAACTCCTCTTCCATTGTTCTGATGCAAATATGCAGGAGGTCTAGACAAAGGAGACACTTTCTTATTTTTTTTTCTTTCTCCACTATTTGGCTTCCTTTCATCTGTAGCACAAAACAAGTTATTCTTCTGTTTTCTCAACAGTTTTGTGCTCTCAGATCTGTTCTGTCCTTCAGGTTCTTTTGTTAGCTGCCTACATTGTCAGTCCTGGTCACTTAGACACCTCTTGTTTCAGGGTAAGAATCTCAGCCAAACCGTGGCTTGAGAATCACACATGCAGAGGCGTTCCCAATGTCACAGTCCCACAGTCTTCCAGTGAAATCACTTTCAACCACGTTGAAGTGTGGCTCATGTTGCTCCCCACCTGCTCTAATCCCCTATCTTTTCTCTTTTCATGAAACACAGCCAAGGCCCTCAGCTATCTGTTAAGAAGCTCTTCCCTTCCAGGGGCAGAGCTTTGAGAACCTAAGGATGGCTCTAACATCCCGGCAGTGATTTCCCAAGGAGATGGCATTCCAAACAGAAAACAGGGCCACAGTGGCCAGAGCTACCCTGTGACTCTTGGGTTTTGTGGGTCTGTTTATGAGTGGCAGAGGACAGAGAGATGGGAGGGGGTATAAAAAATTAGAACTTTCATTTTCAAAAGGAGAAAAATATCATTTTGCTAATGCAGCTGTGCATGTAGCGGCGTTTCTTAGGTAGGTCAGGAATTCGCTGGCCGGCGCCACTGGTGTTCTATTGGAGGACTTCCCCAGCCGTCCCTGCAGATGACAAAGTGCTGGAATGCAAAGCACTCCTAGAAATGCTTTAACTTGGGCTGGAAGCTGTGATCTGTGTTTCGGGTCAAAGGCAAGAACACGCTTTCCCCTATCTGTTTCCTGTCTCCAAGCGATCAATCATTTATTTCCCCAGGGAACTGTAGTTCATGGGCATGGGGCCTGTTTTCCATTGGCTTCTATTATCATTTGCTAATTAGATTACAACCTAGTATTTACCTTACTCTGCGGCTTTGCGACCTTCCCCTGCAGTGTTTTTCTGTTAGCTTTACAAATGCTGCCGATCTTGCTGTCTCCTGGCCTGTTGTGTTAAACCAGGCAACCAGGGGACATTTACCTTCACATCTGACTTTTTTTTGTAGAGGGTAAAAATAAAGTAATAAGTGTTACTTATGTTCAGACCTGACTTACTTTTGAGGATATGCACTACAGACATTTTTAGGGAGTTTGTCTTTGCTGGCTGCTTCAGCCTTAAATTCTCACCTTGAATTTTTATCTTGCTTACACTTAATAAAAATGTATTCTCTGACATGAAATAGCATCGTGTCCCCCTGTGATGGGTGATTTTATGTCTTAGCCTGGCTAAGCTATGGCACGAAGTTGTTTGGTCAGACATCAGTCTGGTATTGGTGTGAAAGTATTTTTTTTTTTTAAGTATGATTAACATTTAAATCCGTCAAATTTGACTAAAGCAGATTACCTTACATAATGTGGGGGTGGACTTCATCTATTCAGAAGAAGGCCTTAAAAGACAGAGTAACCCCCCAGAGAAATGAAATTTTGCTTACAAACTCCAAAATAAATAGGTTACCTAGAAATTCTGCCTGAGTTTCCAGACTTTGGGTTGCACACTGCAACATTGGCTCTTTGGAATTTCTAGCCTGTTCTGAAGATTTTGGACTTTTGAATCCCCACAATTGCATGAACCAATTACTTAAATCTCCCCCAGACACCCAACCCCGTGTGTGTGTGTGTGTGTGTGTGTGTGTGTGTGCGCGCGCGCTTATCCTAAGTGATCTGTTTCTCTGGAGAACCATGACTAATATACTTGCCTGCCTCATTCACTTCCAATCATTTCTAAATTTCTCCCTGAGACTCTATTTACAAAGGAACTTTCCTCTAAAGTGCTTTATTAAGCCAAGCACCAACACACTTCAGTTTCTGCTCTGTCCTCATAAGGACAGATATCCTTATTTCTGGTCTTTATAAGCTCTAGTGTCCTTAGGGACATTATGCATCACAAGGGAATAATTGGTAACCCAGTTGTAGGCTTTCTCTAAAGCCCATGGGAATCATTTGTCACAATGGGGACCTTGACTGTGAAATGTCTAGGACCTGTTTTCAACATGGATGGAATCTTGTCTGGACAAAACCTTACATATGAAGGCAGTATTTCAGAAGTTGGTGGACTCTGTGGAGAGAGGAGAGTGCATGGGGCATGTGAAGCTTTGGTAAACTTTGTCCTTGGTTCTGAGAAGACGCCTTGTCCAGGGCATCTCTGCATGCAATGCTTGCATAAGCCTCCCCTTTCCTCCCCCTCCCCTGTGCCTTCCACCTCTGTGTGACTACCTGGGCCCTTAGGAATAGAACAGGCAGGACAGAGGCTTTCCCACCCTGTGTTAGAGATCAGTGCCATCTGAAGGTGGAGTCCAGATTGGTTTTAGAACTTTCAAAACATTCTTCACTTCCTCACGCAACACAGCTTCCAGGATGTTTGTAAACTTCTTTTCAGGAATCCTAGCAGCACTGATTATCTCTTTCAAACTTCCTAACTCCCAAGATTCTTCCCATCAATAATATGGGATGGGAAGACCTGAGGAGCCCACAAGCAGAACACCCATTAAGGAGCTTGGTTCTTATTGGTTCTTATTGAGCATTTCATTCCAACTGGTATGTTAGATGAGTGTGTATTGGGTAAATGTGGACCACTTTTACAAAGTACACACTAGCTGGATAGTAATACATTTCTTGTGAGTGTAGCCTGTAGGTGGTACTAGAAAATGAGCATCCAGCACAATCCCTAACTTCAATGAGATTCCAATTCGGTTGGGAAGAGAGGAGGGAGACCCCCACCCCTAAATATGCTGGAGGTTCCCATGGAAAGACTTTTGGTGCAAACTGGAAAGGCCCCAGGCAGCCAGGGGTGAGTGAGTCCTTTTTGTGCATCAGGCAGGGATTAAGAGCATGTCTGTTAGAACAAAGTGGAGGCAGCACAGAATGGGGGTCCGCTGGGGCAGGGGAGGAGCCACTCTAAGGGGCCTGGAGATGAGGGTGGAAAGGCTGATTGGAGTCACATTCAATTCAGATTTTATTTTGTTAGCAAAAATAACCAGTAGATTTTGTACAATCCTTCCATGATCTAAAGAATACTTTGGTTTGGGGAACCAAAAAAATTGGGTAGATTGTAGGACAGAGTCTGGAAGATTAGGAACTTTACTAATTAAACTTTGAGGAATTAGATAAATTTATTAAGTGCAATTAATAAATTGCAATTAATATAAATAATAAATTGCAATTAATATAAATAATAAATTATATTCTAAATTCTATTTTAATAAACAATAAATTAATATAAATTTTAATTAATAAATTGCATAAAAGAATGAATATGAGGAACATGTTGAAGAAAAAGCTGGCAGAGTTCTGTAACTGATTAGAAATAGCTGCAGATAAAGACTGTGGAATCTCCCCTTGACATCTACCAGGATTCTACGGTAACTGAAAGAGAACACCACTTTGCTAATATAAAAAGGAAGGAAAAGAAAAGAACAGGAGAGAAAAGAAAAGAAAGTGAACCCAATAATGCCATCAGACCTTCCAAGTTAGATTTACTATGAAAGCGCTGGAAGCCTGGGAGCTCACTCCCCACCCCAGGGAAAGCAGATGCCCTTGATTCTTAGGGTAAGTTCTTCTCTGGGGGGCAAAGGAAAGGATGGAGCTTATTAGATCTACCACGTTGGATCACCTGGTGACTGGTTTTGACTCACACATTTGTTGTGTAACTCTATTTCAACCTAATTTCTATTTTAAGATGGCTTGAGCCAAGGTAGCCAGCCTGTGGGCTCAATTTTCAGTTTTTTTTAATCCCTAAAATCACTCCTAAATTCTAAGGACACACACACACACACACACACACACACAAACACACAGAGGGGCAGCCACAATCTGGGCTCCCATTCATCTTTGCAGGTGCTCCTCATTCATACTGAGGTTCCAAGAGGTGGCTACCGAAATGATCTTCACTCTCTTTCAAACTGCCAGTGCACTCAGCCTGGCTTGGGGGCTTGTGTTTTGCCTCTCCCCACAACTGACTAGGACACACAAGTCCACTTGCCCTAGAATTTTAATCACTTTGATTCACCATGCAACCACCCCTTTGCAGGGGTTTTGTTGACCTACATGATTTTCTGTCCCAACAAAAGGAAGCAGCAGGCCCCATTAGCTGGAGCTCAGTAATGTCCATACATTCCTCACGTGACCACCATGTAGTCCAGGGTCTCTCATACCATCTGTGATGAAGAATCAGCCCTTCCCCCACCACGATTTAGCCATGGACCAACGCATTTATAAACAGAATGAAGAAAAGTGAAATATTAAAAACACAAACCTACCCACTTTATCTAGGACAACAGACATAAAATTACTCAGTCAAACTTATAAACCTATCTAAAATTTCCCTCTTGTTATGATTATCTCATTGAAAATTATTCATACACACGGGGACTATCCATGGTCCATACTCTGAATGGCACAAATCTAGCTCATTTTTGGCCTGGAAATATCTTTTCTAATTGAGGACTAAATAGGAAAGAAGTCACATAAATTATCAAGAGGAAAATAATATGGCAAGATTTCTTACAACAGAATCAGTGCAATAGAGTTCTCTGAATATTGCATTCTCCCCTCAAACACACACATGCATAGAAGTTAATTTGAAATTATATGCTGGGAAAATTACTGAAGCTCTGGGAGACTCACTCAGCCCACTTGCAAAATGGGATTAAACATTGCACTATAGATGTTCATAGGTGCTTGAGAATTCCTTAAGGAAATGTCTGCAAACTGGCATATCTTAGGATCATGGTGATAGGGAATGGGGACAGGACAGTTACCACACGGACACAGACTCAGGAGGAATAAAGTGAGGGGTGAAGAGACTCTGCAATCCCCATCATGGGGTAGGTTTACAAATCAAGGGGGATGAGACCCTCTTGATATGACTTTGGGTCTTCAAGGAACACTAAGTTCTTCTTAAGTGTAATCTAATTCATCTTGTCTGGACTCATGGTGATGTCTCAGGCTGAAGCATAGTGTAAGCTGTTGGGTCATGAAGGAGAAGCAGCCCCACCACTTCAGACACCTATCTCCTAGGCCACTTTAGCACTTGAGACTTAACAAGTCCCTCGTATTTGATTCTTAAAGCACTCTTGGATGCTGGAGGATTAAACACACTATAAGACTGTCTAGATTGCAATGATAATATCATAGCTTATCCTTGAAATGTTAAATACTCCAACATACGGGATTTTCAATATAATCTAAGCAAACAAATCTTTAAGCTATCTCTCTTGTTAACTAAAAATGACACAAATTTAAATTAATAACTGATATAGCAATAAAGCTGCTAAAAGATAGGATTCATTGTGCATTAAGCTCTAGATTCTTTATTTAGGCTGGAAGTGATTATGTGATAATAGGATAAATGCTTTACTAAGTGTATGAAAACTAAAATACTCTGTATATCACAGAGGCATATTACATTTGCAGGGCATTAATTTATTTCATTATGCAATAAAATTATTCTTCTTAAGTGAAATCTCAAGGAGAAATCAATTTGCTGAATGGAATTCAAGATATGTTAACCTTGGATAAGAATCAGCATTTGGCATAAGTTCTATGTCATCCAAATGGCTTTCCTTGGTCTCTTAAGAAAGGAAAGGATTCTAGAGAAATCCTAACACATCTTGGCAAAAATTCAAGCATTCTACTCATTCAAGAATTTTTTCCTCAGAAGAAGCATACTTACTCCCTAACACCTACAGGCAATGAATTAATCATCAGTTTGAACACAGGTGCTGCTATAAGTCAAAATAGTTTATCACTATATTGAGAAAATACATTAGGGTGAATAGTGACAATTTACTAATGACTATAGAGAGTAAGTACTATGGTTTGATCTAGGACTATTTCCCCCAAAAGCTCACATGATAGACAATGCATCAAGGTTGACTTGTAGCCATTGGGTTACTAGAGCTGTGACCTCATCAGTGGATTAATCCACTTGATGGATTAATAATTTGAATGGACTACTGAGTGGTAAGTGTAGGAAGGTGGAGTATAGTTGGAGACCATAGGTCACTGGGAGAGTGCCTTTGAGCAGCTTTTCTCCACCATGCCCTTCTACCATGAAATTCTCCCTCTCCTCAGGCCTAGAGCCAGTGGAGTCAGTGGACCACAGACTCAGGCCTCTTTTCCTTTTCTAAATTGTTCTTGCTGGTAGTTTGGTCACAGTGACAAAAAGTTGACTAAAACAGTGACTAAACAAACCAACACAAAGCCTGTGGTACTGTTTTGGTTGACACATCCCAGTTCATATTGTTCAACTGCTACAGAAGATAGATCCATCTGGTCGCACTCCACATCTTTGTCTGGAGAACCATGGGAGGAACCCACAGTGCACTCTGCTTAGCTGCACAAGGCCAAAGCCAACAAGTCAACTCTCTTCCCTTTTTCTTCCCTCACGCTCCCTACAAGCAATCCATCATCTCTCCTGCCAGTTCAACTGATAAACTGTATCTCTACTTCATCCACATCTGTCTTTACAAAAATCTTACCCAGGCATCATTATCTCTTGCCTGATCTCTGCAATTGCTTCCCAACTGAACTTTCAGATTTCTCTCTTGCCCTGTTGCAGTTTGGTCTTCACATAGAAATCAGCAGAATATTTTAGAAATGCATGTCAGGTCACATCAATCCATGGATGAAGCTTCCAATGGCATTCTACCACATTAGAAAAACTCCTGGTGATTTTCCAGGTCCAGTTGATTTCTCCCTTGTTTCCTTAGACCATTCTTCTTCCTTTTCACTATGATCTTTTGGTGCTGGCTAACTTCTTATCTTCCAGTACTCCAAAGTTGTTGTCCTTTTAGGGCCATTACACACGCCATTTGCTTTGCTGGAATGTTTCTCCAAAATTCTTGCAAGGCTAGCTTCTTCATCTCAATTAGGTCTTACCTCCAATGTTGTATTCTTGGAAGGGTCTTCTCTGACCACTCTGTGTTGAAACCATTCCCAATAACTTTCTGTTCCATTATTTTCTTTGTACCACTTACCACAAGTAAATATGTTGTCTATTTCCCTAGACTAGAGGCTGTGTGGGAATAGTGGTTGGTTTTGCATTGTCACTATCATATATCCAGAGCCAACACTGAGCCCGGCACTCGGTAGGCCATCAGTAAATACTCATTGAACTTATTCATTAACTGGTGTGTAAATTCTTATAGCCCCAGTGGTAGGTTATAAAGGGTCCTTGTCTGTTCAAGATAGAAAAATAAAACGGTAAGTATTCAACTTATTTGTATTCTTTTAACAAGCCCTCATCAAAGACCATTTCCAAATAAGCACATGCATTTGGAAATGATTAGTTCAGTAAGCCCCTTGAAGCATCCCAAGAGGTTTATGATTGACTGATGACATTTTAGGCACCTTTAGAGAGGTGTTGTTAATGTTCCTACATTCTCTCACGGACTATTTCAGCAATATGTGTGACTATTTGCCATTTTTATTTCCACACCATAGAGTACATAAATCAAAAAGGATGTTGCTATCATGGGTGATTGACATTTTATCAATACTTGCTGCCAGCATTAGAAATATGTTTGGGATATTCCCCCAGGAGTATATTTAATTCTCTGGGTAAATTAATGACTGACTTTGGCCTCTGTCAGAATAAATGAGATGCCTCTTAATCTATGCAATTAATGAAGTGCATTCTTATGTGAGCCTGGTTAGGATGCTAACCCCATAGGCAGTTCATTGCCAGAAATGTACATCATAGTCAAGAAGGCAACTTGGATTATGTACAGCCAAATTCACTCAATTTCTCTTAAAATGTTGAAATAAGACTACCTAAAATTGAAAGTTCATATCAGGAAAGTGGTGGGGGAAAACTATCTCCTTAAGAAAGATGACATGGAGGAAATGAAAAAGCAAAACACATCAGGTTAGAGATCTTCAAAAAGACCGAGTAGGAGAGAACATCTCTGAGGATCGATGTGCATATTTCAGTATTTCTTAATTGGGAACTTCCCTGACTTACTATTTTATCTAGGCTTTTTCCCAGCATTTTCTCCTGTCCCTTTCTTTCTCTTTCTATTACATCATCTGGGACATCCCTGCAAAGGTCAGCCTCCTTGCTGGAATGAGCCACAAAATTTAAAATGTCAGAGATCAATGACTGAGGGTGGGAGCAAGGCGAGGAAGTATACAGGTGCACTTGGGATACGTTGGCTCAGCAGGCGGGTGGGAGGAACGGAAAGGCAGGCTCTAGGAGGTGGAGAAGAGTGAAAACTGCAGAATTTAGGGGGGGTGACCTTTTGGGGAAATAGGAAGCCAAGACCTGACCTGAATCCAGGTCGCCCACCTCCTACATGTCCCCTTTACAATAGAGAGTGGAGAGATGCAGTTCTCACTTATGAAAGAAGAACTGCCAGAATACGAGGCAGGACACCCAGCAGGCCTGGAGGAATGGAAGAGGCCTGAAGCTTGTCCAGCAGGGCACAACCAGAGTGCCGTTACCCCAGAGGCCAGGTTAGGACCTTCCAGAAGTTAGGGCAAAAGAAAAGTAGGAAGCAGCCTAAGAGAGTGTCATATTATTGCTTGTTGTCTTTTACCCTCAATTGATCACGCTAAATGGAATTTGTTTGTTTGTTTTCCAGAATCTCTACTCTCAGGAATCCTTGTGTTATTGATGTCCCTCTAATATGTTCATCTCCCCAATCCATTTTCCACTGACCCTTGGCCTCCTCCCTACAAAGGTACTCTTGATTCATGATGTTGTATGAATGACCAATAAGTCAACCTTACCTCCTGTAGGTGTCTGTGTATTAACTATCATTAGAACTATTGGTTAAATAGATAAGAGGAAAAATCAAATAGAAAACGGCAACACAGTCGACTGGTTTTGTTTAAAAATACAACTGTCATTTGCAAAAGAGATGTGTTTAGCTATTCTGGATCACAAGTCCATCAAAAGATAGATGCAAGAAATATGCATTTCTTTTCTTTAAATCAAATATAATTATTTTAATGTCCATCCCAGTAAGGAAGTGGGAGAGTCAATTTTAAACATTCCTTCTCCTGCCCCAATTGCCTGATTTCTGATCAATTCAGACCAGAAAATTGGATATTGATGCCCAGAGAAAAGTATCATGCTTCCAACCCCAACCAACTGCAGTGATTGCAGGGGTCCTCCCTAGTCATGCCTGGTGGCAGATGAATGTGCTGCTTTGTAGCCACAAGTGAGACTGAGAAATCCTTGCTGAGTCCCAGCTCTGTTCCTGCTTTTCCTGGGGGACATTGCAATAAGAGGTACTCAGGGAAAGACCTGATCTGTATTTCTCTGGGAGAAATCTCTCTCTGTTCTCTTTTCTTTTCAGAATCATTCCCAATTGGCCTTTCCTTGTCCTCAGAATTGCTCATCAAAATCTCACCAATAAGTTCATTTTAGTGATATTATTATCCTCTTTATTTGTTAGTACCAGAGACATGAGACTGTGTTTCTAGTACAGAACCACTAATGTCTTAAGTACCCACCTGGGTCGCCAAACAAATGAATGCCTTCCTAACATGCAATTTTTCATGATCACAGGGATCTTGTTCTGGCTGTTAATAGGCTTTTCCTGCTGTGTGACTGGGGTTCTTCCCATGCAAGCTGACGGCTCTCCTCCAGCAAGTGATGACCTCACCCAATCATCTGTACTTTCCTGGTTTACCAGGGATATGTGATGCTTGGCAAGAGGAGTCAGAATGCCCCCAGTGAAAGCCCATCACAGGGGGCAGCCTGCCATATAGCTACCATGGAGGACCCAAGGTTTCTTGTGATTTGAGCTGTGAATTAACCTAAGTTAGGCTAGTTGTTAACTTAAGTTAGGCTTGTTTGTTAATCTAACTTGGCCTTATTTGTTGCTGGGTTTATATGCTCTACTCCAATTTATTTGATAATCAACAGAGCAGTGCCACCTTAAGGTTTTTTCCCAGGCCATCACTCCCCTGCAAAAATACCCCTCACAACCCTGCTGATTTCTTGTCTACCCAAGGCTATAGGGTATTGCTATTTCTCCCAATATATGTACATGCATGGAGATGCACATGTGTGTTAACCCAAACATATGTAACTGTGTAGTGGGCTGCATATACCATGTAGGTGGCCATTCCATAGGATGGACCACAATCCCTCTCACTTAATGAAACTCATTGTTTTTTTCCTGCAAGCCTTTTTATAATAGTTTTCATTGACTTGGTTTTTCCTAAACCAAAATTAGATTCTCTTTAGTCCATTCTTATTGAAGAACAAAGCTATTTCGTAGAGAATCTTGATCATTAAAAGGTAACCCTCATATTCCAATAACCAATGGATGAAGATGGAGAATGCTTTTCAATCCTTCTGTCCATTCCCATGGAACCCTGGCACTCTACTGCTCTCTGAAAAGGGGACACCGGGCAAATCCACTCAGAAATAACCTTACTGGAAACTGGTAAATACAAATTCTGTCTGTAAGAACCAGTAAAATCATCTACTGTTGGGGGCTCTAGCTGGATATGGAGGCCCTTTAGAGAGTGCCTGATTCCAATGGAGGTTGATGGAGGCCTCTGCCCTTTCACTGTGTCTCATTCCCAAGTTTCTCATAGTTCTCCACCTCCTTCCTCCTGTCCCTGCACTCCATCCACAGGAGCCTGAACCCTTTAGCTTTCCCTTTGGCACCTTAATGGGAGCCCAAGAGGAATATGGAAGGAGGGAACATAGTGAGGTCAGGATATCTATCTCTCTGGCTTCCTCCTTTAAGAACCCTCTGCTTGACTGGTCCCCAGCCCCATTTCCAGCCTTGCTCTTGCCAGCCTTCCCCAGAGCCTCTGCTTTGGAGCCCCTTCCCTGAGCTTCCAGACTGAGGCATAGGAGCAGTGCCCTTATTAAAATGTCCATAAATTACCCTAATTTGAGTATGCTATTTGTTTCCTTTGTTGCCAGGTAATTATTCTTATCCTGGTACCCTGCTGAATGTCTGAGACTCATGACAGGAAGCAGGGGCATGGGAAGGAAGACTTCACAGTGGTCTGCCTCAGGGCGTGGACTTGTTCAAGTTGGTCATCCTTTGATATCAGTCAGGTTAATAAGTCTGTGGGATCTTTTACAAAAGTATGTGTCTCCTTATGATTTATGACTAAATTCAGGGGGCAAAGGAAGGGCAAAGAACACCAACTCATCCTGGTCTCTTTAGCTTTTACTTAATCCGGAGAACATTTATTAAAAACCTATTGTGGGAAATGGGACAAGGAGGCAGAAAATAAACAAAGAAAAATTGCATACCTGCTGGCAGAGAACAACAAAACTGGGTGGAGCAGAAGAGCTGAGTGCAGAGATGGGCACCCCATCTGAGACATCCTGGCTATGGGAGGCCCCACCAAGGGAGTGTGCTTTGAGATAAGGCTGAAGGAGGTGAAGCAGAACCAGGTGCAGATTTGGGGTTAGGACATTATAACACACAGGTTTCTTAACCTCTTGGGAATTCCTCCTTCCAGGGGATATTTGCAATCATGTGTCTGTGCCTTTGGTGGTCACAATGACTAAGTGAGAGCCAATGAGAGGAGGCAGTCCTGCTGTTGAATTAGTAGATCTAGAATCTAGATGTCCTGTGATACACAAGAGAGCCACAGGTCATGAAGAACTGAGGAGCTGACCAAGAAAAAAAATTCCAGTAGCAACCCTGCTGAGAAACACCACGCAGAAAGAGCAGATGCAAAACCCTGAGGCTGGAACACCCCACTCCAGTCATATTTTTCTTAGCTTTAAGCAGGACTGCTGTGGACCCCATATCTTTACAATTTTCCCATTAGAGCTACAGTACAGTGGCTCAGATGTGGCTCCAACTGCATGTCTGGCCTTCCCTGATGTATGTTTTTTATCCTTGTTCCTGAAACACAGCAGAGCACAATGGCACCATGGCAAGACCAAATGTGGCTCTTATTTAAATTTGAAGGTAAATTTGCTGGTGGTAACTGATTTTCTTAAGGAGAAAAAGGCTAGCAGGAGACAAAAGTTCCTACCCATTATGCTCATGCAACTTGGCACTTTGCCTGCAGTTACTTCTTCCAAAAAAATATTTGAAGCTTCACAACATAAAAATCCTCCTGAGGACTTGACTTGCTTTGCTGGAAACTCTAGAAGAAATTATCCAACACTTTCCATAGGTAGCTTAGACTCACTGATCAATTTATGGGCTGTATTTGTGGAGTAGTGATGCATCTTTATATTCCCTCCTCTTTATATATATATATATATATACATATATATATATATGTTCACAATTTCTTTGAAAATGAATTCATCTGGCATAGTTGTTATATATTTCAGATATATAAATTCTCTCTATATAAGAGAGATATAAATTCTCTATAAATTCATTCTTTCTCATTTTAGTATAAACTTCCAAAACAGTAGGATAAAAATATTAGGCGATACTTTGATAAATTTAACATTTTTTAAACAATAAGCTTCTTTGTGGCTTTAAAATCCATTCAATATAATCCTCCTGCACATTTGAGCTACACAGCTATTCTCCCTCCATCCACTGAAATCTTACATACTTGTTAATAATTCTGCTGTTTTACCTCCTTTGAAGAAAAGCAGACACATCACATTTTTATTCTATAGTTTATTCTATTAAACAGGGTTCCAGAAGAGGCATCAAAAAGGCTGACCTCCAATTAAGGTTTGTAGCTTATGGCATCACAAGACCCTCTAGCTAGCAAACCATGCTGCAACCAAACTTAGCAAGAGGGTCCAGTAAATAGACTACCTTGGTTGATTGGATCAATGCTCCTTCACCAAGCTGAGATAGCTTGTCATAAATCGGGAAGCAAGGTCAGAATGAAGGCCTGAGTTGAACTAGGTCCCAGATATCATGTCTTGGATCATTTCCCCTCTCAGTCAAAGTCAAAGATATTTCCTGCCTTCTCTGGTAACTCTTTAGTAAATCCCGCTCTGATAACTCTTGCAGAACTGGTTTATCAGAACTGGGCTCCATCTCATTTCTCTCTTCCAGCCCTGAAGGACGTAATAATATATCTTCTCTAGGTTTGAAGAAGACGCAGTCCTGCTTTGAATTTATGATCAATTCCGAGGACGGAATATTTAAGACACATTGATTATTATCCTAGGCAGTAACTGTTTCAGGGATTTCCCCCAGACTCTACGAGACACCTATAAATGTGCAAGTGAGTGATTTGGGGCACTTTGGACCTGGAAATCTAAGCTGGGCCTTAAGTTTTCCTCTTCATATTGATTATTTACACAAGCATGACCAGAGGACCAAAATCATTTGAAGAATTTAAACTTTCCTGTGAGAGGGAAAGAAGATAACTAATATTCCACTTGGTAACATTATGAATGAAAGGTGGCTTTCCATTCACACCTGGGATGAAATTCTCAATAGTTTGCACTAGAATGAGCAAATGCTCTTTGCACAGTGGCTGTTCTCCATCCAACTTGCACCAGGCTTTAGAGATTCCAGGTGATCTTCCATATGACCAAGTGGGACCTGCTAAGACCTGAGATTGTCATTACCCTAAATATTGATGGAAAATGGTTTCATTGAGGTCGAAGTTCTTCAATAATACCCAATTATTATTATACTTTATTCTACTTTTCAAGTCACATTGTAATTAACTCATACATTTATTATGGTGTTCATTTTATTCTTTCTTATTCAAAGTTATTTTTATGCCTGATACTCCAAATTGGATTATTTTACTATCTTTCCTTCCATGGCCCCTGCATTTGTAAGAAACTACTACAGATGCCCAGGAAATTGTGGATTAAAGAAACAAATTCAAGACCAACCTGCATCCACCTAGCATCAAGGCTATCCTCAAAAATGATAAAAGATGATCATTACTAAAAATTTAAGGCAGAGGACTTACAGGTAAGACAAGTAGCTTACTTTGATAAACATAAATGTTGTTACTTTAATCAAATTTTGAGTGAAATATTAAACAAAATATTTTCATAAACTTGGAGACCTTTCCACAAGGTGTCCACAACAATCCATAAACATAATTCACTATAAATATAAATATGCCCATGTCTCCATCTAGAATGTGGATCTCATTAAGGCAACTATTACACCTCCTCTGTGCATAATATTTATGTCAGTGCTTTACATATGCTAAGTACTTAATAAATGTTGAAATTTGTTATAAGAACTTTCTCATATTTGGCCCTAATTTTTATGTGCAATTAATTCAATTCCCCCCCACTGGAATAAATTTAGGTTTTAGGGCCCAGCATATAACCTTTTAAGGAATAGATGCAAATGGATTGTCCAGGTATATAATACCTCATGTGTAGAACCAAATGTGAATCATTAATGACTTGTGACCTTTACAAACTCATGCATCTTCTCCATTTCAGGGTTCTGATTGTGTGACCTATGACAAGCTTGAGATTAGCTGGAGCATCAAGGCATGGCCAGGCATGAGCTAAGAGAATTGGCTTCCAAGTAGAGATGGCTCCTGAGCAATGACAAGCGTATTCATTCTGTCTATGACTTGAGTTTGATCTGACTGCACAGGCAGAGATGCAGAAAGAGGAATCTTTGTGTACTGGAGATCCTACCACAGCAATGCAGAGAATGCAAGAAGTCCATCTGGGCTGAAATAAACTTTTGGTCTGACATCTTTGGTCCAGAATGCCAAGCACAGATCCTAAGAGAGGGTTTGTTAGCAACAGATGTCATTAACCAAAGCAGAGTGCAGAAAGCACCATTGGGGATGTTGACTCAGCCCAGATAGTGAAGGGGAAACTTTAGTCCAAAGATATCAAGTTAAAGGGAACTGATTCTAATAGCATCTCAGTTAGACCGTGATTGGCTCAAGAACTGGCCTAGGCAGATAATGTAGGTTTTAGGGCTTAAGTACATAAGTAGTGCTTAAGTATAAGTAATCTCAGTGCTTAAGTGGAGAAAATCCTGCCTCTCAGTTCTAGGTCTCCAGATCCTATCTCTGTTCCTAGTGTTTCATATCAACATTGTCCTACATCCTTAACTGATTCTTGTTAGGCTACCATTAGGCTGTTTCTAAATCACTCTGCCTACATAAAATGATTTAGCTCCACAGTTAGCTTCTCAGCTAATGCCTGCAGTTTCCTAAAAGACCTTAGCCACTGACTACCAATAGGTCAACCTTGTCATAGATAGTTATTTTCATGAAATATGTAAGAAATTGACACACAGAAATGATATGTGGCTTCTTACAGAAAAATTATCTCTGGGCTAGGAATACACTGTGGCCTCTAATATTCTGAATTATGCAGTGTTGCTTTCTTCTCCAGTTCTGAAATGATCTTTTGCTTGACTTTGACAAATGGAACACTCCTTCTAAACTCGATTCTTTAATTTCTTTATTTGATTCTAAAATCATTCTTGATTCTAAAAACATTCTATCTATAACCAGCTTCAGGTTCCCTGTTGAAAGAAAAAAAGAAGTAAAAAAAGGTAATCACAATATTGGGATTTTTAATGAAAGAATCACCAAGCCAAGCTAATTAAAGAAGGTCAATTAAACTTGGCACTAAACCATCTGTAGTACAAAGAACAATCTTCCATTTAGGAACTCAGGATATAGCAATTACCTGGTTAATTTGATGTGTAACCAGGATACAGATTCCCAAAACACAATCCTGTTTCTTTGACTTTCAAGTAGTTAAACTGATCTTCTTAAGCATTCATTAGTAGGTTAAAATTTCTTTCGTAGGTTGCTTTGGAAACCACATAGTTGAGCAAGATTCAAAGATCACGTTAATGTAGTTTGATTCCACACTGTTGTTACCCTACAAAACCCATCTTTTGGCTTATTCTCGATTTAATGTCTAGTTGGGTAAACATTTAACTAAACTTCATCTGAAGGAAGAAGACTAGTAAAATTGTTCTCCATGAATCCAGAAATCTTCCATTTCCTGATTAAATGGTTCCAAAAACTTAGGCTTCTAAATTCATCTGGAGATGTGATTAAAAAAATATCAGTTCCCACGCTTTCCAGAAAGCCACTTGGTAAAAGATGCACTCCAAGAATCTGCATTTTTGTAAGTGCACACTAATGGTTATTTTAAATGTGGTCCACAGAATATATTTGGAAATATTCATCCCTGTGAAACTAGTGATGTAGTAAACTCCCTCCAAACCTTCCTCAAGTCCCTATTTGTCCGAGTTATATTAGTCTAAGTTTGATGGTCTCCTATAATAGATTCCAAGGACCAAGAGGCTCTTCAGTCTACCTACTGTTTTGTGATGTATCTGACAGTTAAAGTCATGACATCTTGAAACTACATCACTTTAAGTTTATTCTTTCCTATTCAGACAACCTGTATTTTTGAAACCTAATCTCCTTAATCATTTGCTTCTCTTGAATTATAGTTTTTATGTACTACTTTTCTGTGTCCCTCCAGAATTGATTACTGGGTGAAACGTTTCTGATTGCCTCTGAAAATTGATTCCTGTGTGCCATATGGACTCGGGCAGTCCTCAGGAGCATCAAGGATATTGTCCAGGTGGCTGCATTAACAGTTAGCAATGTTAGGCCTCCAATGTTAGCAGGTATTAGAGGAAAAGTTGCACAGGGAACAGATTTTCTGTTTTCAAAAATAGAAGATGGATGTAAACATTGCAAAGGTTCCATTGTTCAACAAGAGCTCATTAAAAAAAAAGAGGAATAGCAACTTTTTAGGTTGAATCTTTCTGACTCTCGAACGTTAGACAGACTATAAAAAAAAAAAAAAATATCCTTTTCAGAGCCTGGCAGTCAGTATGAAGAATTGAGTAAATGCTACTCCAGGGATCATTTTCTAACCTGGGGTTCTCCTCTCCTCTGGTGAAAATGTCTGCCATCTAAGAAGAACCCTTGGTTACCCACCACAAGCTGGTGTGAACTCCAGACGCATCTCCTGAGCAGAGCCAGTCCTGGCTAACTGCATTCGAAACTCAGGCCCTGTCCATCCCTACAGAGCCTCTGCACGTGGGTCAGTGACAGTTTTGCTTTTTGCCCCAACAGCATCTGCTTCTAGGCTTGCTCAGTATGCTGTGTTGGTCTGCGGCGGCCTGTGGCTACCTAAGGCAGGATCTCACAACTCCAAGGAAATTTCTTTGTTAAAATATCCAAAACACGCCAAAAGTCCAAACAGATTCTGGAACTGCCCTTTGTCTAGAAATTTCTGAATTCCTAGCCTCTCAAGTAACCATTACTACAGAATCTTCTGGAGCATGAAGTGTAGTTTTAGGATGGCAAAGACCCCCAAATCTCTAACTCTGTGTTAATGTGCCCCTAACGAAATAAGTCAGTCAGACCCTTAAAATGCTCATATGCCATTTTAAATACTCATCATTCAAAATCACAGAGTTAGGAAAGCTCAGAGAATACTACACCCAAGAAAAATCCGTTGCTTTTTGAACTGGATCATGTGTAACTCTAGAATCACTTCATTTTATACCAAGGAAGGTGTGTAAGTAGCCATGTATAAATAAGGCACAATTTTCTGCAACATCAGATTCACTTAAAAATTACAAAGGAATGGTAAATTTGTATATTACCAACACCCCAATATTATGGAGTAGGGCACAACCTTTGACTGGACTTTGCAACAAAAAATAAGTTTCCAAGGAAAAGTCCTGCCTGCATCCTCCTCTCAGGTCTCTGACTCTTAAATTCTTTAGGGAATATGTTTATTGTCATCTGTCATTCAGAGTATGAGTTTGGAATTGGGAAGCATTGTGTTAATTTTCTCATTTTGCAGAAGAGAAACTGAGTCCATGATTGTTGAATGTCAACAGTGAGCTGTTTTGGGAGCTAGCTATAATTCCACTGCATCGACCTGTTTTGCTATTACTTGTTCAATCTCCCTGTTACCTTCTGAACCCCATGAAGGTCAATTCTTCAAATTCTTTTAAGGCTTGAAATGCAAGTGATCCCAATAAACATAAGAAATTGATAAAAATTAAAAGGGCATAGATAATTGGTATGTCTTATCCTTCTCCTAGGAAAAGGGAGATGATGAATAGGATGGTGTTATGGGAGTGAACACGTATACTGCACACGTTTGTATACGTAAATGTCAGCGAGTCTATGTTTCTGAGTTTTGAAGCAGAAATTCATCAGGGTGACAGAAATATAGCACAAAATAGGGAAAGAGTCAGGGCACTGAATATACATTTCCTTATTTTGCAATTTCGCTCAGTATAATAGTAGTTGTTATAACCTAAGTGTTGCCCACGTGACCTTGACCTTTTCCTTGGAGAAATCATGCCTTCCTGAGTGTTTCCATCATTCATGTGAAAATACAACTAAACATCTTTCCACTTGCAGCTGCTTGAAGTAATGGATTATGCCTTTGAACTTGCCAGTAAACTTCACGGTCTCCGTATAAATATCAGACTTGTCAAACTTGCTTTCCAAGGAAGCCCTATAATGAAAGGCTTATCTGTTTGGGGAGTAAGTTAATGCCTCAACTTTGCCTTCGAGCCAGATCCTGAGAAAATTTAGATTGTAGAGAAGTTCCTGCCAGCTATCGGGGTCATCTTGGCCAGGCCCAGAGGCTGGTTTCACTGAAGTTTGGGCCCAGCTCCCACAAAGCCTTGCACCTTCCCCAGGAACTCTGTGCCTTCTTCTTCTTTCCCTTTCTTTTTGAATCACGACATCAGAGGATCAAAAGGGTTCACAAACAAGAGCTACCACGGAAAGAAGTCAGTGAGGGTGTAATAGGATTTCCCGAGGGACCTAAGGCCGACCTAATGCTGTGAGGCAAACAGACCAACAAATAATACTCAGCCTGCTCATTACCAGGCTCAGGCAGCAACGGTCTCCCTGGAGGGTCAAGGGCAAGTTCTGAGTCTGGATATAAGGGGACAGCTAACAGTTTTCTCCTTTCTAAGAAAAGAAAAAAAGAAAATACACACAAGTAAGAGAGTTGGGGGGGACCCTGAATCCTGACAATGGATCCGTAATCTAGTAACAGAACCACTTTCCAGTGTCAAATTTGAGAGGGTAAAAATATTTGTTAAAAGAAGATTTAGAGTAGAAATAATAATATTAAAAGTCCGAGGCGTGGCTTCAGAGCAATTGCCTTACTGATCTGTTCCTTGCAAAAGTTTATGTCTAAATCATGTTTTCATAATGAAACCTCGCTGCGTTCCCAGGCCAACTGTTAAATTCTTAACAAGCCCCACTAGGTTCCGGCCACTTGGGCCACATGAAGAGCCCTCCGTGGGAAGACGAGGGGTCTTTTGTTTTCTCCTTAGGTAGTTGAGGAATGATTTTCTAATGAGAACCTTCTGGCCTTCTTTAGACATGAAACTTTGTGATCTCAAGTTTCCACAATATGCCCTGGAGAAAGACTGTGGGTTTTAACGTGCATTGTGGAACAGAGAAAGGGAAACCCAGGGAACAATTGCCGACTCCAGACCAGCCCCTCTGAACAAATGTTTCTACCTGGTTCCCCAATAAAGGCTCCAGACCTGTTGTTTCTCTCCTTTTCTTTCTATCTTTCTTTCTTTTTTTTTTTTAATTCTTCTACTCCTTTTTTTTAAAAAAACCACTTCTAGATCTGTGGCCAGCTGTATTGTAGTTAAATTTCAAAATACTCATTTGGCAGCTTTGTGCAGGGGTCCTATAATGTTTATGAAGCCCATGGTGCCGGTTTAAAAGTGACATGCACAGATATGCATTTTAAAGGGGGCATAAAATGAGCAAAATGCATTACCAAATGCAACACCGTGTATTAACCACGTTCATGTGAGTTTTGTATTTGCTCCAATAAATCAGTAGTGCCAGATGTAAAATTAGCCTGTAAAGCTTTCCGTCCACTTTACCATTCTTTGTTGCTGTTCTCAAATACCAATATGCAAAGGTAGCATCTTTTTTAAAAAAGATGGGTTTCAGAATGTGCATTATGCATATCCCCAATGGCACGAATTCATCATATCCATATGTGTCAATGTATATAACACAGGATTCATTGCAGTAGATGTGAAGTGGGAGTAAATATACATGGATGTGTGTGTATTAGCTACAATAATTTTAATTATTGAGAACACTGAACAAGAATCATTACCAATTTGACTTACCTCATGCCAGATATGGAAAGGATTTAAGAAGCCCTATGTCCTTGTGTGTTCCAGTAAGCTGGTCTTGAAGAGAACTAGTCTTTTGAGGAGAAAGCTGGTGGTGTTTGTCCAGCTAGTGTGTCTTATCCATTCTTCAGATGAAAGCATCTCCTTTGCCCTTGGCAAATCCACCCACAAATCAAGTCAGTTGACCTTGTAGCTTCCTCTTTAAGCCCAGGGAAGAATGGGCATGGAAACCATGCTTGAATAAGTAGGTCACCTGGTCCCTGATATCCGCAATCTTTTTGTCAGGGATGGACATGTGAACTGAGCCAGGGCCCTGAGAGGTGGTGCAGAATTTCTTCAGAATCTTCAGGAAAATGAGACACCTGCTATATTAAACTTGAAATTCTGAACCTGCCTACCTGTTGTCAGAGGGGTACAGAGTTAAAGAAGAGAGAAAAATTAATCCCTGAAGGCATTATTTAAGCAGCTGGCTCCAAGTGTGCCAGAAGCCAGCCCTGCCTCTGATTTTTCAGTTACATGAGTTAAAAATCCCTTTCTTGGCCTTAGCTCCTATGTGTTGTCAGATTTTATCTTTTGCAACTGAAAGTATACTGAATAAAGCCTTTTTATCTAGTAGGTTCAGTTAATTTTCTCATCATAATATGCGAGATAAATATAATCTTCATTTATCAGATTATTTGATTATCTAAGGCTCAAGAGGAGAAAGCAAAGTTATCCTCACTTGCCTAAGACCACACAATTATCAGGTCATAGGAGCAAGAGCTGTTGATCTTATTCCAAAAACAGATTTTTAATATATATAAACCTAGGTTTTAAATGAGTCACTACATGTAAATATTTTTGGAAGGGGAAATAATTTATGCAAGTTATAAATAATTTAAATCTCAATTAAATGAAAAGCTAAGTGTACTTTTAGTACAAAAAAAGAACTTCAAAGGAAGAGGGATATAAAAGGAGGCCAGACATGTGTCTATACTGATGAGAAACACTTGGAGAAAGCAGTTATGAAGAGCTGACATCTGATGAGAAACCATATATGTAGTGAGTTAATTCTCCAGCAAACTCCACATGCCCATTGCATAGATGAGAAGACCAAGGCACAGAGCTGTAAGAATGTCCAAAGCAACATAACTCCTAGATGGAAACAGCCCTCCACATTTGATTCTCACCTTGGTGTACAAAGAAAAATAGGATAAAAATTCTTAATGGATTACTGTGTTATCAATGCTTGTTCATTGTTTTGGCAGAAATACTCTTCTAGAATCTTACAGGCTTTAGAATATGGATTGAAAAAAATATGATTAAATAATTTATTTTATTTGTTAAGACTTGCCCTTAAGGAAAACTTGCTGCTGCAAAGAAACAGAGCATGAACTCTTATTTTTCACTGAGATGTCATATCTAGATGGGTAGAAATTCTCTAGACACATAATAGCTCTCATTTTTAAGAAATTTATTTTGCAGAGTCCAAAGTTTTAAGATTTTTATATTTTAGGGGAGGAAATGCAAAACTTATCAAAGACTTCCCTTGCAGCTTCCTTGCCAGAGATGTTAGTGGAAGTAGTTTGATTGTTAAACAGTGCTGTAGAATCTAGGGTACTCAGTAGTTTTCAGTAGTTTAACATGCTTCTTGAGAATTTAGATATGTTCTGAAAATAGAAGAGACAAAAATGGAGTATGGAAAGGTGCATTCGTAGGTGACATACCTGCACGATGGCCTTCAAACCTTCAGAGGGCTCATTGATAAGGGAAGAGGTTAAAGGTCACCTCAAATGCTTCCCTTTAAGCAGAGTAGATTTGAGTGGTTCTGTTCTTGGTCCATTTCAATGGTCTATGGCTTTTAGGGAGCTATAAAAAGAGCTTTGTCTAAAGCAAATCTTTAGATAGTCCTGTGTGACCCTCTCCTAATTTCCCAGTGACACTGGGCAGGTTTTTCTTCTGTGGAGAAGGTCAAACAGAGAATATCTTAAAAGAAGATAAAAGAGAGGCCGAAGAAATGAAGAGAATGTAATTCTTTCAAAGCCCTACCATCGAGCTACCCCATGTGCTAAGAATAATATCACATTATAGATGGCTGCCACTTTCAGGTCTTTTATGTAAAAATAGTAACTTTGGAGGAGCTTGTAGCTGGTCATTTTAACCAGCTATAGCAATGTCCTTCTTATCAGGTCCCAGCTTTGGGACCATGGCTTCTCTGAATATAACCAAAAAAAGAGAAAGGTCTGGTCCCATCCACATGTTTATGAAAATGCTTCTAAATGTATGTTTTACAGTCCCTGCTACTGATTGGAGTGCGTAAGGAGGACAAAAGAAACTGATTGAAACTTTTAAAAATACTCCATCTAATTATTCCTTAGAAGGGTAGAGTCAGTCTCCCATAAAAGGAATCGTTATTTCAGGAACACAGGTAAAATGTTCTGGAAGTCTCTTCTAAAAATTCAGAATAACAACCTATAGTCTCAAATTGTCGTTTTGCCCCAAAAACTTTTCTGAATATGAGAGAATACATTTCAAATTCGTAATTTATTTCTCCATTACATTAATGTTTGAAAGAATGAGTAAAACTCTAGGTATTTGGATCCTGAAAAAAGTATTGTTTTATAAAACAGTACACTTATATAGGTCCTAACACATGAACAATATAATTTTTTCCTTGAAATACACTGTTTTCATGTCACTAATCAGAAAAATAGCTTACCATGTAAAGTGGATTTACTTTACAAATGTTATTGATACGTCAAGTTGATTGTTAATTTTGTTTTTGTTCTCTCCCCAACTGAAAGTACTCACTGCCCATATGGGGAAAAATTACCTTCTTGCCACCAAACCTTAGTGTTTGGCGGATACATGCTAATACAAATACTATATGATACAGGATGAAACTCGGCATCAATGAGAGAAATGCCCATGACTACCCTACAGCACATGCGTGTGAGTTTCTGCATCTCCATATACCGGTTCCCCTTCATTTGAGTGGGTAATGGAGACCTAGCTGTAATTGTATTCAATTCAGTGGTGCTGAATTGAATCTTAGGTCTTAGGTCATTAGCCGACTATTACTTATTAGCATTATAAATGCTCTCTATGGTTGCAGTGGATGTTCTTAAATTCTCTGAAAGCCTAGATTTTTAAAAATTTGAATGTAGAAATTTTAGTAATACCCTTAGAAAATAAAGATTAATAAAGCTCTGCCCTACTTGATATAAATCAAGCATATATAATTATATTCATTTTAATAATTTGCCTTTATAATAGTCTTCCATAAAAGTAGTCTGAAGTACATAATTTGATTGCTAATCGGTATCTCTAACCAATACATGGCACACAATAAAAGGTAACTTACTTAGAAAAATCACTACTTTAATGTGCAACAATTCTGGAATATCAAAGAAAATGACATGACATACTAGCATCATGCTTGGAACATTGTTTGTCCCCAAGTTTTGGTTAGAACGCTTTCAGTCCCTTTCCTTTTAACATTCTCTCACTAGTGCTATAATTTTTCTTTAATTATAAAATAAGCCGTCACACTAATAATAGTTTTTGGAGGGAAAAATAAAAACCACATATTAAATATCCACTTTTTAATGTCCTGATCATAATAGTAAATGTCTAGCCCTATAATTATGTAACTTATTTTCTTCTGTATTGGAAAGTTTGAGTTCAATCATATTCATTTTAATTATCTTGACACTTGTTAAATTATTCTGTCCTTGTCATTATATACAACCTCAGAATCACACTGGTTTTCCTTAACTCATAATCTCCATCTCTGTGTTTCTAGCATTTTTAAGACTAACAGTAGGGCTGGGGATGTAGCTTAGTGGTTCAGTGCTTGCCTAGTATGTGGAGAGGTCCTGGGTTCCAGCCTCAGGACTGAAAAAAATAAATAAATAAAGACAGTTTAACAGTATCATTTCAGGATATGTAAAAAAATAATGTTACACAATTAGCATTTCTTTTTGGTAAATTGCATCATAGTCTTAGATTTTTGTTCACAATTGATGATCTATTTTTAGAAGTTACACAGGGTCTCTTAAAAGTCAGCCAGAAGATATTGACAGATGTTCAGGTCCTTTAAGCTTTCGAAATTCAAGAACACATTTTATTAACTCCTAGCTTTGAACATTCTATGATTTTTTCCCCCCAGAGTTTTGGCAATTTCTAATGCCTTTAATTGAAGGCAACTTGCCTTAAACACAATGTGTTTTCAGTTTGATTCTACAGCCTATCTTGATTTTATTTGAGCAAAATTGAATTCTAATCTTTAGTGAAAATTCAACTGTAAGTAGAGCCACTATTGCCAAAAATATAATAATTAAGGTGACAAGAGAAGGAAAGTCACCTCTACACACAGCTGATCTCACATATGTGCAGTCAAAGATCACTACTTCACAATTACTCCCTGCCTGGTGCTGATGGTAGCAGGCAGCCCAACACCACAAATACAAAATCTTTTTTAAAAAAAGAACATCATGTAACTATACCCTAGTGTTTCTGCTTTCTGAAATTCCCTCATCCCTACCCCCAACCCCACACATATTTCTTTTTCAAAATTAAATAAATTTTTCAAATTTTTTGTATCCTCCATGAGAAGAATTTCTCTCTCCTGTAACATCCTCTAGTGAATTTCATTCCATGGCTATTTATGCATCCTTTTATTCTTCTAGACTGTAATTATTGAAGCATGCATGGTGGACTGTGCTTCTCCATTCACACTTAGCCTGATTTTGTGCCAATGCATTCCTGCATAGCTCTGAGATTTTCATCAAAATTCATGCAATGCAAGGGTATAGGTACTCCTGCTCATTGTGCTTTTCTGAATGAGCTATATTACATTATCAAACATAAGAATTAGTGAGCATTTGGATTGTCCACTCTATATTTTTTTGGAGAAAACATTAAATGAGGGTTCTGGGCCATCCCTAGGTGGGCACTCAGATACCACAGGCTGCATAAAGCTTTGCAAGGCTTGATTATTCAGACCAGGTACTCCAGTTTAGGTAAGGGGGGACAAAGATTCCAGAGACTTGCTCAATGTCATATGCAAGTTAGTGCTGAAGTAAACTGCAAGTAGAAACCTTTCACTTTCCAGTACTTCCTACAGTGCTCTGCAGTCATCAGCTACTTTGAATTCTCCAGCTGTCTCTTGATCCGGCTGTTCTTCCAGCATCCCTCACACCTTCTCAGGTCTGAGCTGGAAGATCTCCAGTCAGCACGCCGCTGCCATCCATTCCATTCCACTTTGCCTCTGCTTTACTTCTGCAGCCTCACAGATCTAAGAAGTTATAGATTGATGATAAAATAATTCCTTTCAGAAATGCAGAATTGAACATACATAGATTCATACCCCTGAATCTTTCCAGCAAGCAGGAACCTGTAGGTGATGGCTGGCAAGTCTTGACTAAATGTGCAGATGGTTCTAGTAGATAGCCATGAGCTCAGGGATGGGGGGCAGGCATTTCTGTTCTGGTCTCACAGCAATTTGCTGGCTCTTTGTTTACTTTCTTCTCTTTTCTCTTTTTTTTATTGTTTTATTTATTTGATATTGAGTGATCACCCACTGTGCACACAATCAAGGAGAGATTCTTATTCAGTTGGTTGTGGAGTCTAGATTCCTGGAGATCAGACAGGATTGCATGTGCACTGATCCCACCGTGCCCAGGTTCAAATCCAGGCTCAGTCTCCTATTAGCTGTGCAAATAATAGTACTTCCTCTTTGGCTATTGTGAAGCCTGAACAAATATGTGAAAGCTTTTACCAGGGTCTGTTAAGAGTTAGCTACCCTAATTGGCCTATTACTGCAAATTCTCCTACAATCCCTAGGTCTGGGGAAAGACATAGACTTGAACTGAGTAGATCACCAACTGAGATTTAACACTGAATAACAAAATAACCTCTACTTTCACTGACATTATCATTGAAAAGAAGAAAAGGCATTTTTTTGTTCTTAGGTTGGAGTGGGAACAAGAGGTAGAAATTAAGGTAAATCATATAACTCTATTTTTAAATGAGTGTTTTTATCTGAGTGTGCAAATTGTAAAAGATTACAGCTACTCCCCATCTAATCACAATAGCATACAGTAAGACATTAAATGGGGTTGAAGTAGGAGGTTCATAAGCAGGATAAAGACTTTTTAATGGGAATTATATCCTTGCTGAAGCAAATCAAAATTAGGGGGCGACATAAGACAGGCGATACCATCCAGATTGAGGCATCCATTTGTTCAGGCAACTGAGGTAGAGATTGACAACTCCAAAGTGGCCATATTCATCAAGTGGGGAGGTGGTATCTGGATGGAGGTGTGGTGGGCAGCAAAGGCTGGACAGCAATAAGACACCAGATCACAGGGGAACTCTGTCCAACCATGTTTAAGAAGCTAGGATTTCAATGAGACATCATGGGAAAATATTTAGGGCTTAAGCAGTGTATCAATTAAGTTATTAACTTTAAATGTTTAATTTTTGTTTTTAACCATTTCTTCTTCCCAATGGATAGCTTTCCTACTCCCCCATATATATATATACACATTCATATATAATGCATAATATTTATGTATTTGATACAGAATTGAATGGAAGAGGCATAAAATGGGAAAATGGAAGAACATCCGTAATTAGGGAAAGGAGATACTTCTGAGGCTTGTTTTCTTTTTCTGATGAAAAGAACACAGCCTTGTTTTGTTAAAAATTTCTATGCCTGCTCAACCTGTGATTCCTGAAGAAAGTTGAGCATCCTTTCACCTTTTGAACCTCCAAGGGAACCATTGTCAAAAAGAACCAAAATAAAGAGAGTTCAAGTCCTCAGTAAAGGGGTGCATTGGTAGAGAAAAAGGAAGCACCCCTCCTGTATTCCCCAGTGAAACCTTCTCATTCAGCTCTGACTTGCCTTGCAATCTCTCTGATCCTTAGTCCCTGGCATGTACACGTGCATGTTTTTGGACATAGCATCTGTAAAACATTTGGTCACTGAGAGATTCAACCACATTGAGCCAAGTGATTTCCAAATGCTTGATTTTCACTCTCATATCCTATCATAAGACTTTGTGATCATTCTACAATGATGAAGAGAAACAGAAAGATTTAGGACCAAAAATGAAGCTGTCCCTCAGCCCCTGAGCCGGGTCTTACTCTATTTTTGAAATATGCTGGTAAAGAGATGGAAATGGATTTCTTTAAAAGGGCTAGAATGATTTGTGGAAAATATATAAGGAGATGGGAATGGACATTCAAAATATCTTTGTTCAGTTTATATTTCATGCTGTTTTCAAAAGGATAAAAAAAAAACTCCTTCAAAAAGGAATGGATAATGAACACATGGTCAATAGTTACACAATTTTATTATCAATTTCAGTATCTCAGGCTATGTGGAAACCCATGGGCTAGAAGAGGAGGGGGTCAGGAGCCTCCGGCTATACAGCAACCTTCCCTCCTTGTCTGCCATCACCCCTGAGAGCAGTAAGGGACCCTCATCTCAGGGCAAAGGTCCATGAAAATCAACTGTTATATTTAATGCTTATTTAAAATGTGAAGAATGTTCCTGATTTCCTTTGAATGTTCTTTATGTTTACATTTTTGACTATAAAATTGCCCTCTCCTATCAATGTATCCATACTTTATCTATTTGTAGAAGCTTTCAAAGTTTCCTGGTTAACAAGGTTCTCACAACCTTCATTTGTCAATAGAGTCTGCCATTACTCCATCTTGAATCTCCCACTGAAATTGTTCCGAGGTGTCTAACCTACTCTACTGTAAACACTCTCTAGGGTCTCACAGATGTTCCAGTTCACCAGAACATACCTTAATTGTATTACAACTGAAGAGTCTATCCAGCCTTCTGTCCCCCTGTCTTGAAAGCCCAGACACAATGCTACCAAGAGCGTTGATGGAACAGATGGACATATAAACATAAAATCACACTTTCTGGCCCAGGGAGAAGAGGTGTGGCACTGCCTGTTCATCTTTGACAGTCTTATTTTCTTTTCTTAAGAATTGTCTTGAAATCTACGGCAATTCTGTGCAGACTTAGGACCCCTTAGTAAAGCACTAATCTGTTTCAACTCACTTATTTTGCTCATGGGGATTCTGAGACCCCAAGAAGTGAGTGGATTTACACATCACCACAGAGATACTGACTGCCAATGCTGGACTGTGACCAGGGGATTCTCATATCAAATCTTGGTTCTTTCATGTGTAAGTCCTTTGAGGTAGAACTCTGGTGTTCTGTTTCTTTTCAGTCTTCTCCCTCATTCAAATCAAGCTGGTTGTTGGACAGAGGATAGCCATTTATTAATTAGTTGGGTATATTCAGCAAGCCAAAGCAGAATTGAGTGAACTGTTAATGTTGGAGATTTAGATCTAAGTTAGCAACAAAGGTTTAGGAGTGGAATAGGGAGATTTAGACTAAAGTGAGGAAATGGGCTGATCATAAAAAGTTATCTAGTGATATGAGGTATTACATTCCAAGTAAACACGACCAGAGATATTCTGTTTCTCATTCTGAGCTATTTCTTTGTAACATGACTTAATTATACCATCTTAAGCAATGAGAGAATGCTAATAATGTTAGACATACCCATACCCAAAAATAAATGCAAAACATTTTGAGTCAAGTACACATGCCTTTTAGATTACCCACAATTTTTGGATTACACATTGTTTCTCCTCATTAACACTAATGATCAAGGACTAGTGGGAGAATTAGCTGAAGGGGGAACATCACATGTCATAATAAATTCTTTCCACCTTTTGTAATAAAGACATCCTTGATTTTAACTCTTTACAAAGTGGAATAAAAGATGATCACATTGCATCTTATCACAAAGGAATGTAGACATGCATGTAGTCCACTTGCTTTAAGAAAAAGACATACATAAAGGTACAAAAAACTCAATTGTAAAGCACAGTAATACAATTTTTCCCTAAACACTCTAATCTTTTCAGGTGTCATAATTGCAAATATTTTTAATCACTATGGCATCATTTGGAAGTAAGTTTAGGCTATTACTACTGGGGCCATGTGTTTCAGATTTTCAAGGAGAATTCTGCTTTCCAGGGCAGTTCTGATTCCAATATCCTGTCCTATTATTAGACCATGTGTTCCACAAATTTCCAAAACTTCTGGTAAGAAAAATTCACTAAGAACCCAGTTATTTTGATAACATATCATTGTCTCCATTCTTTAATTTTGGAAGTCCACTCAAACCAGAGTTTATTCCACAACTCCGATGCTTTCCCTACAACAGAGAATGGGACCACCTGAATATTCCAATCCATTGTAGAGGAAATAAATACCAGGCATCTCTTTCAAACTATCACAACCCAGAGACTCAGAATTCCCCAGGGTAGGACAAGCAGACACAGACTCACTTGATTGACCTTGTCCAAAGGGAAGTTGTCTTTCACTGAACAAATCCCTGGGATGGTGCTAGAAGCTATTTGGGTCCCCCAAGGGAAGGCTTATTAGTGATTCCTTCCCTCTGCTCTCTAATTTGAATTTCATAAAAAAGCTGCAGATTCCAAACCCTATGGTTTGATGAATGTAGTGCAGATGGAAAGCATAAGAGAGGTCAGAGCTGGTTGCCACTGGACTAAGGTTGTCCTTCTTCTTTACAAACAAGAAAAAAGATGACGCAGAAAATGTAAAACCTTTCTTCATACAGAATAAATGTTAAGCCAGCAACACTTCTTTAGCAATATAAGAACTCGTTGGTGATAAGTCTTACCTATCAGTTCATGTGACTTTAGGTACTATTCAGCCACACACATCATGTCTTGAGCAATATCAGTAGATGAAAGAAAATGAAGGTATCTTTCTTAAAACACAAGAGTGTGTGTGTGTGTGTGTGTGTGTGTGTGTGTGTATGCATGTGTGTAAATGTGTGTCCCTGTCTTGAATTCATTTCTAAACTGAGGAGTGTGAATTAACTATCTATAAATAAATTTAATACATATTTGTATATATTTATAAATAATTGGCATTTATTTTTAAGGTCTACCTGATAGCAAGTTGGAACTCAACAATATTAGGGTTCAAATGCTTATTTGATTGGGAGTGTTTTTAGTTATTTTAAATTTGCCTTGGATTTTGTGTATGTCATGTAGTACTAGGATGGGAATCCTAGTAGGTGAATATTTATTTCCTTCATGAGTTAGATACCCTCCAAGGTGCTCACTGTTATGGGATCCTTAAGTACTCTTTAAAAACTTCCACAAGTGGTTTCATGATCAAAAAGATTTAAAATCCCATAAACAGGATTTATCTTGGGCTTTGGCTATGCAGCTGGTTACACAGCTGGGAAACTGGACGAAAGAACAGTCAGTCAATTCATTTGGCCATTTCCGTGATTGCCAGTAATTGCTCCAGCTGTAGCAATGTGCAGTGATCAATATTCATTGTAAAGATGGCAAAAATGGATGTGGATGCCCCTTTTGTCTTTTCATTCCACACATGTTGACCTGACATGCAGAATAATTCATTCAAGAGGCAGCACCTAGCTTCTAATTCTTCCACTGCAGAACCACAGTATCAAATGACTATTTAAAAAAAAGTAAAACAAAACTTTCTGGTAACTGGATGCATTAGTGAATGCAAAAAAAAAAAAAGTTATGGAGACGGATGGTTGGATGGATGGACAAATGGATGGATGGGAAAGTTGGCAAAATGCCAGTGGTCTGACACCTGCAGTATTCAGATGTTCAAAGCTGTATCCCAGCAGGATCAGTTGAATCCTTGAGCTCACCAGAAAAGAGGGAAGTTGGAATTCTAATAGGATAACTAAGAGAGTGAGCTGCAAGGGGATGTCCAAGAAATCCCAGATACTGCAGAACAATGAGATGCCATTTTTCTCTTATCCTTGTACTTTACACAGCTGCATTCCTGAAAGACACCTGTCTTCTTTGTTTCTTTTGTCCACTTTGAACAAGCTCCTCAGAGATGGCTTTCATAGGTCTTTATGTGAAGCCTGCTGAGACCATTGCTAGACCATATGGAGATTTCAGATTTTTTTTAAGTCTAAAAGGGAAGAAGGGCTCCTCCTCGGCACCCTGGCAATGGACCTTGAAACCTGGGCACACTCTCACCTTCCTTTTGAGAAGCTCAGTGACTTCTTCCTAACACAATTCTTTTTTTTTTTTATTTACTTATTGATTCATTGAACACAAATGGAGTACAGCTATTGTTTCACTGGTTGTACACAAAGTAGAGTCACGCCATCTGTGCGTTCATGCATGTACACAGGGCAATGGTATCTGTCACACATTCTGTTATTATTCTTACCCCCCCTACCCAGACCCCACCCCTCCGTTCCCTCTATGCTAGCTATCTTTCCTCCATTCTTGCCATCTTTCCCCCCCACATTATGCATCATCAATATTACTCAGCCATAAAGAAGAATAAAATTATGACATTTGTAGGTAAATGGATGATGTTGGAGACTGTTATGTTAAGTGAGATCAGCCAATCCCAAAAATCCAAAAGCCGAATGGTCTCTCTGATAAATGAACACAATTCTTTATCTCATACTTAAGGGCTCTTAAGTCTGTTGAATGAAAGATTAAAATTCTGACAGATTTTTTAAAACTAGAGGAATGGAAGAATGAATGGATAATATCAGACATAAATGCAATAAAGGAAATACCTCTTTATAAGAAGAAATATAACTAAAAACTCCTTTTGAAGTACAACACGAATATCAGCTAAAAGTCATGAGTGTCTTCTAGAAAGCAATGCCAGGTTAGCCTCCTTTTCCTGAATTGCTTTTAGCTTCTCACATTCAGCGGCAGGTTTTCTCCTCTGAGCCAGGTCCCCCATCAACATTAGATTGGGGTTTCAACCTTAACCTGGACTTAGTGTATTTTCTAAAATAATTCCTTTAACACCCAAGGTTTCATGTATTTTTATTAATAATCAAGGGTAAGCCTGACTTTCTCTGAATGCTGGGAGATGCTCAGGCCAGAAATTACTTATAAGGTGGGCAGATAATAATTCATTTGGTGTCAAGAGCTCCTGAGACGTGGCCCCTTACCACTCCTTGTGTCTTGCATAATGGTGATTTTATTTTTTGCCATAGATTGGAGGTCATACAGTGACACGTATTCTTATTAAATTGCTGTCCAATTTCAGTTAATAGGGACACAACTGATTCTAAAAGAAAGGTATAATATTAATCATTGTGATTGTATAAAACTTCCTTACAACCTGTTTCCACACTAATTATCTCATCTTGATTTTTACAATACCCAAGAGTCATCAGCTAGTGCTTTGTGATTTCCACCCTCAGAATTTTCAGTCCTTCAATGACAGGACTGGCCCCTGTTCCACCTGGTCCATTTTACTCAGGTTGGTTTTGCAAACAAGCTGGTGTTTGGCTCTAGTTATAAACCCAAAGGACTGGAAGTTTAAGCTTGGAGCCAGAGCCCAGCAGCATCCTGGAGCCTGTGAGGGTCCCTGGATTCTAATTTCAGCACCACCTCTTGGGAGATTTTGGCTGAAAGTAAATTCTTCTCTCCAGATTTTAGTTTTAGTTCCAAAATGAAGGTGTCAGTCCCGAGGATCTCAAACTCCCATCTAGCTCTGTGATTCTTTGGTATTGACATCAAAGCTTCATTTTTCTAAGTATTTAAAATAGTGATCATATTTCACTTTTAAAATTAATACCAATGTTTGTAATGCCCATTGTGACTGAGTCCTTGGTTTGTCCTTCCATGGTGTGCTTCCTATAACTCTTATAACAGGGTCAATAACAGGAAAACCAGGGAATCTGAGTAGGGTGCGCCAAAAAGGTTTTTTGACTGGAAAAATCTTATTAATATTAATTCTATCGTGTGTTCCTATGTGGTGTAGGAGTCGGTGTTTCCTGGAATATGAGGTTGGTCTATTTTACATCTGGGTATATTCTACATAACAGGCAGAATGTAATCATAACAAAAATTTAGAGAAACTTTTGAGTTTGAGTGACTAGAAGCATATCTAGAAATTGTAGAAGTGGAATAAGAATTTTAAATTTTCATATTTCATATGATTGAAAGGTTCTGCTTATTTTCTGCCTAGATTTTCCAAAAATGTCATTGTTATACTATTAAAAATTCATATTTTCCTTTTCTAAAAAATAATAGATATGCAAGTAGAAAATGTCCATAAGCCAAATTTTCTATTGGATCTACTTTTTTGTCCCATTAATAATAACTATGTTGCTCTTTAACCCACAAATATATCCCATTGCCCCCTTGGGAAAGAAAAAAAATAAAAGTAATTTGACATTAAAAATTAATTGGAGAAAAGGCATTGATACTTATTTCTGTGTGAAACATGATATAAAGAATCTCATACAGTGTATCTCATTTAATTATTTAGGTAGCTGATATGTTCTTCAGTATTTCCATTTTATATATGGGGAAACTGAGGTTCAGAAAATTTAGATTGCACTGTCATTGAGTGATGGGTCTTGGGATCAAACACATGGTGGGTATGAAACTTGGTGTTCTTAACGATTACCTAATAATACTGCCTTTTAAGAAACTGAACAGCATACATGATGCGTGTGTGTGAAACCCAGAAAATAGATCTATAGTAAAGTTAGGAATACCCAGAAAATGTGTCTACATAAAAGTAAAGAAACAATTGATCAAGAAGTGGATTGTCCATATGCATGCAGGTGACACTATCCCTTGAGTGATTATGGTCCACAATGGTTCCAAAATGTCTGGACAAAGTATCAGGAACATAACCTTGCCTGTAGATGCCAATAGGTCATGGTGGGACATTTCATTTACAGAAACATCTGATCAGCTTCCAATGTCAAGTTTCCTCCCTGCATTGTTTCTTAATACCCTTTACCTTCTTTGCAATAGGACACAAATACAGAGGTGAGAAACATGTGTAGAACATTTAGAAAACATCCACCATCTAGAGGACCAGTATATGCCACAGAGAGGTAGAGGGAATCATGTGGAGCTAGAGGAAGCATGTCACTTTCAGAGAGTGGCAGGTGGAACTGACCTTATAGGCAATCTGATGATTTCACTAAAGAAGATGTTTTTTTCAACTGAAGACTATGAAGGCTCAATAGATAAGGAGTATTTCTCACTAAAATAATACTTTTGGACAAATGATATCACCACACAAGTCGATTGCTTGAGAATCTGGAACAGAGCAATCAGATTGCCATTAAAAATGAATGCACTGCCCCGCCAGAATAGATTCCCTGCCCTGAGCGGTTATGAGCTGTCCACTGTCCAAAACATGTCTATCTTTCTGTCTTGTGGCATAGCTACCATTTCTTTTCTTTGAGAAGAAAGACTAGTTTCATTTGGAAGTTATTACCCCTTAGATGACCAAATCCTGCCCCAAGATGCCTGATATTTGCGTTGCCTTTGAAGCATGGTAGTTAAAGTTCTTTCCCCATCTGCATGATTTTTTTAAAACTTCTTAAACCCTGTCTGCTTATGACAGAGACCAAGACTCCACAACGTAAATGTGCCTCATTAATCAACTCTATTATTTCGGGGAGTAATGAACATTTGCTATTTGACATCTGGCAGTGGTCTGCAGTGACAGGAATTTCTAGTTTACAAAAGTACACATGTATGATTTGATTTCTTTTGGTGTTTTTTTTTTTTTTTTTTTTAAGAAAAGTTTCTCTGCTGCTTTTCTTGGCAAAACAAAACAAAACAAAACAAAAATGGCAGTGGTGGGGGGATGGAGGGGGAATAGAGCTATTGGGACAGAGTTAGACCTTCAATTGCATGCAGATTTCTAAGGAACTAACCAGCTTAAAGCAAAATGCTGTGTGTGCTGTGTAATGTGTAAAATCTGGTGTTTATGTAGCTCTGGGGCTGGCTTGATACCAGTAACCAGTGAGTGATATCTAAACATAAAATAATTTCTACATAAACTGTGGGTTTGTAAAAATGTAAGCACTATATTTTTGTGTAGTCTGAAAGAAGGGATTCTTTGAAATAGATTATTAATGTAGAGCATAATTCCACCCCCTCTGTGTTTTTGTGAGGTTTTCTTTTCTTTCTTTTTCTTTTCTTTCTTGGAAGACTGATTAGGCACTTGGGCCTTCACCAAAAAGTCAACATGTACTTATAAAAATCTTGATATGTGATACACTGACTAAAATGAAGTTTATGATTTACTTCAAGTTGACTTTGCTACTGTGCAACAAAAGCTTTAAATGAATGTATAATCATTAGGAATGTGGAGCCTCCAACTAAGCTATTAGTGTCCGGGCAGATTTCTTGGTAATATTACCTTACAAACAACACCGATACTATGTTCATGATTAACTACAGAGGAAAAAAAAATCACCCAGCTGGAGGCGGAAAGAAAAATGAGATTAGAAAAGATTTTCAAATCATGAGAATTAAGCATTAATGGGTGGCTGTTTAGATTTAAGAAATGCAATACTGTCTTCTACAGCAGGCTATGAAATTAGGTATTTATCCCTTTTAACAAATTCCACATGTAATGAATGAACATGTCAGTGTGCAGTTATGGTGCTCCTTGGAAAGGCTCTTTGGAAGGTTAGATCCACTTGTTAAAGTCACTTGTGACTGCCCAAAGTGGTCCTGACACCTAGAGAGAAACCACTCAGAACCAGAAGGCAAAAGTGGTGGGGTGTTGTTGGCAGAAGGAACTATCACCCCACATAGGACCTGGAATTGAGACTAAAGGACAGGTCCCTTGGTTTCTATTCACTTCCTACTAAAGGAAATCAGGTCTGGCAAGATACTTCCTGGGGGCTAGAGCTCTGCTAAAGCCGTAGTGAGTCCTCCTGCTGCAAATGGCAGAATCCATCTGAAAATGGCTTAAGGAAAGAAAATTGATATATTGTCTCACCAAATGAAAATCCCAGGGGTATAGCTAGCTGGCTTCAGGTGCAATGGGATTTGGATTTCATGCATTTGCATCAGGAATCAGTTCCTTGCCATCAATTTTCTCTGCCTTCCACTGCGTGGGCTTCATCTTCAAGCCCACAGAGTGATTCTCAACAGCTCCAGATTCGCATCCAATAACATGCCTTAGACCCAGGCTTGGGCTTTTGTCCTGCACGTGTGTGCTTGCATGAGACCAAATAGTGCACACACACGAAATCTGAAGTTACTAAAGACACAGGGTGCTTCTGTTATTAGCAATTCTGGACTTAGCTCTGGTACAATGCAATCTATTCAGACCCCAGGGAAATTCTTCTTTCTATCACCTCAAAACAATTACCAGTGGCTTCCAATGGGGGTGAGGAATGTGGCTGGTCGGGCTGCTGACCCAGGAGGAGGCACTGATGTGGAGTACAGGGGCATTTGGGCAGCAGAAGTACTTTGGTAAGAGAACAGAAAAATTCATTAGCATGTCAGATCCCTTCAGAGAGAAGGAATGCAGTAGCTTCTCCATAATGAGGTATTTTTAGGTGGTATTGAGGTTCATTTTCTTGTTTCTCCTTATATTCCAATCCACAGTTCTACAAAAACACTTGACCTGACACAATACTTCAGTAGTTGTATGCGGTGGCTGAGAAATACCTTGAAATACTAATGATTCAATCATTCTTAAAATTATACACACTTAGCTCAGACATAAGATCAATGAAGTATGATATGAATTCTTTACATTGACAGTGGGAGGAAAAACTAAATGCTAGAATAGTAGATAGTTTCATTTTTATCAAAATACTTAAGATTTAACTGTTTCATAAATTTAAAAAGAACTTTATTTAAAAACTCCCATTTAAAAATTGCTTGAAAGTTAATTATAAAAATTTTATTTTCTTTAATTTTGATGTAGATTTTGAATATAAAAATAATTTGGAAACCAAAGCGTAAGTACTTAATTTTTAAAATTTTATAATTCAATGTTCAGTTTTGATTAAAATCTACTCAGATATTGTACATTTCTATGAGAGTTACATTTTATCCTCCTTCTTTTAGATCATTAGAATAAGTTGAAATAAGATTTTTGTATTTTCTATTCATATAAAAACAGTAGCATTAATCCTAGTTTTAAATATTGCCAGTATGAAAGTCTATTAGTCCAGATAGGCAGCTATGACATATTATATTCAAGCACTTTTTATGCTGCGATAGCCTTTGGAGGGTATCTAATTCACACCTGCATTGGTACCCTTCACTCAGGCTGCAGTGGCTGAGGAAGGTCTGTTCTCCCCTGTGCAGCACCAAGTCCAGCAGAACAGGCGAACCCAGGAAGAAGGTGGCAAACTTTTGCTCAAAGTGAAGTCATGGACCTGAGATTATTTGCACTAACTGTCCTAAATTGGTCCAATCTCTGCTAACCTGAACTAATCAAAAACATGATTAATACAGCAGTGAGTGAATGAGTAAGTGAATCAGTAGTTTTAGCGATCTTTAATTTTTACAGAACAAGGCAAACATAATAGGTTCTGACGCACAGTTTTGAAAGAAATACATTCGCCTGGAAGCAATGATACCAACGTTACACTTTGCTCTCAGACACCACTTGTAGAGATTTAACTTCAGCTGACGTGTTGGTTTGTCACGGAATGGTGAAAATAAAGATTCAAACAAAAAGCTAGATTTGATTCCTGCGTCCTACTGGTTTCACCCCATACTTCAGAACCCAAAAGACTGCTTGCTCACGTGTCGGTGCAGAACCAAGAGTAGATGTCTATATTACTGCACGTGAAATCAGATTAACACTATGCTTAAAAATGGATGATCATCATTTAGAAATACAGTCCAGTAAGATATCTGATCTTAAATAGTATATAATAAAAACAATTCCCAAGTGCTCCAAATCAAGTAGGAACCTACTAATAATTATATTATCATATTACATTTTGAGAATTTTTATATATTTTCAAAATAGTCTGACATCCATTATCTGATTTGGTGACTAATTTAGACAATTTAGTCAACCAAAGCAGCTTGTCTGCCTTTTCAATTAAATGATCATGTTATCCAAAGTAAGATGGGGGGACATTTCATTAGATCACTCTACAGTTTGGTTGTTTTTAGCTTTGTGAATTTTAGTAAATTCTTTGATTCACATGGATATAATCCATATGGGTAGACAGCAGGGATCAAAAATATTTCAACAACTAGGTTATGTTATTTATCTCAGATGTAAACCACCAGTCATACCCTTCTTTGATTAAAAGACAGGTAATAGTACCTAAACAGCTAGAATGGTACCTAATCTAGAAATATATAATAGTGCTATCCAACTAAATAAAGATTTCATAATCTCCTATTCCATTTAGGAATAATTTTCATTTCCATTGTATGGAATGGTTCAGAAATTGATCAAGATAAAGACAAAATTGAACATCTTGGTCTCTATGCCAAAATCTTTGTTTATTTTTGGTCTTCTTCAGTCATATCTAGAGTCTCTGAAGTCTAACTAAAGGAAAGGTACAAAGAACCTTGAAAGGAAAACTTACTAGAAATTTCCAGTTCAGCAGGTCTTGGAATCACTGTGGCTAGTGTCAGTCTTCAAGAATGAGAGAAGCCAGGTTGAGTTCGTTAGCTTCCAAATCCCCAAGGGACATATTTACTCTTATTTTCAGAGTTGGGTATAATTCTTCAACATGACTGGGCCATATGGACTACTTCTTTAGATTGAAGTCAGCTTCTACATTTGCAGAAAGTGGCTTCCTTAAAGGGCAAATAGCCTTGGTTTCATTCATTTACTTACTCAACTCTCCAAGAAGTGTCCATCCATCATCCTCTCCTTTAGTTAAGAGCCAATCCTACCGAGTCACACTGGATAACTGAGAGCTGTTCTGTCCTGTAAGCACCTTACCTACCCACATCCAAATCCTACCTTGGAAGAAAGCTGGGACTTAGGCTGTATCCATTTGCATAACTTTGCACTGAAGATGAAATTTGCTTGGTGGGCTTTTAGTCTATGACCGCCCCACAGAGGCTTTTCCCAACTCATCTTCCACCTCCCCTTTGATCATCCCCAGAGGAGTGCTCTGATCTCACACTGAAGATGTCCTAACAACCATTTTGTCCTTTATGACTGACCAACCATGAATGTGATTTATACATGATTGGAGAAATTAAAAAGAACAAAAACATGACCTTAGATTTCAAGTATTTTACTCTGTTAAAAAAAAAAGCTAGTATAAATACTTATTTAATATACTAAAAACTCAAGATACACTTTTTAACCACATCATTTGCTTTTTTAAAATTAATTTTCTTGGATTATCATGCTGCCTATTAGCCAAGAAAATGAAGTTCCTCCCTTAGTTTCTTGGCATAATTGCCTTAAGGGTGCCAGAAAGATTGCCTGATCTGCACAAGTCACTCTGGTGAGTCAAGGGAGAAGCTTATCTCTGGGCTTGAAATCAGGGCTAAATGATCATTATCAAACCACAAAAAATGTTTATTAAGAAGACAGGAGGATGAGCAGAAGGAGTTCAAACCAAGGACTGGGTTTCTCAGTTGGTTCTCGGCTATTTTCACACAGCCCCCACCAGCCCCATGTGCTGTGAGGAGACCAGATCTTTGGAGCAGCTGCTGGGGGGGGGGGGGAGGGAGTCTTCAGCCCACCCATCTTTGGTTCTGAAGACTGCTGATATGCTATTGTGGTAGAGGGTTCCCCAAAGCACTTCCAAGACATTTCCTGTGTTTGTGAAGATGACCCTTTCAATCAAGAAAATGTGGGAGCAGGATTCCCCTATTCAGTTGACCTCACAGTGTTAGATGGTCTGTGCTGAGTTCACCAGTAGCTCTCTAGCTCCCCATCAAAGAAGCCTCCAGCACTTTGCCTGCCCAGGACAGCTGTTCCATACTTACTTGCCAGTGTCAGTATTGTCCTAGGGGAGGAGACACATCATGACTTGTTATCACCAGTTCCAGGTAATTGGGTGGGTACTGACGCACAGAAAGTGGGTGGAATGGGGGAAAAGGGGGACAGACTGGTTTAAACAAACTCTTATTTGTATGGTAGTTTGAGTTTTGTCTTTGAAGTTTCAATCTTTCTTTAGTTTGGACCACTTCCTTGTCTTCTACCCCTAATTCTATCTTGTAACACACACATACACACACACACGCACACACAAATACAGGTACATAGCCATATTACCCTTACTACCACCACAAACAGCAAAACAACTTTTTTTTTTCTCTATGTTAGTCAGTTTTCCATCACTATGACAAAATACATGAGATAATTGACTTAAGAAGGGAAAAATTTTATTTTGGCTCACAGTTTTGGAGACATGAGTCCAAGGCTTCTTGGTCCTGCTAACTTTGGTCTGTGGTGAGGCAGTCCATTGTGCAGGGATGCTTGGAAGAGGAAGCTGGTCTCCTGATGTTGACAGGAAGCAAAGAGAGAGAAATAGGAAGGTCCAGTGTTATAAAATACCCTTCATGGGCATGTTACCAACCCCCTAATTTCCCTCTAGTAAGCCCATCCCCCAAAATTCCACTACCTCCCAATAGTGCCACAGTCTGGGGACTAACCCTTCAACACAACAGCCTTTGTGGAATATTCCAGATACAATCATAGCATGAGCTAAACTCATGTTCATCTCAGTTATCACCTTTAATTGCCCTTGCCCCAAAACATGTCTCCAGATCTCCTTGGTCCCCTGAAAAAGTCACAGAAGTATCCATCTCCTTAAGTGTCCCTGGGATTGCACAACATCACCCTTGCACCCTGTCAGGTAATTCCAGGGTCCCCACATGTGCAAGAATTAAACAGAGCAAGTTTAGATCAACCTTCAATTTTCAATGAAATTTTTACAGTTTTGTAGGAAACAAAAGGCCCTTTCTTCAGTATCAGTAGACACATACTTGGGAATTGTTTTCTCTGAAGTGTGAACCTTTGACCTATTTAGGCAAGAGATAAGAAAACAGATGATGAAAGAAAAGTTTACATGACCTCTCCAGACCTGGGGGATGTCCCTAGAGTGAGAAGTCCCTTTTGAGAAACCTAAAGTCAGTGTGGACAGCCTGTGAAAGAGGACGTGGGGGAGGGGGTTGGAGCGGGAAGCAGTTGGCTGCTGCTCAGAGCTGGAGCCCAGCATTGGCTGACTTCGCCTTGATGCTTTGGGTTCATGCGCGTACCCAATGCATCCCAGCTTCCATCAGCTGCAGATCAATTTCTAAATTGTTCTGGGAAAGCCACATAATGAAAACTTGTCAGTAAAGAAAAATGACTAGCGTCAGTTCCAGACCTGACTCATGACCGCTTTCTAGTGGGTATTTAATGCTCCTGGGGTCCCCCTTAGTGGAATATTATATACACCACCTTCCTAATGTACATGGTGGGGTGAATTCCCTTTCTGAAGCTGCAGGAGAGCCTATAATTTAGAAGCTCAGGGGCTATAACCACAGCAAAGGAAAAGATCAGGGTCAAAATAGAATGGTCCAAAAATACCATTGGAAACATTTGTACCTAGTATCAAGGATTTGTCGAAGGAAAAGACAGCTGGTATGCACTCAATGCCTTCTTAGAAACACTAAATTCACTAGGATGGTTTTCAATGTGCCCATAAGACACATTAAGCCCCACATTATGACTCTAATTAAATCACTTTAAAACTTCCATCTGAGGCAGGAGGATCACAAGTTCAAAGCCAGCCTCAACAACTTAGCGAGGCCCTAAGCAACTCAGTGAGACCCTTTTTCTAAATAAAATACAAAATAGGGCTGGGGATGTGGCTCAGTGGTGGAGTGCCCCTGGGTTCAATCCCCAGTACCAAATAAATAAATATATAAATAAATAAATACTTCCATCTGAAACACAATAAATATTCTCTTCAAATCATTTTGTCCTGTGGAAAGGATGAGAACACTTGGAGTAGCTATTTGGAAAATCTATATTAGAGATAGTTGGTGACTTCTGTGAAGGAGGTAGGTAAATTATTTCAAGGTACAGTTTGATTGTATGCAAATGAGGCTGTTTCCAACTCCACCTGAGAAGATGTCTAGAGAATTGGGAGGTATCTGTGTGAATTGGGAGGGAGAAACTGACTGTACCTTCTTTCTTGCTTTATCTCTATTACTCAGACACATCATGGAAAGCAAACTGGTTCTGTGTGTGTTGTCCTGATGTTGGGCAGGAAGCAGGATTGGAAGATCCAAGCCCTGGGAAGACGTGCCTGAAAAGGAAGTGTAGATCTAGGGCCACTTACTAAGGAAAAAGAAAGATCAAAAGCTTTCAAGTGATCCCAAACTCAGGGCAAAGTTCTCAGTGATAGTAGATATGGAGGTTCTGGTTCCCTAATTTTCTTAGACCTGATAGCGATTACATCATAGTCAAGTTTATTAAGACTGTTTAAGGAGCTGCCCCAGACTGATAGTCATAGTAGTCTCCTATCTTCAGACTTCCCAGGTGTCCCTCTTGCTCCCCAGCATGTGTTCACATTGATATAAGTAGGGTGCTTTTTATTTTGATTTTGAGGTATTAGGGATTGAATCCAGGGCTTTGCGAGTGCTAGATAAGTACTCTACCACTGACCTACAGCCACAGCCCAATGAGTTGGACCAGATCTTTCTTTTTTTCCTTTCCAACATTCCTGGAGATTGAACCCTGGGCCTTGCACATGCTAGGCAAGCACTCTGTCACTGAATTACAGACTCAGTCCTTTTTATTTTATTTTGAGACAGAGTCTCCCTCAGTTGCCCAGGCTGGTCTCCAACTCGTGATCCTCTAGTTGAGATTACAGGCTTGTGCCAGACCTTTTCTATTGCTGGACACCATCCAGACTCCTTACCTTGGCCTTGTAATGCCTGATCTGGCCCCAATCCATTTTCCAAGTGCCTCCCCAATCCCTCCTCCTAGGGCCCTCAGTCCAGACATTCAGGCCCCTGTGAGGTTCCTAAGAGATGTCAAGCTATTTTGCACTTTCTGTTCCCTCTGTCTGAAATGCTCTTCCTCAATGATTTTCACACAGTTGCCTCATTTCATTCAAGTCTTGATCCAATTGTTACTTTCTCAGGAGAGCTTCACCTGATTTCTCATAGAAGCCGCCCTACCAACCCACCTCACTTTCTTGTCTTTTTTTTTTTTTTCCTTTATGTCACCGAACACTACTGGACATTAAATAATAGATGTATGTGGTCACTTATTATGATCTTTATTCTCCATAAGAATGTCAAATTCTGGAAGGAAGAAATCTTTCCTTATTTTTATTTACTGCTACATTCTAACCTCCTCAAATAGTAAGGAATCAATAAGTGGTTACTGAGAAGGTTTTCAAGAAGGCAGAATAGAGAAAGTCAGTTTCCTGGCTGCTCCGTGGTATAAAATCAAGAAAGCAGATAGGCAGCTTCTCAACCATGGAGGTGCACTCGTGTAAAATCTGCAGACCAACAGGCATTCAGCGAAGAGCCTGGAGCATCCTAAGCCTAAACCCTGCCTCCAGGAGTTCTGCCTATGGGATTACCTCGCTCACTCTAGCAAATCCCCTGCTGAGGGTGGAGCGAGCATCACACTCCAAATGACCCTACCTAACTCTGCTGAGAAGGGAAGCTGAGAATTTTTTGAACCTCAATAGAAACAATTCTTTAAATTTTCATCAAAATCTTTTTTTTTTTCTTTTTTCTTTTCTCTGTGTAATTGTGACCTTACTGGTTCACGGACATTTATACAAATTCATTTTTTTTCTCATTTCTAGCATTTTTGAAGCCAGTTATTTTTCATGGATCAGTTTTTTGAGGACTAGGATGTTTGATTAGTATATTTCAGTTTTGTTTTGTATTCTTTTTATTTTAATTTTTAATTCTTAAAATTTTTATTTTGCATGTATTTTTTCTCTCACTTCTCTGTTTTTCTTGATTCTTTTTCTCTCTTTTCTTCAGCTAACAGCCAGTCTTCATTGTTCCCATGGAAGCATGAAGGTTGATCCACAAAACACTGACCCTGTACCCCAGGAAGCAGCCCCATCAAACAAATCCTTCAGCTCCCATGGCTGAGGTGAGGTGAGCAGTATTTACCCCATCATTGTAATGAGGTACTCCCCAAACACCCAGGCCCCCAAATAATGACAATCTTGTTTAATATGGATTGTGATCCACATAAGACCTGAGTGTCTCTGGCCAAGAGAAAATTCAACACTGCCATGGTTACATCCTAATACTCCAGCACCAGAAAAGTCAGGGGACAGGCTGCATGAGGAGGCCAGTCAGGGCAGAAGGGCTTCAGAGGGGCCAGCCTGCCTGCTATGTATCTCTGCTTCCTGCCTGCAAGGACTGCAGTACCTGACATAGCCTCCCAGTCTGACTGTGTGTCCCACTTGCCCAAGTCCCATGATCCTCTTTAGGTGGATCAGAACAGCAGACTGCTGCAATCCCTCCCAAGACACATCCACAGGGCAACCCCATGACAACAGAAAGTGCTGGAAGATGGCAAGTAGGAAGATTGCTCTCTATGTCCAACAACTGTGCCATTGCATACTATGTGTCAGCAGTAAGGTGGCTTCAATGTAAGAGGAGAGAAATGTACCAGATTCATACCAGTGTGGCTTCAATGACAGTGAGAGCCTAAACAGACAGAACCAGTGGACAGCCAGAGCACCCTGTGCTCTGTGGATCCTGACCTCTTAGCCTGGGCATGACTCATGTGGACTCTTGGAACAGCTGCAGGAGCAAATGGGCAAACCACCTCAGGTTTCTCTATAGGGGGTCCAGCTGAGAGCACGGTGCATCCACCAGGGCATCAGGAGACTCCTCTACTCCGACCTGTGAAAGATATCAGACACTGTTCTCCGGAGGCACTTGCCCCCTGCCCTGCTCCTCTGTCCTCTCCCATTCTTCTGAGATGTTTCTTAATAAATTTGTTTCAGATCAAAAACTTAAATAAGTAAATGTTTGTTGAAATGCAGAAGCATCCATGAAGTTTAGAGGAAAGAACTCTGAAAGAAATCAATTTAAACGAACATATTCCATTTACACTAGTACCTCTCAAATACATCAGATCATAAAAATCATTTTGGTTGCTTAAAAACAAAACCACACAGAGTCTTGGGACCTGTCTCAGTCAAAGTCATTTCAGGACTTTAGAAGAAGTACGCTGTCTTAGCCTGCTCAGACAGCAGTAATAAAATATCACAGCCTGGGAGGCTTAAAAAACAGAAATATATTTTTTCACAGTTCTCAAGTCTGGAAACCCCAGATCAAAGTGTCTGTATAGAACTGTAGATTCTGTTTCTGGTAAAGTCTCAGTTCTGACCCACAACTGCCTTCCGGCTGGTTCTTCAGATGGCCTCTTCTCTGTGAGAGCCTGGAGGGAGAAGGGTGCTTTTGCGTTCTCTGTGAGGACACCAGCTTCTGGGATTAGGGTGCCAATCTTATGCACCCTATTTACGTCATTTAACTTCAGTTACCTCCCAAGACCCCCATCTCCAAATACAGTCACACCATCCAGTGAGGCTTTAGTATGTGCAGTTTAGAAAGGTACAATTCAGTCTGCAACATCCAGAAACTATATTTATAAAAACACCTGAAGTTCCTAGGTCATTCTTATGGCAGGAAAGTCTGACAATACTACAGAGTTGTAGTAAGAAAAAGAGCATGGTACTGACACAAAAACCAGACATGTACACCAATGGAATAGAAAAGAAGGCATGGAGACAAATGCAACCTAGGCACACCATCTGCTTCTTGACAAAGATGTCAAAAACAAACACTAGAGAAAGGGTAGGTTTTTAAAAAAATATGGTGCAGGGAAAACTGGATATGCATACATAGAAAAATGAAGCTAAATACCTATCTCTTATCCTGCATAAAAATCAACTCCAAGTGGATCAAAGACCTAGGAATTAAACCAGAAACTTGGCAACTGCTAGAAGAAAACATAGGGGAAGCAGTCCAACATAGAGGCACAGGCAAGGACTTCCTCAACAGCACTCCTAAAGCTCAGGAATATATTCACAAGTATATTTGCAAGTATTTTGTGCATCTTAATCTTGCACGAAAGACTGTTTTGTAATAAATGATTTTTAAGTAATACCAGCACATCCTTTCAAAGATAAATATATCACATATGGTTGATCCCCACACTTTTGCAAAAAAAAAAAAATGGCATAAAATCTGTAACTATTTTGCAGTGAAATGCGGTCAAAATGGAGCCAGCATATGACTCAGCTATACATTCCTCAGTATTTATCCAAAAGAACTGAAATCAGCATACTATAGTGATACATGCATACCCATGTTTATAGCAGCGTGATTCACAATAGCCAAGTTATGGAACCAACCTAGATGTCCATCAACAGATGACTGGACAAAGAAAATATGGTATATATACACAATGGAGTTTTACTCAGCCATAAAGAGGAGCAAAAATACATCATTCGCAGGAAAATGGATAAAACTGGAAAGCATCATGTTAAGTGAAATAAGTCAAACTCATAAAGTCAAATGTGATATGTTTTCTCTTATATGTATAGCTAGAAAGGAAAAGGGGGATGGGGTACAGCATCTCATGAAAATAGAAGGGAGACCAGTAGAGGATAAGGATCAGGAGCATGGAGGTGGGGAAAGACAGGGGAGGTTCTAGGGAATGAAAATGACCTAATTATGTCATGTGCATGTACAAACACATCACAATGAGTCCCACTTTTATGTATAATTATAATGTACCAATTAATTTTTTGTTGTTGTTATTATTTTTTAGTTGTCAGTGGACCTTTATTTTACTTATTTATATGTGGTGCTGAGAATCGAACCCAGTGCTTCACACATGCTCTACCACCGAGCTAAAACCCCAGCCAATTATTTTATTGTTTAATAAAGAAAAACAATTCCCACATGTCGTATGGGAAATGACGCTGCAGTTTTTTTTTTGTTGTTGAATAAATCTGATAATGTGGGGGAAATCCTTACAAAAGAATATTAACAAAAACTAAGGCTTTAAGTGTTTTGAAAGAGGAATGATGAAGAACTGAAAGAAAATTTAACTAAACTCTAGCAAAGAATTTTTTAATTTAGAAGTTTATATAGGAAGTAAAAGATCATTCTTCAGTCTTGCTGAGATTAGAATAAACTGCTTATTGAATTTGAAAATAGGGATGCTGGGTGAGGGATGAGTGAATGGACTTGTTATGGTTTGGACGTGAAGTGTCCCCCAAGAGTTCGCATGTGAGACAATGCAGGAAGTTTCAGAGGAGGAATGATTGGGTTGTAAGAGTCTTTACTCAATCAGTGAATTAATCCCTGATGGGATTACTAATTGAAGGATGTGGCTGAAGGAGGTGGGAATTGGGGTGCGGCTTTGGGGTATATATTTTGTATCTGGAGAGTGGAGTCTGTCTCTCTCTCTGTTTCCTGAATGTGTGAGCTGCTTCCCTCTGCCACACTCGTCTGTCATGATGCTCAGCCTCATCTGGAGCCCTGAGGAATGGAGCCAGCCTTCTATGGACTAGGACCTCTGAAACTGTGAGCCATCAGTCAAATAAACAGCTGTGCTGAGGGGTTCATTTAGTCACAGCAGCAAAAAACTGACTGAAACAGGACTGATTTCAGTGCTTTCTTCCCTGGCTGTCTGCACCCCTGTCCTATGGAATCTCCCATTGCTGTCTCTGCGGCAAAGCTCCAAGTGGCTAGGAACTTCAGGTATTCAGGAGGCTGGTCAGTCTAGGCCAGCTTACATTATTCACAAATTAATTTAGAGCTCATCTTCTTTCAGCCTTTGGACTTGGAGACAGAAGAGTTTGTATTTGCCATTCTATGACCTTTTCTTTCTTTCTTAGTTCCTTGGGATAAGGGAGGGGGTCAGAGAGGCTTGAAAGGACAGGATCATCTTTAATTAAGAGGGTGTTATGGTCTTACATGGCCATCAGGGCCCCTCCGTGTGGCAACAGTCCAAATCTGTCCTGTGAGAACACAAGTGAATGATCTGAGAGGCACTGTTGGAGAGACCCTTCTACTTCCCCGCTCTCTATGGAGAGGAGTTCTGCATATAGATCTATCTTGAAATCCCCTCAGCTTCCTCCCCCATGGGTATGCACTCAGCCTGTCCATCTTCATGGTATCTTAGCAACCAATGGAAAACCCAGGCCAAGTGAGGTAAATAGTGGGAGTTTGGGATGTTCACTGCTGAGTTTTCTCGTCTTCTGTCTTCCTCTCTCCCCTCACTTCCCTTCTCTTTCCTTCTCCTTCCTCTCCCCCACTTCCTCTTCCTCTTCCTCCTCCTCCTCCTTCTTCTTAATCAGCCAGTCTGCTGCCGTATTGGTGCTCTTTGAGGAAATACGGTGATAACTTTCTCAAATGCAGGTATTCCTCATCCTTACAAGTCTTCTCAAGGCGTGTTCCCCTCCTAGGCCAGCCACCTATTACTCTGTCTTGGAATTCGCTGTTTTCCCTGTAAGCTGGATCTTGAGAGGTGGGCAGGGAGGCAGGTATTAATGCACTGATCAGCCATGTCTTCACTGCCTGGGACAGGTTTGTGGAGGTCCTGGGTATATTTTTACTTTAAACTTTTAGCTGCATTATGGAAGAATGGAAAAGTCCCATTCATATCTACTGTCAAACTAATGAGGTTTTGCAAATTTCAGCCAAAGCCGACTCTGTATAAAGTGCCCTTGGACACTGAGGTGCTTCTGAAAGCTTCTGATGACCAGAAGCAACTCTCTTTGAATAGTAAATATATCCCTTTGACAGATGAATTTTAAAATCCATTATCTCCCCCCAGCTTTTAAAAATTTTGCCTACTAACTTTCTCCCCCATAAACTATAAAAACCATAGATACCCTGTATGGCTGACTCTTTATATAATATCCTCCCAAGAACTGATTTTTCACCCCCTTGGGGGTAATATTGCCTCACTGAAAACAATGGGGTAAGGTAATAACATTTCACAGGTTTCAGATCAGTCTTCAGAAAAAAATTGCTGTATAAAGTTCCATTGCCCTAAATTTTATCCAAGGTACTTGTTAAACTGATTGGAATAGACACTTCGGGTCCTTTCTGAGTAACACCATGGATAGCACAGCAGGGTTCTGGGGTTGGGGAAAATAAATAGCAAACCTGATCCCCAAATCCAGAAATTGTCCCTGTTACTGGGCAAGCTCTTTAACATTTTCCTTCTCAACTTGCACTTTGAGCCCATCAGAAAATTTCTAATAGTTTTAAGTTCGCACCTGCAACAGATGCCTCTTTATAGACACCAGACTTAACAGTCAAATGTAACCTTTGAGGACAACGCCAGCTCTCCCTTTCTTTTGACAGGTAAGTGCTACCTTTTGTCAAGGTCTGGTTCTCCTTTTGAGTCTGTTCTGTCAGAGAGGGACATCGTGTGTGATTTTCTGCTTTCACCTTAACTGTAAAAGTGAACTTCAAATTTCAATTAAAAGTAATAGTCTATAAACCTCCACATAAAATGTACAATTTTCATTCCCAATATATAGTCTTATTCTTTCTCATTAGAGAGCCATATTGAACAATGGGGCTTTGCTTGTGCACGTTAATATAAGTGCCATGCCTAGGATAAAAGAGCTATAAAATGGGAATGAAAACAAAGGCTTGAGAAATTTATGTAAAGATTTTGGTTTTTATGTAATTCTCCTGAAATAATGTTATACACAGTGCTTTTTAAATGTCTTCCATGACTATGGAGAGGAAAATTGGGAAATAATAGCCCATTCCTTTATGCACAGCCTCTCCTTACCTCCTGTCATCTGCCACCACCCAACCTAATCCACTAAAAATTCAATGGTAACAATAATTACAAAAGTAGAGATTAGAAATTGGATTGTATAGAGTAGTTATATTTTTTTTTTATAAAAAAGAATTCCACTGCAATAAAATACAAAAAGCTGACTAAGAGATAATAATAGAAAATTAAGAGTGAAGGAGAAAAATGCTAGGAAATAATGCTCACATTATTATAAAACATTGCATTTGGCTTTGACTAGTAGAAAACTCTGGCAGTTTAATAAAAGTGGGACCCCAAAGATGAAGCCTGGCATGGTGAATGTTCAACAGCACTGTCATGGACTCGAGTTCCTTCTGTCTCTCTGTTCTGCCATTCATCCGTTTATTTGCATGCACTGCTTCCCTCCTGGTTATAAGATATTTGCAGAAGTTCCTGGCATTCCCTCCAGGTCTGAGAAGGTCAAAATCATATTCTTTCTCCCATTTTTTTTTCTTTAGACAGAGCAGGATTTCCAAGGAGGTTCCTAACTGATTTCCATTGTTGTCTTTCTGGTTAGTATGGTATCTTATGTCCAAACCTGAAACAGTGATTAGCCAAAGGGTGTAGGAACACCACGAGTGGGTTAGAAAACTCACCTCGAGACTGAACATGGGGCCAACTTCCTGATGAAGCAAATGCCTGAGTAGAGGAGGATTGAAGCTAAATAACTCTGGCACTCTACCAGCAAGAGTGACAGGGTCTGATGGGACCAGTAGTTGAATGGCTACTTGCCAGTGTCTGTTCCATATTGTTCAATATATTTGGTGAAAATAGGTTTCATTTCCCTTTTGAAGGATTTTGAACTCTGAAATGCCCAACTTCTGGAGCTATTGTGTCTATTTTGATTTAACATTATCATAATCCTCTCAAAATGCATCTGTAATTCACCTACAAGTGACATCAAACATCCATTGTTGGTATGTTGGCGAATGTGAAGGAAGGAGTTTGAATTTAGCCTTTCTAGTCAATTCCCACTGTGTTTTTTCACCAACCTTAAGCAAACCTCCGTGAACCCCTACTGTTGGTCTCTTCCCCAGTCCCTCTTCCACCCTTGTCACCTAGAAATTCTCCCTTCTTGTAATTTCTCTAACTGTTCTCTTCTATCCCACTTTTTGTTTCCCCTTCGCCAATCTTTGATCATCTCCTCCCAAGTCCAAGCTGTTTGACCACATTCCTCTGTGTCCATTTTTCCTCCTTTGGAAATCTCATCAACTTTCAGAGCACCTCTAAAGCATAGCTCAAAAATTACTACTCCTATGTATTTCCTTAAGGAAAATGCTCTCAAATTCAACAAAACCAATCACCACTAAGTTTTTCTTCCCCAACTGACAGGTTCTCCAAATTTAATAGCATCATTCTGATAGTACTAAATCTCAAAATTTTGTGTCATGTTTGTATAGCTATATATTTGCTTTATATTCTCAAATAAATCCTGCTGTTTTTTTTATCCCATTGAGCTGTCTCTCACATTGACTTAAATGAAATAATGCATATAAAATAGTGAATAAGGATGCCTACCACACTACCACAATGTAAGGAATCAGTACATTATCACTGCTGGCGTTGCTATTCTAATAGTTCAGCATGTCACAGTTTGGTTGATGAAAAGTCTTCCTTAGGGTCCTACTCCATTTAATTTCTCTCCAAATTCATGTTTCACATTTCCCTGTCTTAATACTTATACCAAGTTATTGTTTTACTTAAGATTATTTGACTCTCTAGGACCTACCTAGCACTATCATCTTCTCCCAATATATCAGCAAGACTCCTCATGATTTTTTATTGTAAGGTTTCCACATTGACTTCTCAGGACACCTCTCCTTCCACAGAATCAGAAGTTTTGAATTCTTCTTCCTCTTTTGCTCTTCTTGCCTCTCTAACCCTGTATTCAGGGGTTAGTGTAAGTTGGGAGTATTTAATTCACCTTCCTCAAAGTGTTGATATGAAACTTAAGCCCCAAAGAGTTGTCCAAGGTCCAGTGGTCACTGTGGGAAGAAAGTCAGGACTCAAACTGGGATGCCCTATCTTCCCATCAAAACCTATTTGATTCACCACATGTAATTCAGCATCAATTGTTGTCGTTTATATTCGATTTATGCTCAAATTACCTTGATATCTTACATAGGTGAATATAAATCCACTCTTAGTCGTGTTCTAAAACTTTTGAACCAAAATAGAGAATTGTAGTTGAGGCTGAATAATATTTAAAGAACTGTTTGCAGCTTAGTGTTCTGGTTAACCTGGATCACATTCTTATCTCCATTCTTTGCATTTCTTTCTACAGCTCTTTGAACCAAAATGCCAAAATCATACACAACACAACTGTAGACCCTAAGTAGGACTCATTGGCCTCTACAGATCTAACACCAACCAGAATACGGGCTGAAAGTGGCCCCTGGGTAAGCTGCCCATGATAGAATTTTGTCCCATTTATATTTAAGTCAAAGCAGTAAGCCTAACCTCAAATAAGATTTAGAGCAATTTCTCTGATCCTAGGGTCAGAACTGTGTTTCTTAGTCACATAAGTATTCCCAAAGACAGTTTTACAGTGATTGAACTTCATAAATGGTGGGGATTTGGGGAGGGAAGAAAGTAAACATGCAGGCTGAATCTGCAAGTTAGAACATGCTTATCAACAGTTTCATGTTGGTCTAGTTTTGGCCTCTGACTTTTCGTAAATGATGCCAAGACTAATAATTACATTCCTGTTATCTGAATCTGCCCTTTCATATCAACTTTCTCATTTACATCATGGTCCTCCCATGTTAAAAAAAAAAGTAAGGAAAGCACCAGTGTAACTCTCAGAGAGAGAGAGAAAGAGAGAGAGAGAGAGAGAGAGAGAGAGGGAGAGAGAGATTTTTAAAAAGAGTGAGGTAACAATCAGGTAAGAAAACTTACAGGAAGAGCAAACATGATGTTTGTTTTAAAGTGTGTTATGTTGTAAAACATCGGGACGAATTCAGAGCCTATATCAGATCCTGATACCTCTGAACAAGAAACAGGAAATGTAAGATGACCAGACTATAGTCAATATTTAATAAGTTACATACAAGACAGAATAAAAGTAAAGCAGGAACAGGAAGACATAAGTGAGCCGTCTTTGTGTGGATCTCTTCTTGGCAATGTCTGCAGCACAGAATTATTTCTCTGTGATCTCTCACAGTTGTGCATAAGTGCTACCACTGAGTACATGATCGGGGACAAGACCCAGAGTGGCCTTGGAGCTGCAGCAAGGAGTAAAGAGGCATTATGTCAACGCTGTGGTCAGCAGCACAGGTACAGTTGCTCAGAATGATGCCAAGTGCATCAATGATTCGCAGAAGGAAAATTAGTTTTTCTTAAACCAAGAAGAGAATACAAATTAGCCATTAGCCCACATCTTCTGCTGATCACACTGTAGTGTGCTGCTGATGTCCTCAGTGCTTAGAGGCAAGATTTTGGTATTCTTGCTAAGTCCTCATACATTTGTCTCACTTCTTTCTTTCATTTGTTTAGGGATATTTGTCTATAAGTGAAAAAAGAACTCTCTCTTGAGATCAAAATTGTTCTCAAACACTCTCAAGGTTGACGCTGCTGATTTCATATCTGTGACCCATTTTGCTCAAGTGCTCCATTGCTCCCTGGAGGGAATTACTCTCTCTTACTGAGACTAATTGTCCAACAAGTTGGTATCACCAGGCCATAACCTATGTGCTATCCCTGATGGTGACTTTAGAAGAAATGACTTAGCTTTCTTTCCTAAACAAACCAATAGGATTCTCTTCTAAAAGCAATAATTTATAGCACAATCACTTCTCATGCAAACCCTCCCTGATGTGTCATTTGTCTACTTAATACAAAGCAGTTATTGATGAATCATTGTTATGATTAAGAGTGTTTCATCCTCCTTAAATTTACTGATGAACTCCCAAAGATAATGAAAAATTACCAGAGTCAGTTATCTTTAATCTTTCCTAGTCCCTATAATCTTGAACTATAGAGGATCAATTATCCTTAAGCTTAACAGAAAAGATCAATTTAGCCATGCTATCTAAAGCTACTATATTTATTTTCCACCTTCAGAAAAAGAGCATCATCTTGATCATTCCTGTACAAATAAATATTTGATTTCTCACCAGACTGGAAGGAAAACTGTGTACCTAATTGCCCTATTTAATTTGATCTATGACCTTCTTTGTTTTAATGATATCTAATATTTCTTGCTAATTTCCATCCCAAGATCATCTTAATTAGCTCAAAACTGATTCAGTTCTAGAATAGTATTTATTTGAGAATTTCAAGATGCCTCATGGAGGGCTTGTGAGAGACACGAAATGAGAAGGGATGAGGGATGGAAATCAAAAGAGAAAAGGAAGGTAGTCGCTCCCATGCTGAAGATCCTAGGGAGCAGTAATTAATCAAACCCATCTTTCACTCACTTCCTTCCTTTATAGTGCTTGCTGGGTTCCAATCTCTTTGAACCTGGAGAGGAGTTACTGAGGATTTGTGCTCCTCTGCAATCCAGGACCTTGGTGAATGTCAAGTGCATTTACGGTGTTCATTGCACAGCTCTGACCTCCCTGTGTTAACCACTCTACCACTCGATTCTAAGTATGACCCATGCCATTTGAATTAAAATGAAAGCATATTACTAGGCCTGATGATAATAATAGAGCTGACCGAGTACCTATAAGCAGCTCTCTGGAATTCCCCATTCAGGTGTGCACATCAATGCCAATGCTGCAAGGACAAAGCTCAGACATACATTTATAGTTTCATTGTATGCCTTGGCGAAAGAGGACAATGAGTCCTCAGCAATAGAGCCAATCAAGAGAAAGTAGTGCAGTATGGCCTCGAGCTGAGGAGGTCCTGGGAGACCCTACCTGATTGTATGATGACTCTAAAATCCAAGATACCCTTAAAAATGTTTAGAGGTAGGTTGAACCAAGGATGGATGGGAAAAGACCCTGAATTTGTGGATCAACTATCTTAACAGAGATTGGAAGTTGTGCCTGCCTGGCATATTGACTCCTTAATAGAAGTGTGAATTAAAATAAAATTAAGTACTAGTTGCTCTCCATAAAGGAAGGAATTGGTTGACCCTAGGTATGTTAAGGTAAACTTCACAGAGAAAAGAAGATAGTAAATGTCAAAAAACTAGATGTGGAGTTAGTCTATGGTTATTTATACAGTAGTGATTTAATTCTCTTTGAGTATTGTTTCTCGGCACCTCAACTGCTCGAGCAACTTGTAGTTGTTAATGTTTTGGCCTGTCATGGGTTGTGTGTGTTTCTGTATAAAGTCTATGTTAGGGTCTGTTATCAAGTGATTAATTTTACTGAAATCCTCTCTTCCTGTGTGTGCTGCAGGGATTTACCATGCTAGGTCACAGCAAGTGAAAAAAACATATTCCTTCTATTTAGGAGGCCAAGGGAGGAATGGACCTAGGGTTAAATCCAAGCAGTAGTTGATCATCCTAATTTTGAAAACCTAGTTGCTCTGATCATTAAGTTCTCAAATCACTCACTGGCCCAGGTGAATGAAATTTTGGTGAGCTTCAATTATGGCAATCTGCAAACTAGGCATACCTTATGGTACTCTGCCATGTAGACTTGCCATGAGTATATGTATATTTGTGGAAAATTTATTGAATCTGTGCCTACATTGTTTCTTAAACTAGATTGTCTTATCTTTATAATAACTCTATTAGTATTCACTCTACTAGTGAGGAAACTGCTCACTCTGGGTTGTCCTCAGAGATGCTAAAGTGCACAACCTAATACTCATGCTTCTGATAAGCCTGGGCTTCAGGAAGCATACTGGCCATCTATCTCCAAAATGGTCCCTGTGTGTAGCCATGCTGGCCAGCAGTGCTGCTGTTTGCCCCTATAAGCACTGGCAGTCACTGGGTCAAGAACTCAATGAATGTTCATTGAATGAATTAATGGGTAATTACGTTTTCTTAAACAGAAACACATTTTTTTAAAAAGGCTCTTAAATCCTACAATTAGAGGCAATAAATTAAACTGGGAAATTTGTGGCAGGCTAAAGTTTCATTTACTTCCCAAATGCAACTCTCAGTGAGCAAAATTCTTTTCTGTGATTCATGTGGGCTTGGAAGTTAAATTGTTTTGCTCTCTATAGAAGCCATCTTTCCTAGTGGCACCTCAAGATAGCTGAGCCCCTTAGGACACATTTTCCTTCAAAATGCAAATAAGTGCACAGGCAAACACACCTTGAAGCATGAGTATATGCCTCTTTTGAAAAGAAACTCCCATTTCCAGAGCTTGCTGCAATACATTGACACCTCCCTTTAAAATTCCCAGGGTAATAGCCAGGTATGGTGGTGCATGCCTATAGTCCCAGAGGCTCTGGAGGCTGAGGCCAGAGGATCACAACTTCAAAGAGAGCCTCAGGAACTTAGTGAGACCCCATCTCTAGATAAAAAAAAAAAAAAAAAATTTAAAGGTCTGGGAATGTGGCTCAATGTTTAAGTGCCCCTGGGTTCAATCCCTGGTACCAGTCAATCAAGCGATCAATCCTGGATAAATGAAGTTTCATTAGTGTAATTTAAATAAGGCCAAATAATTAGACTACCAAGAAGTGGGCTGAGAGAAATCTTGTATTGTCTATTGGGTTTTTGGTTTGTTTTTTAGCTTGTAGTCTACTTTCAAAAGCATAAGATACAACATTTTCATATGTGAACTCACTAATTTTGTGCAATGAGTATCTTGCACGATGACTAAGCAAGCGACAGAATGTGGGTATGCAGTCTGGGAACAAATGTGCTGTGCTTAAGAGCAGTATTTGAACAAAGATTCCCGGTTGCTTCTTAGTATCATGTGGTGATTGTCTGCTCACATTTTGGCCTATTTCAGAAAAAGGTGGTGCAGCCCCACATCAAAAAACATCAAAATCACAACAATGTGATTAAGGATAAGTAGTTCTGAGCCTCGTGTTCCTACAATAGTAATATTGGCCTTTTGCCTCCATAATAGCAAATGTATTAAATATTCATGCCCATGTTTATTTTCTAAATGTAAAACAGAATTAGGATAACAAATAAAGTCTACCATCTGGTGATGATATTAGCTATATATTATCTATTTTTTGTTTTCTAGGCTTTTATATGTTTGATGCAAGGTAACTTAGTGAATAATGCATAAACATCTTTAAAAATGCATTTCCATAGTTGAGGTTATAGTTGGTTGTCAAGTTTTCATCTTGAACTAAAAACACAGTGATTTTCTTTTTGCAGAACATAACTATGGAGAAGATAGCCATTAAAATCCTGATCAGTTTTGAGTCAAAGTATTTTTGTGATGTAGATTCTCTGTGAGTTCATTTCCAAGGAAGGAATCATGGTAATATTTGCTGTAAAGGTTAGATTTCCTGAAGCATCCTCTTAGGAGAGCATTTTTGTGATTGAAAGTAATCTAAAAATAATCTAAAGATCTAAGAAATAGACTGTATTTACAAAACTTAAAATGGCTCAATGATATACGGATATGGAGACAACGTATCTATTTGTTATAACTGAGCCTTTTGGAAGGGATCATTTTTATCTCTCCATTCATCACAAACTGGTTTTACATGTATTCATACTTTACCTTGAAGCTAAATAGGTATTAAAGACTTAGCTTCTTTTCTGTAGGGTTTTCTAAGTAGTAACCATGTCCATAAAGCAAAATTGTGGCTTCTTAAACCCAGTTCTGAATGTTCAGAAACTTGGTTATATAAGTCTTCCTTGTGACATTTCATGTTTGATAGTCCACTGACCTTCATTAAGCAAACCTACCCAAGATTAATTGATGATGCAAAACCCCCATTTATTAATTTGCAACAAGAAACACACAAACACAAATTATCACTCAGGACCCATCAGCTACAACTTCTAAGGTCAGAGCAAAACAGAAATGTGCCAGCCCTTTGTTGAAAATGATTAAGAATTTCAAGAGGGTGACCACAGAGCATTTTATCAAGCACACGTCCCTGCTAAGGGCAGGGCCTTGGAAAATGATGAGGGTCACATGGTCATGAAGCTGGTACAGAAATTCGTACATTTGTCAAAGATTGCTTATAAGTGCAGAAATAGGGATTTGAATATCCACCTGCAATCCTGAGGACACTGGTTGGGTTCCTGTCTCCACAGTGAGAGTGTGAAGAAACACATTAGCACTCTTTTGTTGCTTCATCTCCAGTTGGCTGGCTCTCCTTCCCTTGCAGAAGGCAGGAGCTCACCCAGTCCTCTTATAACCCTGTTGAGCTGCTAACAGCTTTTTGCCAAACACCCTGTCTTCCTAATTGGATTCAGTAGATGACCTCTTCTCATCAGCCACATTTTGAAAACATACCTAGGTGTACATTATATTTTATACATAATGGGCTGCCTTTCAGTCATTTCCATTTCAGAGGACTGTCTTTCTCAGTACTATCCATTTATGGTGAAGAAACTTAAAACATAATCTATTCCCTCATTTTTCTTGAGTACCCACTATGGATGTGTAGGGTGAGAAAGTAATTAAAATTATATCACACAATTTTTACTAATAATCAACATATCTATTTGTTATGTTGAACATATATGGTAGGAAACTTTTGTTTGCACTAACACAGTTCAACTTAAACTATCCTAAAAATTGTATAGATAGATAGATGATGATGATGATGATGATGATAGATAGATAGATAGATGATAGATAGATAGATAGATAGATAGATAGATAGATAGATAGATAGATGAAATGTTTCCAACTTGGTTGGATTCAGGAATATAAAACATGCCCTCAGAACTTCATCCCTCCTCTTCCTTTGCCTCCTCCTGCTCCTCTCCACTCTTCCTTTCCCTTTCTCTTTATTCTCCCACTTTCTATGAGTTGACTTCATTGTCAAAGCAGGTGCCCTCCCTGCAGAAAAAAAAATAGACTCAAATTCCTCAAAGCTCAGGTTTCAGATGGGAAAACCTCTGCTTCATTTCAGCATCCAAAATGATCATGCGCTTAGATGCTGAATGGCCCTCCTTGGGCCACCTGCCTGCCTGAACCAACAACTGTTTCCCGGGGGCCTGGGGTACTGTCATTAGCCACCCACAAGACCATGACTGACAGCTCCCTGGGAGGCAGAGGAGCAATTGTAAAAATGAAGAAGGAGAGGTTGGTCATCAAAGATAGGAAAAAGGATTCTGGACAGAGAAAACAACCGCTTCTTCATCAGGGCTACAGTAGGACCTTAGAGTATCAAAAGAGCTTGCAATGGGAACTCTGGGGAGCGGCATGGGCTCCTAAGACCTGTAATTCTTGGGAATGTGGTCAAATCATTGTGATAGGAAGGGCTAATCATTTTAATTCTCAAGGAGAAGCATGGAACAAGTAGATCTACTTGTCCCTTGGTTCTCAGAAGTTCTTAAAAAGCTCAATTCAGGATAATCAAGCTATCAACTCTGCCAATTTACTATCTAATTTTTGAACTTGATCAAAATGTTTAACCTTTAGGACCCAGAGTTCCCAGCCTATAAAATGAGATGCATACATTCACTGTGCAGCCATTCACCAAAGACAGTGATCCCAGAGGCCACATGCCCAGGGGTGAAGGAGGACTTGCACTGGATACTTTAGAAAGGCTCATTCCCTCTTGGACACTTCTCAAGTACTTTCTTCATTCCAGAGGGACCATGTTCTATCCACCTCTAACTTCCCATACGGAATGCCCACAGGCATTTGAATAGTTTCTAGCAATCACATCTTGTGTTTTCCTGGGTTGATATATTTAAGTTCTTTTAAATTCTTTTCTCGAACTCCATCACTCGCAATAGGCTTTGAAGAAAGGTAATAGCATTATTGTATAACGCTATGGGACTTGGCTGGAAATAAACAGCTGGTAAATGGTGCTGCGCATGGGTATTATGATAATTGAACCTGTCGTAATTCCATTCTTGCCTCTTTCATGTAAGACAAGGCAAAGGAAGCACACAAAATCCACCATGCTCCACACACAGAAAAGACAAGCTCCCTTCTCCCTCAAGTACCCGCCCTCCACCCACACCCACACTCCGGGAGTCTGACAGCGCACTCCGACCCATATGACAGCACATTGGAAAAATGTCCCTCTTGTGTATATGCTTTATCTGTGAAGTGATGGACCCTCAAGCTTGTCTCCAAAACTCCTCAATTGCATCAGGGGACACTTCTGGGAGTCATGGTGACAGTTGATGCTTATCCTATCCAAGCAGAGAAAGGGGGGGAACTCCCTTCTGCTGCTTCGCAGGGATGCTCAAGTGGGTTTATGGGACAGCAGGTCCCATTGCACGTTGATGATGGTGAGAGTTTGCAGTCCCCGAAGCTCTGGAATCTGAAGCCCTGAATCACTGAGAAAGATCAGTAAAACATCCAGTCAGCGTGGGGAAGATCCAGGCGATTTCAGCATTGTGTCGTTACTGTTGGGGGTCGCTCCAGCCTGGTCTGAATGTCATTGTCATCTTGGTGTGGAGTCTCAGATAAGGAAAGTTTTAGGGATCTGAGCCACTGCATCAAAGGGACAGTGCTGACATCAGCTGGTGGTAATGGTCACTTGGAGGAACAGCAGGCAGAAGCAGGTCCTTATTGAACAGCAAAGAAATCTTCAGAGTATAGATTTGTCATGGCCATGACACCAACATATGAGGAGAGAGAGGGAGAGAGAGAGGGAGGGAGAGATGGAGGGAGATTTTACAGTATGTCATGTTTAACTCCAGATGGAAGAGAGGGAAAGGAGGAAGAATAAATAAATGGTATGGACTTCAGTTCCAGGAACCAGCTAAGAAAAACTAAAAATAGCGAGGTCTCTCAGCGGAGCATGCAGGCTGTCTGCAGGGTAGGATCCTGGAGACTAGGCCTTCCAGGGAATTCACCAGTGCTCTGAGAAGCCTTTTGTTTTTGCCCTTAATGGATCCTCCCAGCACTTTAGCACCCCCAAATAACTCTAATGGCAGCAATCTCCCGAAGGACCCATTGGCAGGTATCTGCCAGGCCATCCTCCTTAAAATGGAGCAGAGTCTCCCTCCCCCAGCCTGTTACTCAGCTCCCTCGGACCAATGGGGAAGTCCTTTTGACCTCCCCAAAGAAGGAAAAGCTGGAATTCTATTTCAGATCACTTTTTTTGCCTCAAGTTGCTGGAACTTGGTCAAAACAGGTCACATTTATGAAACGTCATTAAAATAATCTTGTTTGCATTAAGGAATGACAACAAAAATAGCATATTTGATAGGGGCTTCAGGTTTCATTTAATCCATTCAATACACCCGTGTGTGTGTGTGTGTGTGTGTGTGCGCGCACACACACACACACACACACACTCTTTTTCTTCTTCATTCTCACCAACACATTTGTCTTTTGAAATTTTAACTTAAGTTTTAAGCGTGTCAAATAAAAGCTGCCCCAGTCCCACCCCTCCACCGTGCAAGTTCAGACACTGGTGTCTGTTAATACTGCTCCTCTGTCCTTACTCAGTCACTCAGAGCTGCCTGGAGGCAACCTTGCAAGGTTGGCACCCTTTGCAAGAGGTGCCCTTTATCTATCTTTCATCACTTTT